>JAMZEH010000017.1:16785000-17130000 GCA_024699665.1 Ostrea denselamellosa
CTTTTCACTTGAAGTGTCTATAAGTGTTGGTCTATTTATAGCATTATGCTGTTCTGATACACGACAGCTTTTCCCATGATTTGGAAAAACTATTCACGCTTCACAAGAACAGGTTATGTGCTGGACTGTTTTCTGCAGTGCCAAAGACATGTTAGATTCCCGTTCCATAGGTGCTTATTTCTTACAAATGTAACGACACAGAATAGCTTCCATTCTTCTCATTCACTATTGAACACAGTGGGGAAGGGGGCGGAAGTCACCCATTATATGAATTAAAACCAAGAATAGCTTCCTCGGCATCATTTCAAGTAATGTCTGATCTACAAAATAGGGGGTAAACCCACTGAGCAGTTCTTGTCATAATATCCTATACCAAGAGATGCAGAAATCAACTGAAATTCTTTATGATGCTGTATGAAAACCACAATATTAAATCACCCCCTCCTTTTCCCCTACCTACCCAATGGCCTAAACCGTTATACCAACTCTCTTTCAATAACTTTTAAACACATCGTTGTTTGGTATACCGTTTCTTTGAAACAGACTATATCTGACCGACTTTGTGTATAAGATTGTTTGATTACATATTGTTTAACGTCCCGCTCGAGAATCTTTCACTCATATGCAGACGTCACCACTGCCGGTGAAGGGCTGCAAAATTTAGGCCTATGCTTATGGCCTTTGAGCAGGGAGGGATCTTCAACGTGCCACACCTGCTGTGACACGGGACCTCGGTTTTTACGGTCTCATCCGGAGGACCGCCCCATTTAGTCGCCTCTTACGACAAGCAAGGGGTACTGAGGACCTATTCTAACAACCCGGTTAACACGTCGACTAAACGCTCGGGAATCTGCTCCCACTTCTGTTAGCGCTTCTAACAACAGTTCTCGAGCTCTTGATAAAATAGTAGTTTGTTGATCATGTATTTTCCGACAGTCTTGTGAAACCTAACAGCTCTAAACAAATATTCCTCTGATTTATCAAAGTCCCGCTAAATTTGAATAATGCTTCATCCCAGACACAAGGCACAGCTTCCCTCCAATCTCCGCCACTGTCACTTTGTTTCCACGCCTGTTTTGCTTGATTCAATGGAGATATTCATAGACAAATCGTTGACTGATATATTTTTTTAATTTTAGATTTGCTCATTCACTAAATCGAAGAAAACCTGCAAAACTTAAGAACAATATAGTTACTGTTCTTACGCTGCGCAGATCAGAATTTTTCTCTCTATCACCGAATATATCGACAATATTTTCCGGAATCTCCAATGAAATAGGTTCTTCTTTATAGGTTTGGATAAGATGAGTTTCCCACCTTCCATTTAATTATGCATAACACTGTTGTCATAGGGATTAGAACGCACACAGTGAAGCTTATGATACTACTTAATACTGTAGAAGAATGAACACAAAACAGCTTCGGAAACATCTTGCTGAATTGACCCGCTTAAATTGGGAATGGCTACCACACTTGATTTTGCAGGAAAACTTGTAATTTTTTTTTTCAGAAACACACCGCTGCTGGAATCCTCTAAAATATGCTTCACACTGTCTGACAGTGCTTCTACTTTTCATGATATAAGAATTGATGAGTCCGCTGCCATGTCCTTGATTTCGGCCCATGTGTCACAAACATCTGTGAATAAACGTCATCATGAAAATATCAAAATTATACATTATTACATTTTATCTGAAATCAATTCTGATAACCAAATCATTACTCAAAAACACCTTTTGAGCAAATATACCACGCTTGTCTGTGTGGGGTTTTATACTCGATATATTCTTGAACACAACATTTGTAAGATTGTGTACTTTTATTCTATACCACTGACCAAAATAAAGATAACAACCACTTTAAAATAATTAACCTACCATGTCCACGACATAATTACATGTGTTTTAATACTCTGCATACAAGGGAACTCTTTTTTTTTTTGATCCATCGTATGCAATAGCATCCACACCCACCTGTGGCGCCCGGATTCCAATATTTTGAATAAAACCTTTCTACTTTTTTTTAATTTTTAGTGAATTGTAAATGAACCCCATAATTTGTCAAAATATTTAGAATAAAAGGTGAAGATAACTAAGAGTATCCAATCTCGTAATTCCTATAACTAATACAAATCAGAGAGATGGGCAAACACGGACCCCTGGTCATACCAGAGGTGGGATCAGGTGCCTAGGAGGAGTAAGCATCCCCTGTCAACCGGTTACACCCGCCGTGAGCCCTACATCCCGATCAAGTAAACGGAGTAATCCGTAGTCAGAATCAGTGTGACAAGAACGGCCTAACAATTGGTATGAAACAAGTCAGACAGCATTTGACTAAATAGAAATTTGTACGGGCATACTAGATCGCTATGACAACCATAAATGTGATCTACACACCCTAATCATCGCTATCGAAATTACGACTGTAATATCAGCATAAACGTTATATTCTCTGTATATCTATTGCATTTCGAGAAAAATGCCATATTGTACACAGACACCAAAAATACTCAATGCTAGCTGATTCAGCTCGTCAACCATCCGACCGTTACATGCGATTTGATTGTCTGTAAATATATTCACTAATCTCCCACTCAACACATCTGCCAGTCTCAACAGAATTACTTGCAACGGTTTTAATTTTCCCCAAGTACAACTTTTACATTTCTCAACGTCATCGCACATGCAATTATACAACTTCTTTATTTCTTTCACATGTCAAGTCCACCGCCGCGTAGTAACTTGCATCAGACACGCCAAAGATCTAAGAGCAGTCTTTTCTTACCCGTGGCATTAATTGAAACAGTAAGTGGATCAACGACAAATGCTAATTTCTTGAATTCCGGAAATTCAAAGGATCATTAATGGGTGTATCAACAAAATCACTATGAATAAGAGTTGACTTGTTATTACAAAGTTAAAAAGGTCACTGGCAAAAAATGTGCCCTGTTTGCTGTTTTGACCGGAAAATCCATGTGACTCTCCACGGTAATTATGTTTTCCAGCAGCGCGATTAACAGCACCCCGTAACTTAACAGCATCCTCGTTGTCGTCGTCTAAATATTCGTTTACAGTGTCCCACCCGTGTCTGTCTGCTATTCTCAAAATTTTATTGCGTTGTTGTAGCTCGCCAATTTCCTTGTCAATGAGAAATTCAGCTTTCCCCCCAGTCCTGTGTTTAGATAAGGCTTTTTAAATCACTTAACTTTTCGCGGCTTTTGGTATTGAAGGAATGTTGAACTCGTTGTCCTTCGTGTTCAAACTCAAAGTTTCTGGCTCTAGAATCCCCCTGTCCGCTTTTCTCGAGCTTGTTGCCCGCGTTCCCGCGATTGCCGATTTTAATCTGCTTCACGATAGAACTCGCGGTAGTTTCATTCTGTTGCTGTAACGCTTTCTTTAACGATACTGCATCGTCGTTTGATAATAACTGGGGTTGTTTTTTTTTTTTAAATCTCCCAAGAACTCATCCTCTGAAATATTTTTGCCCGAACATTCAGTACTGGTTTCCATAATCTTAGTTCCACGTTCTAAGCGAGCTGTAGAATGACCTATTCAAACACCTTTTTCTATTTATATGACCCTATCACGTGACACACAGATACACTACACTGCTAACATAGCACTCAACCAAACAGAATTAATAACCATAAAGGCCTGTTTACACGATGCAACTTTGTTGCATGCATCTTTTGTGGCATATTACTCACCTGTTTACACGGTGAAGCGAGTGTCATGTTTCACACCATCGTAATGCAAATTAAGTGGAAATCCTTTTCGTTTGACATGGAGGGACGAGGACGTTTTCACTGAAGCACTGTGCGTTATTATATCCAGTGCTCTGATTCTTTAACATTTTTCTTCGAGCACGCCATGACACGTGTGCTATGTGTATACTAAAGAAATATTTGAGTATTTGAGATCGTCGTCAGTCAAGCAAAAATAGATCACCCAATTTCCACGACTCTGATTGGCCAGAGCAAAAAAGGTATCACGCGACTTGTAGTATCGATAGGAACGTGCTCTATTCGAAATCGTGAAATATGCGACTCCGAAAAATCATATGCGACTCCGTTTACACGGTAATATCTATTGCCTGCAACAAGGTTCATACAACTAGTTGCATCGTGTAAACAGGCCTTAACGAACTGATATTAATTAGTAGGGCTGCGCATGAATGAATGCAAGCATGATACTACTGTCTCCGTGATAGTGTTAGATACATGGCCATCCTACTAGCTCGGGCTAGTGGGTTAACCCTTTAACTCGATTGGTAGAGCACTGGACTGTCGTGCCGGAGGTCTCGAATTCGATTCTCAGCAGAGGCACAAATCAGTCTCTGTTACATTTGGCACGTATAAGAAGAGCTGTTTACACAAAAGAAGGTACCGTCTATTTAAAGGATGCTGACAAAAATGACGAAGTTCAATTATATGTAAACGTTTCCAAAACTGTCTGAGCACTTCTAAAAGTCACATGCACATCTTCTATGTGTCCATAAGGTCTGACAGGAGTTGACTTCACAAAGTAGGAAACCCCATGGCCTTGATTAACTCTGCCTGCCTCAACTGTAAAGGTTATTCAGTTCAATTATTTATTGATTCGCCAAACATGTTGGCATACAGTCATGTTACACAATATGAGATATATGAAAACAATTGAATCAACAATTATATGTAGTATGAATGAGTAAGTCATGAATTCATTTCTGTATTATAGTCTCCGAATCATGACGGAACTTCTGGACCAGAAATACAGAGACCAGTTGTCAACATTTATAGGCAAAACCTGTCACTTCAAGTTGTTGTACAAGATCAGCAGGGACGGGTGTTCTGCTCAGACCTTCCACCAGAAGTGTAACGGTCAGGGTCCGACAGTGACGGTGCTGTACAACACCAACAACACGATATACGGGGGTTACTTGTCACAGAGCTGGAACTCTAGTAACACTTGGATTTACGACACAGACGCCTTCATATTCAGATTACAGTATAACGGTTCATCTAATCCAGTCAAAGCTCCTGTCAGTAGTTCTTATTATGGTAATGCTGGATACGGACACAGTAATTATGGTCCAACTTTTGGGGTCAACCACGACCTACATTCATTTTGCGGAACTATACCAAAATCTAGAAATCGGTTTGCGTTGAATGGTAATTTGAGTATGTCAGGCGCTTACTATACATACGACGAAGAAGAAGATATCATCTCTATGACAAACAACAATCTAAATGTCACCGACCTGGAAGTGTACCTCGTTGTTGGTAAGTAGATATCCTACTTCAACATCCCAAAGCTTGAGAATCGTCTTACCAGTGTTTGAACAGTGTAATTCAGTTCTCAACACAGCGCTGATATTTGCACACAGTGCAGCAAATTTTTGGAAGAAAACGACCATCTTGTCGGTAATCTTCACTGAGTATCTTCGGAGAAATAATGTTAATGTCAGCAAAGCACACGATTTCATAGCATTAGACTTGATATTTTCTTTGTTTTAAACTTCAAATCAATTAAGTAACTGACGTTAAGGAAATAAAATCCAATTTATATGTATCAACGCACCACCAAAGCTGCGAAAAATTATGTACAAAGGTACGATATACTGACACCCTCGTTAATTATAAATTCATTCTAATCAAAGACAATGATTTATTTGGTGCTGTAAATAATACTAGTGCTCACTCTGTAAAAACACACTTGTTTGGAGACGGTAGTGAAATGAAGAATTAAAATATAATTTTACTGCATTAACATGTAGATGGTTTAATCGCATATTCGCAGATCCATCATCTCATGCAGCGTCCAGAAAAACACAGACTTTACTTTACTCAGTATTCAATACACATACAGATGACAACTACCCTGAGGGGTGTCAACGGAAACACGTGTACACAACAATGACTTCCTAGAATATGTGCTGGTCACGATCACGTACTCAGTTAAAAACACACACACACAAAACAAAACTAAAGCATTCCATTTTTGTCTATGACAATAGTCACACGTTAACGTGGTAAAGAAATCACACTGAATGATAAAAAACCTAACTATATTTTGCGTACAAGTAAAATTCTGGGATGGAAAGGGCAGTGGCGTAGCTACATTATAGCACTGTAAGCATGTGCCTACAGATATTTTCGTCAAATTTTTATTACATAATTTTTTTTAGTGAAACACATGAATGTTTTCCCTCAGTAAATCCACCTCGTAGGGATCCAGTTTAAAATAGGCCCGTGCTTGTTGACGTTGCAGGGTTATAACGAATCTCGCTTGAAGTCATCATTTCGCAAATTTTACGGTCGCTATAATGACCTTGTTTGCGATTACAAAGTGTCTCTGGGACATATGTTGAATGATTTGTTTCATACCCTTTGTTAGACTGTCATTTTTCATACTAACTTTGACTACGGATAATCCCGTTTACCTAATTTCGACTAAGGGCTCACGGCGGGTGTGACCGGTCAGCAGAGGATGCTTACTCCTCCATTACACCTGCTCCTACCTTCGCTTTGTCAGAGGTCCGTGTTGCCCTACACTCAAACTTGTATATGTCTTGGGGATTTATGATTTTATAATTACGATTTACACATTGTTTACTTCGCCATTCGATATTCAATAGCCCTGATCACCCTTTTGTAAGGGACCCTGTAAACGACTGGGGTAATTTAACTATAAAACGCAATTTGGGACAGCCTGGACACAGAAAATGTCTTGAAATGAGCGAAAATTTTATTTCAGCTGCTGAGGGCAAGAGTGAAGATGTATCAATGTTGAGTAGCGCATATCAAAACAAACTATCAAGGGACATAAGTATACTGAAAAGTATTTTGAAGACCATCTATTTGTTTGTTTGTTTGTTTTTTATTTATAGTCGCCTGAGCAATTTTTCAGCTATCCGGCGACTGTCACTATTACCGGTGACGGGGCTGCAAATTTAGACCTATGCTTAACACTAATGGCTTTTAGCAGTGAGGGTTCTTTTACGTGCCACACCTGCTGCGACACGGGACCTCCGTTTATAAGGTCCCATCCGAAAGACCCGTGACTCTCACTTCGTAATGCCGAGCTCTTGGCGAAGGAGCAATCACTACCTATTTTAATGTCTTAGGTTTGACGCGGCCGGCCCGAGCGGGGCTCGAACTCACGACCTTCCGTTCACGAGGCGAGAGCTCTACCACTGAGCCACCGTGATCGGTACCATCTATTTGTGTGGAAAATAGAATATTCCTTTGCGCGGTCATACCGAAGACAAAAGTAATTTTATTGCTCTTATCAAACTTAGAGCCGAAACTGATCAAATTTTATCTAATGATTTGCAAAATGGTCTCTCACCTCAAACACAAAATGAGCTCATTCATATTTGTGGCCAACAGTTGCAACAACGTATAGTTGCAGAATGTAATTCTGCTAACTGCTTCAGTATTGTTGCAGATGAAACCACCGATTCTTCTACTACAGAACAAATATCTGTGTGTTCGATATGTCTGTACTGATAGTGACGGTTCAATAACTGGAGAGTGTTATATATGGTATCGTAGCCCAAGCAGTGAGAGGTCAGCATTATGATGGCGCTGCTAATATGGCAGGTAAACTTTCTGGTGTTCGCACACATACTCAAGCGGAAATACCAGAAACCCATTATATGAGCTGCTATACACATTGCTTGATTTAAGCTGTAGTCAAGTCATGTCGCCTTCCTATTATTTGTAATTTAGTGAAGGATATTTCATTTGCCTTTAATTGCTCTTCAAAAGGGACAGGAAGGTTTAAAACGATGTTCGATAAAGCAGACCAAAAACTGAAAGAGGTTCTTGATGGGCGAAGAAAAATAAAAGGAATGTGTGAGACGAGATGGTCAAGTAGGGCTGACGCTTTGAATACATTCAAATCTGCTCGTGCTTTAATTGTCGATGCATTAGGTGATCTGGCTACAGACGGTGATAGAAATGCCAAACAAATTGAAACTTGCTGTTCCCGATTATGGATTTATGGTTGTACTTGTAACGGAACATATCCTACAATCTCTGCTACAGACCTTCTATTGACTTGGTAAAGGCTGCATCTGACATAAAGAGAGTATTTGCAAGTTTTCTCCGAATAAGACAAGATGACACCGTATGGCAAGAGTTGTATAGGATTATGCTTAAACTGGCAGAAAAGCAAAATGTCCCACCAAGCAAACCAAGGTCGGCAGGAAGGCAGTAGCCGAGGAACAATGTCCCAGCAGATACACCTGTACAGCGACGATCATTATTTTATCCCTTGATCGACCATACTGCAAATGAAATTGAAGACCGGATTGTTGTTCATCAGGAAAGATTTCTGGCTCAATACATAACACTTTCAAAACTTGCCTTTCTCAACCATTAAAGAGAACACGGCGTTTTTGCTCCATGCATAGTAGACCTGCTTAATAACAATTTGGATTCTTAAAGAGCAGAAATTGTCAGGTGGAGATGCAAGTGGCAAAACGTTGATAAAGGGCCAAGCACACTGATCGATGCCTTAAAGCATGCCAAATTGATTTGTATCCAAATATTCATACAGTTGTGAAGGTTCTATTAACATGTCATTGACTTTTGTAACCGTAGAGAGATCCTTCAGTGCCTTGAAGCGAATAAAAACCTACCATGTCTGAACAATGGTTGAAGACAGACTCGATGGTTTGTCAATGATGCATGTACATCCTGAGATAGAACGTGGCTTTGACCAGGCAATAAACACTTTTGAATCGGATGGAAATTGTAAAATACAGCTTTTATTTCCTTATTAGACACTGATAAGATAAACACAAAATGCACGGGAAAAAGTGCATCTAGTCCTCAAACAGCTAGTCCTCAGGGCCACTTTAACTGTACACATGTCAGTCATGGTTTCTTACAATGTATTGACTGAAGTGTTTCTTATATGTGTTTTTCTTACTTCGTTTCGTGTACACTGTGTTTAGTGTGTCAATGTGTGTGAATGTGTTTTAATTTATTTAATTGCAGATAAGTTCAAAAAATGGGAAATTAAAGATGGGTTTACTCAATTCATAAGTACGAGGGCGAGTCAATAAGAACGATCCTATCCCATTTCAAAATGGTCGAGATGGTCACAATTTCCATGCCTTGTTTCAATACGTTTTATACCTGGGTACAAAATTGCACGCTTATCAAGTCATTTTGTAATAAGATATTGAATGTCAAACATGGCTATTGATGCAAAGGCATGCTTTTCATCTAAAGTTGAGTACCATGCTGTAATTCGGTACTTGTATTTATAAGGTAAAACAGTTGGCCGGTGTTAATGGGTCTTCTGCACCATCTTATGCTCAGGTTAAATTTTTGATAGTGGAATTCAAACACGGTAGAATGTCTTTAGAAGATGGAGCCAGGTCTGGATGTCCACTAGGTGCCACTGACGACGAAATGTGTAACAAAGTTCGGGATCTGGTGTACTGTGATAGGCAAATTCAGGTAGAAGAAATAGTGTAGGCATTATACATTTGACATGGTAGCATTTCAAGAATCTTACATGATCGGTTAGGTATGTGGAAGCTAATGGCCGGTTGGGTATCCAAATCCCTTAGCGATGAACAAATGGCAACCAGAACATCAGCATGCAACGTCTTGTTGAAGTGTATTAGGTCAAAAGATAATTTTCTTTTGCGTCTGGTGACTGTATATGAGACTTGGGTTCATTATTATGAGCCAGGGAATAAAGCCTCAGAGTCGTCAGTGGGTAGGGCCGGGGTCTCCGAGGCCAAAGCAGTTCAAGACGCAACCATCTGATGGCAAAGTGATCGTCACAGTATTTTAAGACGTAACAAGAGTTATTATGTTGGACTTTTTACCCAAGAGAAGTAAAATGTCCGAATCAACATGAAGAAACCTTTGAATTCCGGATGACCTTGAAAGCACAGCTGAGAGTAAATTCATGCATCTAAATTGTAATAAACCGTCGGAATCGATATGATTTTTATTATTTAATCGATACGAGTTTTACAAAACACTTGAATAAAATATGTGAAATTTAGCTGTAGCGTAATGTGGCTGTGAATGCAAATTTGAAAATTGAAATTGCATTAATGTGATGTAGAGACAATAGAGCGCATATATATATATATATATATATATATATATATATATATATATATATATATATATATTAATTCATTTTCACGAGAGAAATAAGTTCTATAACTAACCACACAACATGTTTTTGTTATTTTTCCATTGTAACAATACGAATTTTAATTTTCGCGGTGTGAAAATAACAATTGTGAAACTATGAAGTTTTACTCAATGGATGAATTATTTCACTGAAAATATCATAAATATATGATGAACAACATAGAATATTAAAAGATGAATATATGCAGACATATGAAGCATACAACATTAAATATGAAATTAATTTTTGTTAAAATCAGCTATGTCCTATACCTACCTGTACGTTCATCAGCTGCATTGCGGTAGTTCAACCATTTTCACTGTGTGTTTTTAAGATGGCTCAGACCCAGGCAAATCTGCAGCAAAAGTGGGGGATTCTGTACTTCTGCACAAACCATGGAGGAAGTTTCCGGAGTTCAACGTGGAGGTACACTTTCTGTGTAACTTATATATTGACAAATTGTATGCTGGAAAATACATTCTACAATATATGTAATTAAGTTTTAAGTAAATCATAAATCAATTTTCCCGACATGACAATGAATTTAGATTTACTGAATTGAAGGAAATTTTAACCATAAAATTCGTCATAATGGGTATTGATGATATGTTACCATGGTTACCGTTGCTGTAGTTAATCAACAGATTTTTAATGGAACAACAGAAAATTGAGTCGGGATCGAAAGTCCGATTATTATTACTCCATTTAATTAAGATTTCCTCAAGTGTAAACTGTAACATTAAACAACTCTTAACAAGTATTAGAGTTTATATGGTATTCATGGTGGCAAATTTAGGCCTATGCTCGGCGCTTATGGCCTTTGAGCAGGGAGGGATCTTTTACGTGCCACACCTGCTGTGACACGGGTCCGCGGTTTTTGCGGTCTCATCCGAAGGACCGCCCCATTTAGTCGTCTCTTACAACAAGCAAGGGGTATTGAGGATCTATTCTAACAACCCGGATCCCCAAGGGCTCATATTGTGATGATATGTCAACATAATACTTTCAATGTTACTCCGTAAAGTCTATAGAAGGGGGGATGTCCTCGCACAAAGCAGCAAAATTAATTCCATGTTATTGTTTTTTTTTTCTTTTTTCTAAGACACTGCAGCAACTAAAGGAAGCAGTTGTAGATTACGAACCTGAAAGCGAGGCTAATGTGAAAGCAGCAAACATTCTTCTGATTGGTCAGATAGGCGCGGGAAAATCTAGTTTCTTCAACTCTGTTAACTCGATCTTCCGCGGCAAGATCACCAGTAAAGCTCGCAGTGGGAGTTTCGAGCACAGCTTAACAACCGTGGTAAGATTCAACCTCCGTATCTAAAGATTGATTGATTGATTGATTGTTGTTTTCCGCCACACTCAACAATTTTTCAGTTATCTGGTGGCGTCCAGTTTTTGCTGGTGGAGGAGAGAACCCTGAGACAATGTACCCGGGAAGAGACCACCGACCTTCCGAAAGTAAACTGGCAAACGTTCTCACATATATCGGTGCGAGCGAGATTCGAACCCGCGCCAACTATAGGTGAGAGGCATTGTGATTTTGAGCGCGATGCTCTAACCACTCGGCCACGGAGGCCCCCCGTATCCAAAGATAAAGAAATTATTTAATATAGTGATAAAAAAGTAATGGAGATTGAAACTGACATTTGTATCATGTTGCAGCATCATTTTTTCATTATTATGTTACCATAGTTACAGTGTTACAGCAAACACATTTATAATGAACTCTTGATTACAGCCAAGTGAGTTTTATTCCCTGTAGATATGACACATTGTAAACGTATTGGATGCAATGAATTATGTTTATATGGTATGTTATAGTCAGAATCCCAGTGAAAGATGAGCAGAGGCAATCAAAATTAACAAGATTTTCAATTATTGAAAAAAAGAATACAACACTAAAATACTAATTCCCCATAGGTACAAATGAACCCACGTGCCTGTCACGTGACTAAGTCTAATCCACACTCAAAATAATCAAGTCCTGAAGTCTCCCAGTTATATAATAATAATAATAGAAGTAAAAATGCTTAAAATCACCAGTGCTTAAAATACTTCTCAAACAGAGCATAAAGTCACATAATTCACGATATATTTATACTGAATATGAACATTCTAGACCATTCGTGAAGGACATTGCTTTGCAATTTTGGCAGCTAGACAAGTGTTACGTCATCTTTTGAAAAATCTCGGTCATACGTCATTAAGTACAAACACCTGTTTAATGTAAACGCTACGGGAATCAAGAATCATCGCTAAGAATATGTTGTACACGGCACGCTTGATTTTAGATTGTCAGGTCTATGTTACGATATTACCCTGTTTCCTGATTTCTATGCATTTTATTTTCGTTGAAGTTTCGAAAGTACACCGTCAAGGACCATAACTATGGGCAGAACCTGAAAATTCGTTTATGTGACACTCGTGGTTTTGAGGAGGATTTTAATATAGACGCCCAGGAGATTGCCTACATTCTGGACGGTAATATGCCGGACAGGTACCAGGTATGACTACATGAACTCAACCTTGAGATTAATTAATTTTACTGAACATACATGTACATATTTTTAATAATTGTGGTGGTGGTGATGGGGGGGGGTCGCAAAGTGTCCCCTGGAAAATTATTACTCTGTTTACCTGATCGGGGTGGGGTGTAGGGTTACGGCGGGTGTGACCGGTCGACAGGGGATGCTTACTCCTCCTAGGCACCTGATCCCACCTCTGGTATGTCCAGGGGTCCGTGTTTGCCCATCTCCCTTAAATTGTATTTGTTATAGGAATTACGAGATTGAATACTGTTAGTTATCTTCATCTTTACATAATAATGAATTTGGAAAACAAATGTTTAGCCCTTGTGCTTGTCTACAAGCACCATCAAAATATGTCCAACGAGTTAATAACCTTGTAATAGCCTGAATAAACTGATTTAGCCCCCTTAAATTGAGTTAGCTATGGTTAACTATGTACCTACGTGAAAAGTATCCGCTTTTTTTAAAAACTGAAATCATATTTGTTGTAACTGTTATCGGTTGTATCTTCAATAAAAATGGAACATGGAAATATTCACATCTTGTGATCAGTCATCTACAAGTTTAATTTGTTAAACACCACTCCGATTCTACGCAGAAGTACTTTGAAGTTGATATTAAGATGCTGGAGTTCTTCATTGACAATATTTAGGTAGTCTTTGGTGATCAGGTCTTTTATTATGAATTGTGTCCCTTTATTAGCTTATGTGTGCAGAATTTCTTTACAAGTTCATACATGAGAAAGAAATATTGCTGTGGCCTTCAACTCGACATTTAGATATTATCGACATTTTATCTATTAACAATTTTCATTCATTATGGAATCGATATTTCTCAGTGAACTCAAAGTAAAAGATTAATTGATTGTTTGTTGTTTACCACCACACTCGACAATTTTTTATTGGTGGATTGATTGATTATATATTGTTTAACGTCCCGCTCGTGAATTTTACACTCATATCGAGATGTCACAATTGCAGGTGAAGGGCAGCAAAACATAGGCCTATGCTCGGCGCCTATGGCCTTTGAGCAGGGAGGGATCTTTATCGTGCCACACCTGCTGTGACACGGGGTCTCGGTTTTTGCGGTCTCATCCGAAGAACCGCCCCATTTACTCGCCTCTTACGACAAACAAGTTGTTATTCTAACAACCCGGATCCCCACGGGGCTTTTATTGGTGGAAGAAAGAAGTCAGATACAATGTACTCGGAAAGAGACCACTGACCTTCCGAAAGTAATCTGCCAAACTTTCTCACATATATCAGTGCGAGCGAAAATCGAACCCGCACCGACTAGAGGTGAGAGGGCCTAATGATTTTGAGCGCAATGCTCTAACCACTGGGCCACAGGGGACCTTCAAAATAAAAGACGCCACAGAGTCTTCCACATCTACTTCATGCTTGGATATTTTATTAAATGTCGATGTTTACAGCAAACAGGTCGTTTTTATGAGAAACCGTGTACTTTCAGCTTCTCCGTCGTCAACCTTACATTACATTCATGTACCAATATTCCATTATCACCTCCATAAATTATGGTGTTGATGTCATTCAACTGATTCGATACAAGAGAGCTTATTCTGCGGATTATCAGTTTTTAAATGTAGACAGGGTACTGACAAATAGTTAATGTTACTGGGGTTTCAGCAGTCTCGTTAAAGCCAGCCTTTTGCAAGTTTTATTGTTATCTCGTTAACCAGTACAACTAGGTACTGGTTAAATGCTGTCTGAAATGTTTCATACCAACTGAGGCTGTTCTTTGCACACTGATTCTGACTATGGATTGCTCCGTTTACCTGATGGGGCTCATGGCGGGTGTGACCGGTTGACAGGGAATGCTTACTCGTCCTAGACTCCTGATCCTATCTCTGGTATAGCCAGCGGTCCGTGTTTACCCAACTCTTAAATTTTGTATTCTTTACAGGAGTTATGAGATTGATCACTGTTCATTATCTTCACCTTTTTGTTGACTCACTGTACGTCCTCATTCATTCAACACTGTCGAACCCTTGATGAGGAAGGTGATGTAAATGAATATTGTAGCCCATGGGACTCTTGTTTTTGCAGTTCAATCCATTAGCACCTTTTACAGCAGAGACTATCGGCTTCATTCGGAATCCGCGACTTAGCGACAAAATTCACTGCGTGGCATTCGTTGTTGACGGAAGTACGATTGACGTCATGCCAAATAAAATTCTCAAACAACTGAAGGAATTACAGGGCCGCATGAACCAGAGAAGTGAGTGGCTTTTTTAAAGTTGCAGTCAGCTCGCCCTCTCGTCACAAATTTTTTGAAGAAAAGTTATCATGTATATTTAATTATACGTACAAGCTCAATATTTCACCAGAAGTCGCACATAGTGGGGTTAGGGGTATTTGGGTATTGATCATACAACATTACACCTACACCCCCACCCCACCCCCTCTCCATCTTATTTTTTGGATAATCGTTAATATATATTTTAAAAGATAAGTTAAAAATAATAAATGTGTCCATGATCAGAAAAAAATGAGGTTGGAGGAGGGGTGCATGGCTCGCGGTAAACTGGCTATTTATTTATTTAGCAAATAATTATTTGTCAAAAAAGTGAAACAGTTGTGTATATCCTCGCACCTAAAACTGTGATTTTTCATATAAATATGATTGATTGATTGATTGATTGATTATTTATTGTTTTCCGCCACACTCAACGATTTTTCAGTTATCTGGTGGCGTCCAGTTTTTGTTGGTGGAGGAGAGAACCCAGATACAATGTACCTGGGAAGAAACCACCGACCTTCCGCAAGTAAACTGGCAAACTTGCTCACATAACGCCGCGGCCGAGATTCCAACACGCGCCGATAGAGGTGAGAGGCTTTGTGATTTTGAGCCCGATGCTCTAACCAATCGGCCACGGAGGCCCCATATATAAATATGAACAGTTTAGGTAAAGATAAATATCTTTATTAAATATGATAGCTAAAAGATACAAAGTATCATTAGTTTGTTGAATTAGAATAAAAGGCATTCCTCGAATTTTTGATTGGGCTCGTTATTTACGCAAGGTATTTCCGTTTGAAAAAAACAACCCGATAATGCTAGAAAGTTAAGAAAATCAAGTTTATTTGATTGTTTGGTACTGTAGCAAGGTGCTGGAAAACCTTACCTTGATTGATGCGCAGGCGCTGAATACAGCTTGATTGTTTGAAGTTATTGAATTGCTCTACATGATGACACCTGTGTGAATCTGCAGAACTAATCCTATTGTTTTGTGAAATCTGTTTTATATTGTCAGGGATCGAGTGGTTGAAAAATATAATTGTAATTAGTTGTATTGGAATACATTTTTTTTAATAAAGTAATTGGACTTATTTGTAATTGACTTTGCTTTCAATTACAATGTACTTGAATACATTCCAAAAAGTCAAGTATTTTCAATTACTTTTCAATTAATTTTCAATTACATTCTCTATATTCAAACATACTGAAAATGTCTGATAATAATGGTGTTGAACTGTTTGGAATTCACTGTTGTTTATGCAACAATTAAATGTTTCATGCAGCATTGGCTACAGTACCCAGGGCAAAAGGTGAAGGTCTGATTTTGTTCAGGTGTGAATCCCCTACCTAATAACAAAAATACCGGAGTAAGAGTTCACTTCAATCAGATATTACATTCATAAATGACTTATAATGTACTGGATGCATTTCAAGCCCCCAGAAAATGCCTCTAGAAATTTCAAAATCAGATTTTTAGAAGAATTCGTCAAAAAAAAAACTTGAAGACGAATTACGCAGTCTTCCGAGACATTTTGAAGTAAACTTCAGAACTGAAATGTATTGAATTATTTCCTCAATGTAATTAAAAGTAATGAATTAATTTGGTTAAAATAAATGTAATTGTAATCAGAAGAAATTGACAAAATTAACAATGTTTGTTTGATTGATTGTTTATTTGTTTTACGTCCCGTCAAGAATTTTTCACTCATATTGAGATTTTCAAATTTTACTTCTTTTGTTTTAATGTTTACCGTGTTTAACTGAGGTATTTTTAATGATCAACCAAAATTTTAATATCAGTTGTTGAGTTACAAGTGAGATACAAAACTCTTTTTCGTTATTGTAAGGAAGGTTCCTGACATGTTTTTTTTCCACATATATATTGCTTAAGAGAAAAATATCATGTTTAAAACAAAATGAAATGTGATAACACGAGAAACGGTTTAACTGTGTTTATAATGAACTTGTAAATTGGAAAAATAAACTGCTTTAAGCGAAACTTTTAACGGTAACCTATGTAAACAAAAACATGGCATGAGCCTTGTTACATGAAGAATTGTGAGTTCTGTATCTCTCATGTAATTCGACAACTGACATTAAATTATTTGGTTGACCATTAGAAATACCTTAGCTAAGTATTGTAAACATGAAAAATGGAAACAGAAGATTTGGAATTTTTTAGTTCGAACCGTGTCCATGCTCCTTTAAAACAACCCATTCCTGTATGATAAGGATCGCATCGCTGTATTGTTATCATATTGTAATTTTTTATTTTAATGGGTGAGTACAACATATAGGCACACTATGGCAAGAATCGACAGAATCGGGCTGGAGCTGTGCTGACATGATAATCATATATAAACTTTTTTATATCTTACCATGTACTGGTAACGAAACACTACACGAATTTAGCGAAAAACGTCCCTTGCACACAAAGAATTTTGTAAACTTGTAAAGATGAAAATATAGTTGAAGAAAGGTATTTCAAATCAGTTTCCTAAAGAGTGAAAACGTAATTGGTGTACAGAACTTCCTGCGGATGTAGCGATAACGAAGTGATCAACCGCATGCACGTAGTACCTCCATTTATAAGTGTAAATGCACGTGTAGTGTTTCTATCTACAGGTAAGTATATACGTGTGTGTGACAGGAATAATTTTTTTTTTATATATATTAAGAGTTGATTTTACCAGAAACTGATGAAGGTATTTGACCACAAATTTCTAAACAAAAATGAAAGTTAAGCTGTTGGGTGATAACAGTCTTAATCAAAGATGATTCCCTTGCTCGCTCTCTCTGCCTCTCATCCCGCCTCTCTCTCTCTCTCTCTCTCTCTCTCTCTCTCTCTCTCTCTCTCTCTCTCTGAGTTATTACATGTAAAAAGAAAAGAATAACAATATCGATTATATAAATTTCTGTTTAGTTTAAACACCAAGTTCATACAATATAATATTGATCTTAATGCAAAACCCGCCTTATATGTGTTACTCCTATTCTTAGTAATTTCTTTTTACATACAATTAAAAAGAAAAAATAATTGAAAATTAAATTCTGGTAATTAATTCATTTTCATATTAAAAATGGAAATGCTGCGGTTATTGAAGCTTTGATCTTAATTAGAGGGGGTGGGGCAAACCTAGCATTGACACAGAAGATTCACATCGCCAGCTTTCAAACAAGCATTGCTAACATTGAAACAACGTGTAGGATAAACATTGCTAGCATTGAAGATCAGCAAGCACAGAATTTAAGAAAATCACCATTCATGTTGTAACAGACATAGACCCTGCATTGTCTTGCCTGTTGTTGTTTTGTCACTGAGTCTGTTTTCCCGAACTGTAAGTGGACTGCACATGATTTCTGCCATAATTCCTATTTGGATGTTTCTGAACGTGATTTGTCAGCCCAGGAACACCACATTCTTACATGCAGATTTGTATAATATTCAAATAAGTTGCAATTCAATGCAGCGTGTGCTTGATCCCATTTTCTGTTCTGTTTTGACAGATATACCTCAAGTGGTGTATATGACTAAAGTGGACAAAGTATGTCCGAATGTAAACAAAGATGTCGCCAATATGTTCTACAGCACTGGTGTCCGTGACGCCATTGACAAGATGTCTGACATCATGGGATTACCACGTGGTTATATTATGCCGGTCAAAAACTACGAAAGTGAGGCTGATCTGGAGCCGGGTATTGACATGTTGATTCTGAAGGCCCTGAAGCAGACGACAGACTTTGCCGATGACTATATGGAGGAACAAATGGATAAAATGGCAGCGGAGAAGAAAAGAGAGGAGAAAGATTAAACGTATTTGATGTGGGTTGTGGAAACAGGGTAAAATTAGACTGACCAACTGGTTAGGAATGGGATACATTTATCACAATGCAGTGCGAATTAGTTTTCCTTGAATACAGAGGGCGCGCACAACATTGTGATCTTCAGTTGATGGCGTCTTATGAGGAATAGATAAAAAACAATTTGCATCTCTGTTTGTAACTAATTGCCATTTAAGAGTTGTTTTTCAAGAATTAAGTGCAGTGACTTCGAAGTGTTTAATCAGTGATTACATTTATATGTGTCCCTTGTGTGATTTGTTAGGTCACCTGAGTCACTCATTTTTAACTACTTGAAACTACAAGGCTAATTTTTACCATTTTTTGGTGTAAAGCATCTCTAAGCTAAGGGGAATATAAACTGCGAAAATTATGACCTTGCCACTGCAATTACTCAAATGTGCACAAAAATAAAAAATGATAATCACCAGGCATGTTTTCAAAAGTTTATTCCATTACATTGAAATAATTTAAACCGTGTTTTTATTAGAGATATAATTTAACCTGTTTTAGAAAACATTTGCTGATATTTTTATTACATTGCGACCGACTTTAAAAATCTATTTGCCATCTGAAAGAGTACGCTGTAAAAAATGCTAATGCCCTATTTCACGCCATCCACATTCAATTCAACATGTAGATATATAAATCAGATATATCGACGACGTTTTATCTATTATCAATGATTATTTTCATTCATATGTGGATTCGCAGTGAACTTGAAATAAAAGACACCGCAGAGTCATCCACATCTGCTTCCTACTTAGATATGTTTTTTGAAAATAGATGTTGGTGGCAAACTAACACCTCAGCTTTATGATAAACGGGATGATTTCAATTTCCCCCGTCATTATTTTCCTTATCTGTGTAGCAATATCCCATCATCACTTGCATATGGTGTTTATATCTCCCAACATATATCATATGCAAGAGCTTGTCCTGCATATGATCAGTTTTTAAATCGAGGCAGGCTACTGACAAAGAAGTTGATGTTACAAGGCTTTGTACAGTCTCGTCTAAAGTTAATATTTCGCAAATTTATGGTTGTTATAACGATTTAGTTTGCTAGTAGAGCCTTCCATTACGTTAAATGTTGTCTGACGTGTTGCATACCAATTGTTAGGCCGTTCTTGCACACTGATTCTGACTGCGGATTATTTCTTATATCTGATCAAGATATAGGGCTCACGGTGGGTGTGACCGGTTGAAGGGGACCCTTACTTCTTCTTGGCACCTGATTCCACCTCTGGTATGTCCATCCCTCTGATTTGTATTTTCTATAGTAAGTACGAGATTGAATACTGTTCGTTATCTTAGCCTTTTCATGCTACATTAACAATATCTTTGGTGATCAAGTCTTCCAGTCTGTTGCAATTCCCACGACCATGATCTGTGCTCATTTGTTAGTTTACCTATATTCTATATTCAAAAACATCTACATGAGAAGAACAAAGTCCTATGCTGTGGCCGCCAACTTGATAGTTAGATATACTTATATATATCGACATATTATCTATTAGCATTTTCATTCAAATGCCGATTCATATCCCATGATTGATTGATTGATTGATTGGGGTTTTACGCCGTGTTGGCAATATTTCAGCCATGTTACGGCGAAATTCATATCCCAGTGAACTAGGACTTACGAGATTGAATATTGTTCATTGTTTAGGACTTACGAGATTGAATATTGTTCATTGTTTAGGACTTACGAGATTGAATATTGTTCATTGTTTTGGACTTACGAGATTGAATATTGTTCATTGTTTAGGACTTACGAGATTGAATATTGTTCATTGTTTAGGACTTACGAGATTGAATATTGTTCATTGTTTTGGGAAAGCTGTTATTTTGAGATTGGAACATAAATAGATTTGATTGATGAAAAATTGTCAAAAATTGAACTTTTCAAATAAACTCCATGTTTCATTTACAATGCGTTGAGTTGTATGATGTTTGGATATATTATTACATATTTCAACAGATATTAGTTGTTTAGAAAAACAATATTGAAAGGAAAGTTGTTCATTTCAGGCTAAAACATCATGTGAAAGGTGTTGGAAAGAGTTAACTATAGAACATTGCTGTTCCAATAAACCCCAGAGTACTACAGTAAAAAACAAAAAATAAGAAGAAAAAAAAATATAAAAGTGAAGTTACCCCGTGTGGAGATTTGGTTACCATATGTCTAAAAATCAATATTCAAGAATTTGAGAACAATATATGTACATGGTTCAGATCTTGTCGTGCACTGCTCTGCTGGAGTGTAAGAATTTGTTTTATACAGAACCTTTTAAAACGGGTAGAACGACCCAGGTAGAGTCTTTCATATTGACCAATTCCAGAACTGAGAGAATGGAGCTCCACACGGGATAATTTTTCATAAAACAAACATTGAGGGTTATTAAGGGATATTTACAAAACAAGAAATTGAGTGTCACATGCACAATGTCAGGAAGCATTAATATAAATTTCAACTTTTCTGGCTCAGTGTTTTCAATTGAAACCACCCTATTTCTTGATTTTCTCCCTTTTGGAGGGAACATGTTCCCTCGTTTGTACAAACTAGAATCACCTTCACCCCAGGATGATTTGAGCCAAGATTGATTGAAATTGGCCCAGTGATTTTTAAAAGATGTCACAACATTTTCACTAATTCTTAATGATCTGTATTTCAAGAAGGGCGTGGCACTTCATTTGAACAAACTTGATACCTCTTTATCCAATCATCATTTGTGTCAACTTTGCCTGAAATTGAATTAGAAAGAGAAATTAGAGGTCTACTGGTGAAGAAGTCCAAAATGTTAAATGTTTACGGACAGATGAGCTAAAAGGGAGCAAAGTCAAAACAACTCCGAGATACTTGTACGGATTTTATTTTTTAAAATCCTAATGGATTGTAAATTTAAATAAAGGGGTAGAAATCGTTATTTAAACGCTAAATATTTCATGAGTACACATATTTTCTTTTTCTTACCAGATCTAACTCGCATTCAAAGCTTTCGAAATGAAAATTTTAAAATATGTAGATAGATTTTTGTCCTTTTAATAGGTTATATTATTGATTGAGTATTCATCTCGTGCATCTATATCCGTCTTCCTGCATGTATATAAGACTCTCAACAGTAAATAAATCTTTATTCTTCATTTTGTTTCGGTGAAAGATGACACTCGTTTTCATAAGGAAATAAACATATGTATATAAAATACAGACCCTGAAGCGTACTACTACACCACTTGCACGGAACGAAACGAAACGATTCTTGCAGGAACGCTGAACGGTTCGCACGAAACGCTTTCTATTTCTTGAATGGTTTGCACGGCTTGCAAGAAACGGTAGGCGTGCGTTGCATGCTTTGTGAATAGTTCTGAATAGTTGAGATGAAATGGTGTAGGCTTGGCAACCACGCTTGTATATTCGGGTCTTTACGGTGCCATTACCCCCCCCCCCCCCCCCCAAATGATAATAATAATAAACTTGGGGGAAATGGTGAAGATAAAAAGTGTCTTTTTTTAATGAATATTATACCTGATCGACGTGGTATTGTTTTTGTTTTGGCATTTTTTTCAGTTGAAACTCGGCGTTATGATGTTTCACTCAGAGACACAGTCTTCATTCACGCTATTCACCTCTTTAAAATCGAAAAAAAAAAACTCTATCTCAAGAAAATTATTATAGAAACGTAAAATTGTAGAAAATGTGACACTTAAAATATGTACATATCGATTTATTTTGAAACAGATTACAATTCGAACTGCACCTCGTATGCCACCATTCAATGTCATGTCACGTGCTAAAATAAACGAAGATGGGTTAGACAATGATTGTTACTAAAATTTTGGTTATTAAGATTTTTTAATGAAATGCTAATGTGAGATTTTGAAACAACTTTTCTTGCGTAAAAGAAATAATGAGACATGATGGCGACCACCATGTGTTGTGTATACTGCGCTTGTACCTTGATTTTGGCAGATTACCCCCTCAGGGTAAAGAAATACCTTAGAGTATTTTTTGTCTCACACATTTTATTAAGTGAAACAAAAATCGTGCATAATGTCTCAGACATAATTTGACATGTTGCCCGATTTTCACGAGCCGGTATTATATTTTTTTTTGTCGTAAATAACTGGTATCAGGGTATATGTTACCTCATTCTCTATTTTTTTTTATTTCTCTAAGCACTGTATTTATAGGCAAAGCACTCAATATTTATAGCACCTATTAATGTCTTTGATCACAACCATTTTTATAATTAACGAGGGGTAGGTAAATCGCACCTTTGTACATCGCATGTGGTACTTATATTGATTACAATAAATTAAACACTAGTTTAATATTTTGATTTTATTTTTATAATGTCGACTATTTAAATGATTTTAATTAAGTTTCAACAGAGGAAATATTGAGTCTGTTAAAACATTAACGCTACAAAATCTCGTACTTAGCTGAAATATACATGCTGATTACCCATGTATTTCCACTGAAGATTACCGCAGATTACTGTAACCTCAAAACTGTAGTTGCAGAGATTGCAAATTCTTATTCTTATTCTTTGTTTAGAATTCATTATTTCCGCAAAATATTCAGTAAAACGTACCGCAGAATACCGCTTGTTCAAAATTTTTGCTGCGTATTGCACACAATTTTCAGGCCAAAACTAGGGGGAGGGGGTTATATTATACTTAATGCGTATTATATTCGGCAAAATACAGTATTAGATTTTAGGTATTTTTGGGATGAAGTAAATTTAGTAAAAATAATTGAATATTTAATAAAGAAAACCAAACTATGTTAGCATTTATCGGACGTTCACACTCTGTAAGGTTGTAGGGGGTGGCTTGAACGGTTCTACTGCACGAAAAGTTTCTTGCACGGAACGATTCTTGCAAGAAACGCTTTGCACGGTTTGCACGGAACGAAACGATTCTTACACGGAACGGTAAACGGTCTGCACGAAACGCTGAACGATTTGCACGGAACGAAACGAAACGCTTTGAAGGTGTAGTACCACTTCAGGGAATGTATATATTATATGAAACAGCAGTTTTAACACAAACGAAACACGGATTTACCGATATGCATTTATTCACTTGTTCCTCTTCAATCAAGTTACTATATTTGCGCTAATATATAACATAAACGGTACCAATTTTGAGCCAAATCTGGCAGGGGATCAGAGCTATGAATGAGGGAGTTAATCTTTAGTTTTCAATTGAATTTCTTTATTTTATGGCAGCATTTTCTTTATCCGTAACTCATGATAGTACCGAAGTACTAATCTCAAATGACTTGTATTTCATTACTTTCATGAACAAAATTGTAGCGAATATTTCAAGCTTTCCGAATATGATATGTATATTTAATGATTTTGTTTTGTAGAAAAGATTTTACAGACAGAAGATAATACAAATTTTGTCATTTCGGCTTAACTTTTCCTACTTTCCGGCAACGATGTGCGACTTGGAATGTATATTATCGACGGTTTCCCAAAATCGAACAGAAAAACTTTGAGTAGAAAATTCGTTTCAGGTTTTACATTATTTTTTAGTTGTATTTTATTTATTTAATTGTTTTCTGAAAACATAGTTTGCTTCATTATACTCCAACTATTAACAAGATGCCACCGATTCAATCCCAAGGTCGTTCGGATATGACCTTAAAAACAGAGGTCCCGTGTCACGGCAGACGTACACACGTCAAAGAACCCTCACTGCTACGGCCCTGAGCGCTAAGCATAGGTCTAAATTTGTTTTGCTTCACCTACAGCTGGTGACGTTTCAATATGAGTGAAAAATCCTCCAGCAGACTTAAAAAAAAAAGTCAATCAATCAAGGCAGTCTCTAGATACGTGAGCTTGCTCTTCTTTACAGTATAGCCCATCTGGATATTTCATTACTGGCGATGTAGATATAGTTGGAAAAAAGACCTTAACATGTATTTAAAGGTCCAACAATCAAATTCCCAGAACTCCAGTCATTTATTGATTGATTAAATATTGTTTAAAGTCCCACTCGAGAATCTTTCACTCATGTGGAGACGTCACCATTGCTGGTGAAGGGCTGCAAATTTAGGCCTATGCTCGGCGCTTATGGCCTTTGAGCAGGGAGGGGTCTTTTACGTGCCACACCTGCTGTGACACGGGGCCTCGGTTTTTGCGGTCTCATCCGAAAGACCGCCCCATTTAGTCGCTTCTTACGACAAGCAAGGGGTACTGGGGATCTATTCTAACAACCCAGATCCCCAGGGAGATGCCCGTTTTGAAAGACCGCAAAGTATATATATTTCTGCATTTAGACATTGAAGAAAAAATCCCTGACATTGACAAACTGTAAAAGAAATGACAAAATTAAGTGCATCATCGTACACATGTAAAATGTTTTTTAAGATTTCCTCAATGCATATTTAAATATTGTAAATGTGAATATATATTTGTTAAAAACCGCGGCTTTCGAAATAAAAATTTATCAGTTTACCAAATTGCCTATAGTTTGTCCCAATTTCAATTGATGAACATTTTAATTACAGTTTTGCCGGATACCACTGTTTCACAATCACAACAGTAACACATTTCTAATACATGCCTAAACACGCGTTACCGGAATAAAAAAATGCATTCGACATATTAGATAAAATAGTTTACACTGAATTCGTTACCGGAATAAGAAAAATACATTCGACATATTAGATAAAATAGTTTACACTGAATTCGTTACCGGAATAAAAAAATACATTCGACATATTAGATAAAATAGTTTACACTGAATTCGTTACCGGAATAAAAAAAAATACATTCGACATATTAGATAAAATAGTTTACACTGAATTCGTTACCGGAATAAAAAAAAATACATTCGACATATTAGATAAAATAGTTTACACTGAATTCGTTACCGGAATAAAAAAATACATTCGACATATTAGATAAAATAGTTTACACTGAATTCGTTACCGGAATAAAAAAATACATTCGACATATTAGATAAAATAGTTTACACTGAATTCGTTACCGGAATAAAAAAATACATTCGACATATTAGATAAAATAGTTTACACTGAATTTATTATGAAAAGGTGAAGACAACGAACAGTGATGAATCATATAATAGAATACAAAATTAAGAGTTGAACAAACAAGACCTCTGGATGTAATAGGGTCAGGTATCTTGGTGTAGAGATGGGGTCAGGTATCTTGGTGTAGGTAGACCTGCTATATCTTGTTTTGGTCAACGAAGTATTTTGTAGTCAAAATCAGTGGGAAAAGGACAGCCTAATAATTGGTATGATATAATAATAATAATAATAAATTTATTTTGTAAAGCGTAAAGTCCATACTGCTCTAAACGCTATTTAAACAACAATAAAATGAGTGAAATGAGGTATATAAAAACAGATCATAGTAGGTCCCAGATTAGTTGTAGCATGTGAACAGATGAGTCTTTAATTTAGATTTGAAGGTACAGAGACTGGTGGCAGTTCTGATATCATACGGAAGAGCGTTCCACAGTTTAGGGCCAGCAACACTAAAGGCTCTAGTTTGAATCACCGTTGAGGTGGTAAATGGCACTCGTAGTAGGCTCTGGTCACTGGACCGCAGTATTCTGGAGGGAGTATAAGGTGTTATGAGTTCTTGCAGATAGGATGGAGCTGTGTTGTGTACTGTTTTGTACACCAACACCAATGTCTTGAAGATGACTCTTTGCTGATCTGGAAGCCAATGGAGAGAGCGTAGTACAGGTGTAATTCTGTCATATTTGCTGGTGCCTGAGATGATTCTGGCAGCAGCATTTTGGATAGATTGAAGCCGCTGGATCTGCGTTGATGGTAAGCCGCAAAAGAGAGAGTTACAGTAGTCCAGCTTTGTTGTTATAAAGGCATGGACAACATATTCTAACGATTCCCTGTCTAGATATCTTCTCAGCTGGCTCAGGTTCTTAAGGTGGATGAAGGCACCTCTGCACACTGATGATATATGTGCCTCCATGGTTAAGTGTTGGTCAATTGTTACACCAACTCCCTTAGCCTTAGCAACAGGAGTGATAGAATCGTTTCCTACTTGCAGTGATGGTATGTGCAGCTTAGATGCCATTTGTTTTGAGGATATTACTAGCACCTCGGTCTTGTCTGTGTTGATCTTGAGGTGACGTTGAGCCATCCAGGTTTGAACTGACCTCAAGCAAGACTCCATCTGACTGACTGCAAGAGCAACCTGTTGAACTTTAAAGCTGATATACAATTCATTGTCGTCAGCATACATGTGGTACAAGACATTGTTCTTTCTGAGAAGGGTCCCCAGGGATGATGTGTAGATGTTGAATAGGACAGGCCCAAGGACCGATCCCTGGGGGACACCGCAGTCCAACTCAGTGGCACCAGATTTTGACCCCTTCACTTTGACAATCTGGGTCCGATTGGTAAGATAGGACGCGAACCACATGAGCACAGTGTCCTTAATTCCAAGGTCCTTGAGTATTTGTAGCAAGCGTGAATGATCCACAGTATCAAAGGCAGCCGATAGGTCCAACTGCACTAGCAAGACAGCTTTCTGCTCTCCAATGGCATATACCATAAGGCCATAAGCGCTGAGCATAGGTCTAAATTTGCAGCCCTTCACCGGTAATGGTGACGTCTCGATATGAGTGAAAGATTCTCGAACGGGACGTTAAACAATATTTAATCAATCAATCATAATCAAAACGGGCATCGATCGACTCTGAAGTTGCCCAGTGCTGGAATTCGCAAACTCTGAAGTCCACCATTGCAGGCATTGACAAAATTTGACTTCAGATCAAACAATGCATATATTGGACACCTTAAAAATATTCCAATGTCTGCATTGGATTATAAGCGAGTCGGATGATGCCTGCCTTAGAAGATTAGCGAGTTGGCCACCACCTGCATTGAGCCACTTCAGTCTGTCAATGTCTGTATTGGGTAACTGCAGAGTCTGTCAATGCCTGCATTGGGTAACTGCAGAGTCTGTCAATGCCTGCACTGATCCAGTTCATAATCGACCAATGTCTGCATTTTTCCACTTCGGAGTCTTTCAATGCCTGCATTGGATAATTTCAGAGCCAACAAGCATTTAAGAACTCTAAAGTCTGCCAATGCCTGCATAGGGCGACTACCAAGTCGGCTGATGCCTGCATTGAATCACTTTAGAGTCGGCCAATGAATGATGAATGGCTTTTGAGTTGACTAATTCAGGCATTAGATGAATTCAGAGTCTCCCAATTAAATTCAATGCAGACAATAGGATTGATTAATTGATTGATTGTAGTTTTCCGCCACACTCAACAATTTTTCTGTTATCTGGTGGCGTACAGTTTTTGTAGGTGGAGGAGAGAACCCAGATACAATGTACCTGGGAAGAGACCACCGACCTTCCGCAAGTAAACTGGCAAACTTTCTCACATAACGCCGCGACCGAGATTCGAACACGCGCCGACACAGGTGAGAGGCTATGTGATTTTGAGCCCGATGCTCTAACCACTCGGCCATGGAGAGGCCCCGATGATACCAAGAATAGTCATGATCAAACTAATATCTTGAGAGAAACTCATGCTTGTAAATATGAGGCACGTGTGTATTTTAGATGAATATACGCAACATAATCCCAGTGCTGTTTCTTTCTGCCAAGTCTTTCTATCTCTGTCATACCTCCCACACTTTTCATATTCAAGTGTAGTGGTACATATAGGGCTCTTTGCTGACAACAAAAGATTTACTGTTGGAATTTGTCAACATTAAATATATTTACCATAGAGACAAGTTAAAAGCATTACCTTTGATGCGTTTTAAACATAAATATCCCCAAAGTAATATTTAACTTAGTTCAGCACAAATATGAAAATTAGACTCACTTTAATAACAGTCACAATTAGAAAGAATCTCTTCCATAACTGCAGAAAAGGTGACCTTGATAAGGACTGTGATTCGAGGTCAGCAGCCATCATTTTCCACACTTAAGTTTTTTATCCCAGCAGGAAGAGTCATCTTCTCCAGATGAGGCATTTCTTCAGCAATGTCACTGACAAAGTTCCACCCCAATCACTCTGTCGCAAACATAGTCATACACATAGAACAATTCCGGTCTCTTTACAATTTTTTTTCATATAGCATATGCTCATGATTAGAAAATTCTACTCATTCTTATAATATAAAATTATTAAAGCAATTAAGATCACTTAATATGAAAACTGTATTTACAACCAGCAGTAATTAGCTTTTATGAACTTTTTACAGAATTAGGTATGAATACCACTACTTTGAACTGAAGACCAGTATTTTTTCTCTGATACCAATTCTCCTTTCACAAGCAGACCTTCAAAAATGGAAAATAGGCAAAATGAAGTGGCGCTAAGTCTGGAGAGTAGAGTGGATGTTGAAGTCTCTGAAACCCGATGACTCCGAGGTCTAATTCTGTTTCAGCCGATGCATGAGCAGGGGGCGTTGTCATCATGATAAATATTTTCAGTGTGATCCCTTAGATCTGGTCGTTTCTTTCTTATCGCATGAAACAAATCACGGCGAACCACCTTGGAATAGTATTTTGAATTCACAGTCCTCCCTTGCACAGCATGAGTTAGCACGATCCCTTGTCTGTCCATAAATGTCATGTACATGATTTTTCGCATAGATTTGACGGACTTTGCCTTCTAAGGGGGTGGTGATTCGGAAGTTTTCCATACACTGTACTGTACGGTTGATTCTGGTTCGTAATAAAATTAAGCTTTAAAATTAAGTTTAATAGGGTAAATTTCAACTAATTAAATTTAAATTTAATTTGATGAATGAAATTGATTTTAAAATAATCATTTTGACAATGTAAGGAAATTTGATATTACTGGTTTGAGAAGGGAGGATTTGACAAATTATAGTCATAAACAATGCTCTATAACACACATTTTTCAAAGATGTTTACCTGTAAACAAACGATATCAAATTTTTTTAGATCACAAATTTTGGTTTACCATCAGAGTCTGCAGAATCTACTTCGTCATTTGGATATGGTTCTATCTCAACAACTGACTCCTCATCAGTGCCATTATCCAAGTATGGCTCTATTTCATCTGTGAATTCAATACACAGCGCTATCATATCTTTTGCGACATATTAACACCTTTCTACAACATCTGGTCTAATACTGATATCAAGAGCCAGCTATAATATCAATATACAATATCTTTTATTGCAGGTCTTTAGTACCACACTGTAGTTAAAAACACATAGAAAATTTTCCTTTTTTAAATGCACATTACTAAGACAATTTTTTGTAAATCTAAGATATAAATAATACATGCTCGTACGTATGGAAAGGAAGTTATAAATCGGTACTCGGGATTTTTCCTAACCCATTAAGATGTTCATCCAATAGTTCCGCGCCGTGAAATCTTTCCTGGAGAGCTGTACCAATCTTCTCCCTAGCTCTGCATATATTTCATTTCTTCATGGAAATAATGATTCACGTAAAAACAAAGTGCAAAATGGATAGATGTTGCAATAGATATACTAACGGACATTTTTTTTTAAATTTATTCAGTGAAAACATTACATGTAGAAATTTCACTGCAAAAATTTACCCACCGTTCATCGTATTGATTTTTGAAACCAATCTCTCGATTTGTCTGTGTTCAGCCTTACTTAGGTTAGTAAATGATTTATTAGCCGGCATTGAACACCAGAAAGTGACTGCCATGATAGCTATTGACCTTAGTGCCGCGTTCGACATAGTAGATCATGTCATACTAAAAGACGTTCTGAAGGTCCAGTATGGTCTACAAAACTCAGCAGCTGCCTGGATTAATTCCTACCTGAGAGATCGCACGTGCAGCGTTAGAGTTCAGGAAGCTGTCTCCACTCCACGTCCTCTCACCTGCAGTGTCCCCCAAGGAAGCTGTCTCGGACCTTGGCTCTACCTTACTTACGCTGGAACACTCTTTGATGAGATACCACCATCTATATCTGTGTTTGGCTTTGCAGATGACCACATTGCTAAAGCAACCTTCACACCAGGAACACATGAAGAACAGGCTACCATAGGAAACTTAGAAAGATGTGCATTTACTATCAACCACTGGATGAACGCCAACAAATTGAAAATGAACACAACAAAAACCGAACTTATACTTTTCGGCAATCAAAAGCAACTTGGAAAACTTAAAACAACAGAAATTAATATTGCAGGAGACATCATTCAGCGTGATTCTACTATCCGCTATCTGGGAGCCTACCTCGATGAAAATTTGTCTTTTGGAAAACATGTGTCTATGAAGTGTCGTTCAGCCATGTTAAACTATTTTAGAATAAAAAGTGTAAGAAAATATCTTGACCAACAATCAACCGTAATCCTCATTGTGTCACTCGTTTTATCACATCTAGACTATTGTAACGCCATTTTGTATGGCATTTCTGACATTGAAATAAAAAAGATGCAGAGAATCCAAAACATGAGTGCTAAGCTCGTACTTCAGTTTAGCAAATTTGACAGCTCCAAAAAATCTTTGTATGAACTACATTGGCTTCCAATCAAAGCAAGAATCGAATTCAAACTTCTGACAATGATGTACAAATGTTCAACAAATGAAGCACCAATTTACCTAACTGAACTTCTAGCAAGACACACTGCACATAGGCATGGTTTACGGTCATCGACAACGACATACAGCAACTATACTGTGCCTTTCAACAGAAGAAAGACTTTCGGCGACAGGAGCTTTAGCACTGCTGGGCCAAAATTGTTGAACTCTCTGCCAACCAATATCAGGCACTCCAATTCATTGGAAAAATTTAAGAACAGTCTCAAACCACACATGTTCTGCAACTTTTATGGCTATTTTTAATGGAAATATTTATGCACGAACTTTCTTAAAAGGAGTATTTTACTTTCTTGGCATTAAAAAAAAAAAGTTTTTATTTTGTAATTTCTTAGCGTTGATTCTTAATTTCTGTGTATATCTTAGTGTAAATACTGTACATATTTAGATATCACATACTATTATGTTTTATTCGTTTTAGTAACAATATTCATACGTATAGAGAGGGGGCCTCCGTGGCCGAGTGGTTAGAGCATCGGGCTCAAAATCACAAAGCCTCTCACCTCTGTCGGCGCGTGTTCGAATCTCGGCCGCGGCGTTATGTGAGAAAGTTTGCCAGTTTACTTGCGGAAGGTCGGTGGTCTCTTCCCAGGTACATTGTATCTGGGTTCTCTCCTCCACCAACAAAAACTGGACGCCACCAGATAACTGAAAAATTGTTGAGTGTGGCGGAAAGCAATAAATAATCAATCAATCAATCATACGTATAGTTGTTTTTTACTTCTTATACCCTTGTATTTTATTGTGTTGCAATAGATTTTATTATTCATGTACAACGCCATAGAATATGTATTTCATATATAGTTTTGGCGTTTAATCAAATTAACAAGTTTCAAGTTTCATTGATTGCGCGTTATGAGTAGCATCGCGCGAAATTTTCATGGCTTTTTGGAAAGGAAATAGAGGAGTTTTTCACTATAAAACAACTTCGTTGGTGAAAGCATAGACACCAATAACAGAAAAAATTCAAAACCAAGACTATGCCGCGCTTAAGCAACAAAATTCATGCAACTAAATGGGGCGGTCCTTCGGATGAGACCGCAAAAACCGAGGTCACAGCAGGTGTGACAAGTAAAAGATCCCTCCCTGTTCAAAGGCCGTAAGCGCCGAGCATAGGCCTAAATCTGCAGCCCTTCACCAGCAATGGTGACGTCGTCTCCATATGAGTGAAAGATTCTCGAACGGGACGTTAAACAATATTAAATCAATCAATCAAACACTAAATACATACACCCAGCACTAAAGGACTAGATAGGACAAGGTACACAAACTTGAAAATTACTCATGTGTATAATTACCGGTTATCAAACAGATCTTTTGATTTTTGCCTCATCTTACTCGAATCAGAATTGCTTTTTGTCCAAGCTGTTTGTTTAAGCAAGATATTACGCTCCAATTATTGTATAATTTGGAAAATATTGAGAATGCGTCGATTTCTAAACATTTTTATTGAACTTTTTATCATAACCAACAATGTAAACCACGACGATATTTGGACAATACATTGTTTGAATACAAAATATTTTTTCTGTATAAAACTTTTCGTGGTTCGTAATCTTGTTCATATTCTAAATTAATAAAAAGAGTTGTTATTTTATAAATAATTTATAAAATTAAAACTGTAAACGGGCCGGATTCAGTGGCACAATTTTTTCCCAAATAACACACGATATATTTTTTTCTTTCAGAGGTCCAGTTATTAGACACGACATTGCAGTTTGTGTCCTAAAAACATCATTTAAACTGTTTTCTAAATAAACATATGATCGTCCTTATTTGAGTCTTTTTCTTTCGACTAAGCCTAATCTACCTGTCGCGGTAGCTCAGTGGTTAGAGCGTTCGCTTCGTAACCGGGAGGTCGTAAGTTCGAGCCCCACTTGTGCCATGGCCGCGTCAAACCTAAGACGAAAAATAGGTAGTGATTGCTCCTTCGCCAAACGCTCGACATTTAGAAGTGAGAATCAAGGGTCTTTTGGATATGACCTTAAAAACGGAGGTCCCGTGTCACGGTAGGCGTTGGCACGTTAAAGAACCCTCACTGCTACGGCCCTGAGCGCTAAGCATAGGTCTAAATTTGTGGTACTTCACTTACAGCTGGTGACGTCTTAATATGAGTGAAAAATTCTCGACGGGACGTAAAACAAACAAACAAACAAAAACATTTTTGTACAGCAGAGAACGCTTACTCCTCCATGACACCTGATCCTACCTTCGCTTTGTCGGAGGTCCGTGTTGCCCTACACTCGAACTTGTATATGTCTTGGGGATTTATGATTACGATTTACACACTGTTTACTTCGCCATTCGATATCATGAACTGCTTTTTACAAATGAGCACAATACACCGTGGTGCGCTGCCACTTAATCTTGCCCGTCCATCCCACTCAAGACCATAGAAAGCAGGAATAAGAAAAGTGGGGAGTCTGGTCAGAACTGGTCTATTCTAACAAGTTCATACACTCCTCTTGCTAGATAGTATCATATCCCATAACATAACTCTCTAATCGTAACATCACTTCCATGATATACCAGTAATACCTTTTGTGCCATAACAGTACTACTGGACGACAGCGCCGATTTTTCGTAGTTTGACTCATGGCATCGTGCACTTACGAAGAGAGGGGGTCTCTACATTCGACAAATCCGGACGTTTCACAACATACATCAATTAAATAATATACATTAAACAGTGAAAATTGCTAAAATATTATTGTAACACGATAAGTAAACGCATACATTAACAATACAGAGAGTATGAAACCTCCCTGGCGAATCTGCCAAATTGAAAGTAAACAGCATTGTCAATGCAATTTTTGAATGTCAAGGCAAGAGAAATTAATTCAAAATATTCACAATGTAAACAATGAATGAAAATATATGGAAATATTTTCAAAATTTTATTTTAGTTATAATTTTCAGATGCCTTATAGAGGATTTTTTGTAATCTTTTGAAGACCTATCAATGCTGTATCAGACATCTGAAACATTCGGAAGTTGGGCCCTTCGTCGCGTCGAATCATTATAATCCACTTTTTCTTAACCCAAGGACCATTTGGAAAAGAATGGAACGATGTTGCGGTGCCATATCGGCTGTCTTCGGTACACTACAGGAAGCAATAATTAGTCGCTAAGCTTGTTTTCTGTACATTATTCATTTCTTGTATTCCCACGAACATATAATGTTTGTCAGGTCAGCCTCGTTTTAGAAACGAACTTCGTCGCGCGCAAGAATAGAGTCCTGTCTTTCTGCTTGATATTTGGACTCCACGTTTTATTATTAGCAATACTCACTGTTACTATTGCTGAAATATCCCGGTGAAGTCGAAACTCGAAATAAAAGAAAGCCTCCAAAATCTAATTTATATTTGGATATTTTATTAAGCATAGTCTGCAATGCCAAATTAATATCTCCACTTTCTGACAAACAGAATGGCTACCAACCTTTCCATAATCAACATCCCATATTTATATGTTTTTTACCCCCAGAATATCTTGTGTTTATATCTCCCAGATAATTTGATATGCAAGTGCATAATTGTATCTTCGGTTGCTATGCCAAGACACGTTTCTGTTTGTGTTGATTCAACAGTTCATTTTAAAAGGTTATCAACAATCTTCCTCAAAATCAGCATATGATAGATTACACTGTCGTTTCGATTGCAAATACAGCTTGACATGGGGTCGAACATTATGTAATCTGTTTCAAATCGAATGTTAGGCCTTTCTTTATATACTGATTTTGACTACTGATCAAGACAGTGGGTTTGATTTTGCAGGTTGTGATAATACATGGATCGATCCATCTAGAATGAATGGATTTTAAAGGCTAATAGAATATTGTCTTTTGTGTCATCGGACATTGATATAATTATTTACTATTAAATTCGGATATATTATTGGTACCTTGGCCCCTCCGTCATGTCTTCTTTAAATTATATTTTATTTAAACACCAATTAACAGCAAGCGACGCGACAACGCACTGTTAACATTGATTGCCTTATTTTCCCGGCGTTAGTTAAATGAATAAACGAATTAAATGTCAAAAGTCGTCTTGCAAGATGTTGAAGGTCTTTGCACATCTCAACGATCACACCGTAAAACCGTTACTTTGGAATATGATAGGTGGTGTCCTGTATATGTTAAATAAAGACTTGGAATTTTCAGTTTTACCCTGGGGGTCCCAATGGAATTTTAAAAAAAGATCAATCTCAGAACTCTTATATTTCACGCAGTATCATAATAATCGTTTAGAAGGTAATTGATTGTGTCCTATGGATTTGCAATGTGGTTTTTACCCTGTGTGCTAACTGGGATCAAAAGCGACGTTTTTCTATAGAAAAACCTAGTTCTCAGAACCCCTCTTACTTTTATGCAGTAAACAAATCATCTTTTGGGAGATGATTGGTGATGCCCTGTAGATGTACAATAATTTTTTTTCTTCCACTCTGAGAGAGGAAAAACAACGAACGAAAACCTTGTGCTTAAAGAATTGTGTTTTGTGTGAGAAGAATATATTTAAGGGGGTACTTTTTAAAAAATAAAAATCCTCCTTCCACTACCCCATTTCAAATATAATTTATCATTTCTTTACGTTATGGATTTATTCATTTTTAAGTTATAAATCAATTATATGAAATATCAATCTAAGAGAACAGGTTGTTTTAACAAGTTACTACATTTTCAAACCTACCACCTCATCACCACGTCTAAATAGTGTACATAAGAAGCTGCATTAACCAATACCGTATACATGTATATGTGTAAAGTAAAATACCTTCTTTTCAAGTTACACAGGTATGACGGAGAATATGTTGAAACACATGCTTGCGGTTTTTTCTACCTTACTTCAAAATCTAATTGAATATGTTGTTTGTAGCAGGCTGAATATATATCAATGATCCAGTGGATAGACACAATTGTGATCTATTCATGCCAAATATATGCCATTTAAATTGCTCGTGTTTCAGTCTGTGGAGCGCATTGCACATTGCAAAAAGAGGATAAAGGAGGTCTAGTCATTTAAGGTATAAATCCTGTATGGTAAGTAAGCCATGTTTTTACGAGTGTATAAGCATTTTAGGAGTGTATGAACATTTTACGAGTGTATAATTGTACCGATAAAATGTCAAAGGCTAATTTTTGATTTTCAAATTTTGATGCATAAATTGTTTCATGTATTTGATTTTGATATCGATATCCTGCTTTATATGTAGTATACAGGCTCATCTTATCTTAAATCTAAAGAAAGGTGATAACGTGCACAATGTCAGGTGCATGTATATATATACAGATAAACTTCGAATTGAGAATGAATTATCTCTTAGTCTAATAAAAGGAGATGTATCAGAACTGCTTGTCTGAAAAAAATACACATTGCTGTAGTCAATTTATAGTCAATAATCTATTTGTCTCCTCCTTATAGCTGCAGAACTGTAACATTATGGTTTTATGTTTCAGTCGTTGACCATAACGCAACAGTTCCCGTACAATATTGCATATATCACGTGACGGTTTAACAAGATATCGTCAGTAGGTCAACATAGCTGTCGGACGACAGAAAATTCATTGGTATATAAATGATATAAACGACATTAAATTAATATTGTAAGTATATCTATCAATGCCCTTCGAATGACATTAACATCGATGTGGTTTTTTACTCACGTCCACGTATATGCACGTGCATTGCTTTTATTTTATTTTTGGGTACTAAAATGGCCATAACCTTCGAATTAAAAGTTATATTGAAGTGAAATCCTAATTGTTGGTTTATGATTGAAATGCCTATGGAATGTTGTGAATAAAAATTCATACGTCGAATTCGCGTGTGCGTAAGTGCGCGTGCATTGTCATTTTTCATATCTAAATTCAAATACAGTCTACAACATGGTTGTCTTTCAATGAATTGTATTGGAATTTGTGTTGCAGATATATTTTAAGACTCCCTACTGATTGGTGTTGGCAAAATCACTTCCTCACATGCGCATGAACGTGCACTCCAATTTGATTGGCTATTATTTAAATGCATATATATGGCTCATGAATATCGTATATTCAATGACATTGAGATGATCATTGGATGTGCAGATATACACACGCATGCGCATGTATGCATGCGCATTTTTTCAGGTGTGTGTAACTTCTACTCCTTGTTAGTTTCTCATTTGTCATTGAAATGTTTTGAAAATGATGTTGTAGTTGTATATTTAGACTTTTAACGCATTGACATGTTTAAGTTACTAATCAACACGTGCATGCACGTGTACTGAATTTTGATGGATGAGTTATTAAATGTCGATAACTAATTTGTTTAGCTACGAAATGGAGTGAACGTTATAAAATAGTTATATATTTAGATGTTCTACGGTTTCTTTGAGTTGAAATTATTTCTCGTGAAACAACTGACACAACTTCCTACATGGGGGGAACGTTGGGGAACATGTATAACGGTCCCCGTTACAATGAGCACTAGTTACTAAAGCAGTTTTTAATGTTGGGCTTCAAAGGTGCGATCGTTCTACAGGGGATGCTTACTCCTCCCAGGCAACTGATCCCGCCTCTGGTATGACCAGGGGTCCGTGTTTGCCCATTTCTCTGATTTGTATTTTCTATAGGAGTTACGAGACTGAGTACTGTTAGTTATCTTGGCCTGTCATTGCAATCAGTGAAAGTTTTTTTTTAAGAAGCAGAATTCACCACTTTTCTGGTTCTGTCATGGCTACGAGCAATTCTGAATTTACACTACATGTATTTATAGAATATTTGCACGTTTTGTATTTTGAAAAAAGAATACCATACGGTTACTTGGATTGTGAGCGGGGCTTATCAACGATCACCGCTATTTAACTAGCCAGTTGTGCATAATTTGGATATACACGGGGAGTGCTTCTCTCTATAGAAATTTATTCTCTCAATAGAATTTTATTCTCTCAATAGAAATTTATTCCTTTGGTGTTGTGATTTTGTACAAACTGAATATCGGTACAAATTATAGTGGATTAATATATAAAATACATCTACGATGTGATGAACTTGTTTCTAAAGGAATAATTTTGTGCATATTTAAATCATCAACTCAATCAAAGGTAAACTCATTCATGTTGGGGTTTAGCGTTTTGAAGTGGTGTTCACAAATTTAAAGAAAACTAACTCCCTCATTGCTAAACAACTACCATTCATTCAAATATAAGCTAAATAAATAAACAAAGAATGACTCCCTACGTGCTAAATAATTGCAGATTGAATATATGTCAATTGAGTTTTGCAAAAAAAATTTCATTCATTGACTTATTCATTTTTAAGAAATCGAAGATAACGATAAATGATTAATCATACATAGATCATGATGGAAAACAGACACACATATTTAGGAAGTTTACGACAGAGGAAATCCTGTTTGTCATAAAATTGTGTGACATTGACAGTCAAGTAAATATCAAATATGTCACAAACTGCATATGGTGTTCATGCCTCTCAATTGATTCAATCTACAAGACTATGCTCTGCGTATGATCAGTTTTTAAATCAAGGCAGGCTATCGACAAATAACTTGTTTGCCAATACAAATTGTCATTGGATGAAAAGTATAGAATTTGTAATATTTCGTTTATAAAGATTGTAATGAAGTATACAGTTGTGCTTTAGCTTTTCATGAATGATGTTGATGTATATTTTCCAAACGAGAAATTTGCTATTTCTGTTATTATAGTTTTGCTGAACGAGGTTGACTAAGATAGCTTCTCTGGCTTCTACGTGTACATTTAATAACTTCCAATGTTTTTATCGAATCAGTTTCCAAAACTGATTTTTTGAATAACTCTAATCTTCATCTTGGAATATAGAACTGGTATGTGTATCATAACAGAACACATTTTCATTTTTGATTGGAAAAATATCAATTAAGTAGCCTGTAGTGCTACGATTGCAAATATTGAACATTGAACATTGTAGTAATTTTTGCTATATATCTCTACTCTGTGAAGTTTGCCAGTCTGTTTCTGAATAAAGGGATTCTCTAGATGCAAAAATAGAAAGACCAATGACAATTCTAGTTGCACATAACTGGGTTTTTTCACGATTGTCAGTATTGTGAACAGAACAGTCATCCTAAAACGATTGAAGCATATTCAAGAGGTCTACAATTTTGATTGATGTATCCAACCAATTTTGAACGCAAGCTTTTTCAAAAACCCAATTATTTTCTACTATTGAATAAATATATATAGATCAACTGAGGTTGTATGATAATAATAAGCCTATCTGAGGATGGAATGAAACACATCCCAGCCTATAACCCTGAAAAAATAATTTTGCTGAAAACAGGGTTGTTTTTGTTTGCAAAATAAATAACATTAGTCTTGGATGGACAGAATTTGAGTAACCACTTATTTGATCATGTTATCTGGATTGAGATATTAGTAAAATTACACAAATTTAGCATTTACTCTATGTTTTTCAGCTATCATATATAAAAATTTGAACGTTTTAGTTCAGTAAACATTGAGAGTCCAGTGGATAAGAAGCCACATTAATTCCTCATTCTGCTCATCGCAGTTTTATTGAGATCGTGCAGTGAACACTGAGAGTCTCATGTGCATCTGTAGATATCCTTGATAATTGCGTGGCATAATTAATGTGTTGCTAAGAATTTAATCAGTTCATTACATAAAACATTTATCTGCAGTGTAAATCTTGCATGCATAATATGCCCAGTCTTGTCAATGCTTGATTAGCTTATACTGCAAGAATAAAGAACGTTCGGGCAGAAGAGGGACAACGTATAATATACCAAAAAATAAGAATGTAGAAGAAATTATGCGTGACTTTATGTTATATTGAGCTTTCAGTCCTCTGATAAATGTAAATTTTTGATCGTATAAAATAAAGCATATTACAGATTGCTTCCGTTTTCAAAAATGTAAACAATGGGCGGTCATTTTGATTTTTACACTCTCGCATGGCAACTAAACATGCCTGTCATATTGAATAAACGATGCAGAAAGTTCACACATGTATGATTTTTAAAACTCAAACGTTCCCAACACAATTTACACGCAGAATAAATTAAATATTTATAAAAGTGTGATTTCCCATCATTCTTCCCTGGTCGCTGATTGGTTACAAGTGACCGTGCCATGTTTTGATTGAATGGAAGATCCAAATAGATGTTAACCTTTTCTGAGTGTCGGAGATGTCTACTGTTGTTGGGCACCATTCAGGTATGTATTTTAAAGAATAAATATGTCAAAAATCAGCTGGAAATTTTCAAAACAATCTTCTATTATTTGTATCTTAATATTTTAGTATGAAGTCGTCCATAACAAATAACTGGTAATATTCTCGTTTCATGAACGATGGATAGGTCTCTATCTTATCTCTTAAAAGAGGACTGCAGTTTAATTGCACTTAAAATTTACAACAAAACATCAATAAGAAACTCAATATTCGCCTTTTTAAAATTCAGATTAAAAAAGAAAATTCTACCCCGATTCGGAAACAACCGTATCCTACCTCATTTTTTCTATATGTATATCTTTTTAGATATTTCCGGTGTTGACGTGAAATATTTTTAACGTTGTGGATACATACATGCATCCATAAAACAGGGGAAAATGTGAAAACCCTGACAACTAAATAACAACATGTGGGAATTCCACTTGAGGACCCGAATGTAACAAAGCTTTCTACAGTTCACAAAAAGATTCAAGCTTTCTACAGTCTTAGACTGTAAATTCAGAAAAGGATTCAACAAAGCGTTCTACAGTCCTAGACTGTGAATTCACAAAAAAGATTCAAGAAAGCTTTTTACAGTCCTAGACTGAATTCACAAAAAGATTCAACAAAGTTTTCCTATAGTCCTAGACTGTAAATTCACAAAAAGATTCAAGCTTTCTACAGTTTTAGACGGTAAATTCAGAAAAGGATTCAACAAAGCGTTCTACAGTCCTAGACTGTGAATTCACAAACAAGATTCAAGAAAGCTTTTTACAGTCCTAGACTGAATTCACAAAAAGATTCAACAAAGTTTTCCTATAGTCCTAGACTGTAAATTCACAAAAAGCTTCAACAAAGCTTTCTACAGTCCTGGACTGTAAATTCACAAAAAGATTTAACAAAATGCCTTTAAAACGGATAAAATAAAGTCGGTGTATGGTTGTACATGTTAATGACATGGAAATACGAAATGCATGACCAACTTCCGAACATGCGTTACCAATGATGGGATGTGCCATACGTATAGTCTGGTAAGAAATATTTAAAAGTTTAATAGAGCGTTTGATGTTGTGTTGTGATTGAAAAGTCCTCGTATAGTCCCTAAATAGTTTGTATAGATTTTGAAATGGTTATGCATTGGTTGTCTGGGAGAAATGTAGGGGAGGGCTATAATACTGTAATAGATACAGCAATTATGATATAGGGAACATGCATATCAGCCAGAAAAATATCGAATATGTCTTACATAATGTTTCAAGGCGAATCAAAAAGTATCGTTATTAGTATTTATATCCATAGCAGGATAAAAAGTATACCGAAGTTAGAAACTGAACGTGTGAGGGCAGAGCTTTGTCAAAGCATTTTAAAATATCTTGTTACATGAGTGTAGAATTTGATCCTTCTATTCATTGAGAATGGGAAATATAATGCAATTGATGTAATCAGTGCATTGTGACATCATGTTTAGCAAATTTATAAAAATTGGTGCAATCGCGTTAATTGTGGAGTGATTATATGATAAGAAAATTTGGTTCACATACTTTGATGGATTTTATGTAACATCTTCGAATGATATGAACTTGGGTACATGAGATTCAAAATGGTGAAATACTTGTCATCAGAATATTTTCAGTTACCCATCCAAATTTTTCAATTTTTCAATCCCATTTTCTATTCTCAATGATGGTGCAGAATTAACTAAAATTAACCATTCCTCTGTCAATCATACGGTATTAGAAGTGAAAGTCACGGGTCTTTTGAAAATGACATTAAAACCAGATCGAGACCCAATATTATGGCAGGTGTTGGCTCGATAAAAAGCCCTCATCTCTACATCCCTGAGACTGAATAAAAATTTATGACACTTCTACAGCTCGTGATGTCTCTACATATTGAGCAAAATATTCTCAAACCAACATATGAACAACGTTTGGTTTGTTGTTTGATTGTCCAAAATTGTTTAATGTCTTTCACGGACATATGGAGACGTCACCATTGCTGGTGAAAGGCTGAAAAAATTACTGTTATCTGTTTGGCACTTACGACCTTTGAGCATGGAAGAATTGTTAGCATGCTACACCTGTGGTGACATTGAACGTCGGTTTTTCCCGTCTCATCTGAAGGACTGTCCCATTTAGTCACCTCTTACAACAAGCAAGGGGTACTGAGGAGCTATTTTAACCCTGATCCCCATGAAATAACAACATTCGGTTAATGGACTCTGAAAGTATGGTTGGAGAAAGGACTTTGAAAGTATTATCTTTTTTCTGGCAGCAACAGTATGCAAAAATTGTAGACTAATAGACAAAATGTTGCCTGGTCTAAATGAGATGAATATTTTTAGACCGACTTGTCTAAAAGAGTGAATTAAAGGCATTTGCAACAAAGAAAAATATCAATACATGAGATGATGAAAAGGCTATGATAACTAACAGTATTCAATCTCGTAATTCCTGTAGACAATACAAATCAGAGAGATGGGTAAACACGGACCCCTGGTCATACCAGAGGTGGGATCAGGTGCCTAGGAAGAGTAAGCATCAACTGTCGACCGGTCACACCCGCCGTGAGCCCTATATCCCAATCAGGTAAACAGAGCAATCCGTAGTCAGAATCAGTGTGCCAAGAACGGCCTAACAATTGGTATAAAACACATTTGACAGCATTTAACGTGATGGTAAGTTGTACTGGCAAACTAGATCGATATAAGGACCATAAAATTTGCGAAATGCCGACTTTAGACGAGATTGTACAAACCCCTGTGACATCAATTTCTTTATCAGTAGCCCGCCTCGATTTAAAAACTGATCATAAGCAGTATAAGCTTTTGTGTATCGAATCAGTTGGAAAATATAAACACCATATGCAGGTGATGATGGAACATTGCCACATAAATAAGGGACGTTGACGATGGAGAAATTGAAATCATTGCTTTTGTCATAAAGTTGAGTAGTTAGTTTGCCGCCGGCATCTATTTTCAGTAAAATATCTAAGTACGAAGCAGAAGTGGAAGACTGTGTGGTGTCTTTTATTTCAAGCTCTCTGGGATATATCGAATCGATGTATGAATGAAAATGATAATTGTTAATAGACAAAACGTCGTCGATATATCTAAATGTCAAATTGAAGGCCATAGCAAGAGATTTTTTCTTCTCGTTTAGAAGCTTTTGAATGAATTCTGCTTCTTAAAAATATAAAAATAGGTCAGCTAACAAAGGAGCACAGTTCGTGCCCATTGTAATTGCAACATACTGTTGGAAGACCTGATCACCAAAGACTAATGTTGTCAATGAGGAACTCTAGTATCTTTTCAATACCAACTTCAGAGTAGTTGGGCGTGGAGACAGAGTGGTGTTTAACGAAGTAATTTTTGGGATCACCAATCACTAAATATGAATATTTCCTTTTACTATTTTTGTATAAGATGTCAAAAAGTCTATTCTTTAATTTATTGTGAGGTATGGTCGTGTAAAGAGTTGTAAAATCATACGTTTTAATGTTGTGAATTCGAAAAAAGTTTTGTGATTTCAAATTTAATAAAAGTTCTTTAGAATTTTTAAGAATCCACATTCGATTAACACCTCTGGCATATGTGGTAGCACAATACGTTTGAAGTTTCTCCTTCACAGCAGTTAATATTTTCGTAAGGAGCAAAGATAGAGGCTTGGTAGAACATTTACTGGATCCAGCAATGTATCTTTGTTTGTAAGGGTTTTTGTGGAGTTTGGGATCCAGTATAGGTACGGTAACTCATATTCATCCGCTTCATTGACTGGGATATTAAATGTATTTAAAACTGAGGTATGATTTTGAAGAACTTCATCTTTTGAAAGGGCAGTTGGAGTATATGTGCGATTAATAAATATGGAATTAATGCCAAGTTCGTTTAGAATACAGTTGTAATAATGAGCCTTAGAAACAAATACAATGTTCTTGCCAGCGTTGTCAGCTGGAACCAAAACATATTACTCATGTAACCTATCTAACTCTTTTATCACTTCTGATTTACTAAACACAGAAGGATACATGTACGCATTTTTGTTTTGACATGTCTGATACGGGATTTTAATATTCATCTTATACTTTTTATCCATTCTGACAAGGTATCAAGTTCTTCTTTTTCAGATTTAGCCCATCGTCTGGCATAATTTTGGGGCAGAATTCATAATAGAGATGAAGTTCTGTTGCCAATGGAAAGACCGAGGTTCTCTGAATTTACGACCTTTTAAAATAAGTGATTTTAGATCTTCATTTTTAACTATATCAACATTACCAGTAATGACATGTCCAGCTGGACTATAGTTAAAAGCAGACGAAGAACAAGAGCACGCAGGTGGATTGAGTATAAGATGGTCTATATCTAGGCACTGCAAAGTTTGTTTGTAGTTAAAAAGTTTGGATGCAGTAGTGGAAGTATATTTGTAGGAAATGCAAGGTGTGGACTTGAACTTGAAATACTCTGGAACACAAGACTGAACTTTTTTATGACGAAGAATGTTGCTTATGTTGACGGCCTCTATTCCTTTGTTAGTACATTTGAGTTTAAGGAACTGTCGGCTAGATTCGGGAGTAATATCATCCAGACCCCGCGGTGGTTTAAAGCGCCTGTGATGGGCAACATTCATAATCGTAGAATCCAGTCTATATTCTGATGTGCAAAAATCCATATATGGACTAGTTTTGGTTTCTTCAAATAACGTATTCAAAACTCTCAATGAAACAGAGCAAAGTTTTGTGCGAGTATGATGTGGACCTAATTGTCTGTTGAAGTAAGTAAAAGCGAGTCAAGTGTGACATCGTGTATACTAGGTATAGTGAAATGATATATATTTCCTGGCTTATTCTGGTTGAATATAGTAAAAATATCAAATTCCTAATGTCTAAAGGACAAATAAAAAAATCTTGGAATTTATTTAGCTCTACCAAATTTTTTACCCACTTTATTAGACATAATTGAGACATATGAAGAACAGAATTCAGATTCTATCAGCTAGGTTTTATATGGTAAAAAGTACTCATTTTACTCATAATATCAATATAAGTTCAGTATGCTTTGTCACCATTTATGAGCATTTTTTATAGTGAGTGTCATTAATGCAGTCTTCTAGACTATTACACATTTTTGTACATGCTGCAGTTTATTTTTTATTTGCCTCACAGTAAAATATAATTAGTTTTTTGTTTCAGTCAGGTCTATGAAAATTATATTTTTTCCATCTTTCGAAATCGAGGCTTCATGAAGTAACACTCATTTGTTGGCAAAAATAACTTTTGTCGTTAATATCTTTTCTCCGAAAATAAGAATCAAAAATTAAAATCTCCCACCCAACCCACACTTTTTGGTGACCTGAATGTTAATCTGCTTACTTGTCATTGATGATGTAGTTTTAATTTAATTTTAGGTAGTAGTTTGTTTTTTAATCTAACACAAACTGATGCATAGTCATAATCATAGTCTTGGTGGCTTCTAGCCAAATACTGACAAATAGTGTGACCCATGTAATATAACTTCCCTTTATATTGTCAATTCATGTGCTACATTTGGAACTGTTTTCGTGCAAAGACTTATTTAGTCAGCAATACAATAAGCAAGCCTACAGCACAAAAGGTCAAGTTTTGGTGCCAGAAGACCATTTCATTAAGAAGAATAACACATTAGAGAAATGAGAAATTTGAGATGAAAAGTGGAGGATATTTACAATAATATTTTGAAATTGGAAACTTTCAAATTTATTCTGTTTTGTAAAAATAATATATGATTTTAGTAGAGAGTACTAGTAATCTGAAAAAAAAAATAAATGAAAACCCCTGCAGGACTCGAACCTGCAATGTACAGATCTGACAGCAGTTGACATGTAAACTGACGATGCTACCCAGCTAGGTAATCGAAGTTAAAAGGCATACTCTATCGATACTATGACAGACAAGCAGATTTTTTATAAACTCTTGATTCTTACTCTTTTGACCTTGAATTTAAGGTCAGGGTCATGCACATTTATTCATATTTCCATTTTTTTTTAAATTGAGCTATTTTTGAGATTGAGATTAAGCTCAAATTCACCACTCCTTTCCAAAACACTATGTTACAGTCTTTTAGAGCTTCTAAACAAAACCAGGAATGTTCTTTCACTTTCTAATCCAAAAGATAGTGGAAACCATCTAATTCTTTGCAAGCAATCAATTAGGATTACTAGTTTTTAGTACATTGCTTTTACTGCCAGTTAAAATGAGTGATACTTACCAAGATCTGTATACTGTACATTATTCCAGAGATTTGCATTCAACTTCTATTATTGCATTTAGTAGATAATATGTAATGATTTTTAGGGGTCCATCTACTTTGCGCGCGCACACACACACACACACACACACACACACACACACACACACACACACACACATATATATATATATATATATATATATATATATATATATATATATAATTGATATCAGATGTTGCATTTTTGGGGAAATCTGTGTTGGTACCTAAAAATAGGTTACTGTGGCCTTCTTTCAGAAATGTACGGTTATAAACAATCGGGTTGTGTTTGGATCATATCTTGTGTACAGTGAGGCGTACGATCTGACTAATATTGGTCAATTGATGCATCTGAGAGAGGTGTGTCACAACCAGCAAGTGTCATTGTGACCTCATTTTGTAATATTCAATTTATGTTAGGATCAGTGTAAGGCTTAGAACAATCATACTTAAAGGCAGTTGCATAGTGGAAAGGTGTGCAATTACACAAAGTAGGTCACTTTGGAAATTTATGACAATACATTACGAAAAGGTGTCAGGATCACATCTCGCACACTGTATGGCCTAGCTCCATTCTGTCTGTCTAATGATGGATCTTGGAGTATTCATATGTAGCCATACATAATCTACATGTAGTTCCAGATGGGTATATCATGTACTCTACAAGTACATTTTATCATTGTACTTTATTTGATCGTCATTTTATATAATATTTACAAAAATTACTGATGCCCTTGAAAGCTTTTCCTTATTTAGAATATAAAACATATTCTATAGATATTTGTAACATTTCTCAATCATTTGATGAAATATTTTTGTTTGTTTGTTTGTTTGTTTGTTTATAGCCGCCTGAGCAATTTTTCAGCTATCCAGCGGCTGTCACCATTACCGGCGACAGGGCTGCAAATTTAGGCCTATGCTCGGCACTCAGGGCCTTTGAGCAGGGAGGGATCTTTATCGTGCCACACCTACTGCGATACGGGACCTCGGTTTATACGGTCTCATCCGAAAGACCGGCACCCACGTCCCACAGTGGGATTCGAACCCCCGACTCAAGGATCATCAGATCTTTGAGCCCGACGCTCTAACCACTGCGCCACGCGGGCGGCTTTTGATGAAATATGCTACGCTGTGTATCTTGGTACCTTTAATGGTATGTGTATTTTATATTTATGAAAATGAATATTTTTTTTCCTGAAATGAAAACCATGATAGTGTTAATTGATATAATTTCGTTGGCAACATTGTGATTTTGTTGAATAAATTACTTTTTTAAAATGAGTTGTTCTGTGTTAATATTGGAGGTTTAATTCATAATCAAAAAGATTACAGTAGCAGTGAATAAACATAGTCAATGATTTTGAAAGTTTCATTCGATTTATGCATTGCAGAAACTTGGTATCAACCACTTGATATTTATGCTATATACAAAATGATTCTTGACTGAAACATTGCGGAAACCACTTGTATATACGTAGTTTCTGCGAGCTATAACTCTACGGAAACGTCAGAGTTCAGCAAGTTCCCGTTGCGGAAAGCTAAAAAAAAACAACACATGTATACAAGGAGTTTCTGTAAACTGAAACTTTGCAGACACTTCAAGTTTCAGGAAGTTTCTGTTGCGGAAACCATATGGATCCGTGGACACCCTAAGTTTCCACAGTGCGGAAACTTGCTGAAAATTGAAATTTCCATGCGTAAACTTGGCAGAAATCATATGTACATCTAAGTTTCCAAATAGTTTCGGAAAATGCATTTTTATTTTTTTTTTAAATTTTTTATTTTTTTTAATTGCATGACATTATACACACACACATAAATATAAACAGTATGCAATGGGCAATTCTTTTTTTTTTTAAACTCTCACACTCATTTATACAAACACTCACACTTACCGGAATTGAATAAACATTTTATATAGAAACAAGTTATATGGAGGAATGAAAGTTAAATAAACATTATTGCAAAAAAGGAAACTAGATACAAGTATTTATAATGTTCAATGAAATGGGTTAATAAGGAAGTGAATACTATATAGAAGGCTCAAACATAAGTTTCCATAAGTCCCATTGTCTATCAAAAAATAGTGATTTTGAATTGTAAATTGATATACATCTCTCAATGTTATATTTCATTTTCAAATGATTTATGAGACCTAAAATATTTGGCTTTTTACACTGCGAAAAACAGGTAAAAATGTACTGCTTACAATGTAGTATGATAAAATTCATAACAATATTGTCTGTGGTGAGTGGTGTTTCACCCAGTATAATATTCTTAATGTTAAAACCAATTCTCTTTGAAGTAGTTCTATAAATATGCATGCTCAAATTTCTCCACAAATCTAATACATCATTACAAGTTACAAATACATGTTGAATGGTTTCTGTACCTTCCTTACATAACTTGCATAAATCTGTTGTTTTAATATTAATTTTTTTTAAGATAGTAGTCCACAGGCAGAATTCTATAAAGAAGTCGGTATTGAAATCATTGTATAGAAGAATCGTTTGTAGTCTTGAAACATACTTGAAAAACATCATGTATGCATATATCATTCCCTCCATGAGGAGATAACTCTTCATTCCACTTTGTAATCGCTGAAGGCTTTACACAATTTTTGTTTAAGACATTATAAACTATTTTTGTGCATTTTAAATTTAACAATATTTTTTCAAAATAAAATGGTAAATAAGGTAAGCAACCTTTTTTCATTAATGTTCTGTCAATTCCCAGAATTTTTAAGCATTTGGAGATGGCAGAAATAACACTATTATACTGCATTACTGTTACGTTAGAAAAGTTAAACTTTTGTTGAAAAGCACATTTTGAAAGAAAACTACATTCATCAGACATTAGATCACCAACAGTTTTTACACCTTTTTGATACCAGTTTTCTATAAATATTGTTTTATTGTTAATCTTTATGTTTGAGTTATACCATATAGGAATATTATAAGCTTTGTGTTTCATATCTTTGTCTTGTTCCAACTTTTTCATGACATTCTTCCACGAATTAAACACATCAAGCCAAAATAGATTGTTTTTTGTAATTAACACTTCAGATATATATTCATCTCCATTATCTAAAATTTGTTTTATAGCATCATTTCCATTCATTGCTAAAAATATATCTAACCATGGTTTATTTTTTGCAGTCAACAGTCTTTTGACCCAAGTGCATTTCAAAGATCTTATAAAATTCTCAATGTTCACCATTGTTAAGCCTCCGGATAAATAATCTTGGGTAGCAATAGTTCTTTTAACTTTGTCACATTTTGATTTCCATACAAATTCAAACATGTCTTTACTTAAAGAGGATATTTTGTCAACATTAGGTGTAGGAAGAGAAATAAATATATGATTTAGTTTTGGTAAGATTAAGGTTTTTACAACAGTTACACGACCAATAGATGTTAATATTCGTCGATTCCACTGTCGGATCAAGGATTTAACTTTTGGCAAAATAGTGTTATAGTTAATATCAGTAATAGTTTCTAGTTCTACAAAAAAATTAATACCTAGTAGAGAAAAAGTTGTTGACCCCCAATCCAGCTTCCATCTTGGGTGGTGAAAAACCTGGTTTGAAAATTTTTTTGAGCCAATCCAAATAAGTTTTGTTTTAGTACTATTTACTTTTAACCCAGATAACTGCGGAAAAAAATCTAGGGTATCAAGAGCAGCAAAAAGTGATTTTGGTGAACCATCAAGGGCAAGCGAAGTGTCATCAGCGTATTGGGAGATTTTGTGTTCTTTCTTCTGAATAATAATACCCTTAATGTCTTTATTTTGTTTCACAAGAATAGCAAGAGTTTCAGCACAAAGAATAAATAAGTAAGGAGCAATGGGATCCCCCTGTCTACAACCTCTTTGAATGTCAATTTGTTTAGATAAGTGTCCACATTGTAGAATCGAGGCTTTACAATTTGTATTCAAAATTCTTATCCAATCAATAAATTTATTGCCAAAACCAAAATAATTAAGTACTTTGTAGATAAAATTCCATGATATTGAGTCAAACGCTTTCTCGAAATCAATAAGAACTAAGAGACCTGGAATATTTTTTGCTTCAGTATACGACATAAGATCATAAATGAATCTAGTGTTTTCACCTATATATCTACCTTTGATAAAACCAGTTTGTGTATCTGAAATGAGAGTATCTAGAGTAGCCTTTATTCTATAGCTTAGGCACCCGGATATGAGCTTATATAAGACATTTAGTAAAGTTATTGGACGCCAATTCTTTAAGTATTGTCTAGGTTTGTCACCCTTTGGTATACAAGAAATAATACCAAGTCTTTGTGAAACAGGTAATTCTTTCTTAAGATAAATACAATTTATAGCTTTTAGAATGTAATGTTTCAAGTCTTTCCAAAAAAAATTTAAAGAATTCAGTTGTGAAGCCATCACTACCTGGTGACTTGTTATTTTTCATATTTTTCAGAACGTTTAAAATTTCACTTTCAAGAATTTCACTTTCGAGGTATTCAGACGTTTTTTCATGAAGTCTTTTGCTTTCAGATGATTCAATGATATCACTGAGATTCAAATTGATAAGTTCTGAGTCTCTATTTGAATATACATTTTCATAAAATGTTTTAACTTGGTCCAAGATTTCGAATTGATCAGAAACAATTTTTTCATTGATATCAACCCTTTTTATTACTTTATTTATGTAGTTACGACATTCTAAGTTGCAAAAATATTTTGTGGGCTTTTCACCTTCTTCAACCCATCTAGCACGTGATCTTATTAAATGGCCCTGCATTTTTTCTTTTCTTAAATTTTCGAGAGCTAATTTTTTTTCTTCAAGAGAATCTGCATTGCATTCATTTTGTGATTCCATATTTTCTATTTCTTCCATTAACGATTTTTCATGTTCATCTCTTTTCTTTTTCTTATATGAGGCGAAAGAAATTGTAATTCCCCGTATTTCCATCAGAATAACTTCCAAAAGTAAACTGTCGTCAATAGAATAAATACAGTTGTAGTCATCTTCATTAAATGAAGTGCTTTGTAAATATTCCATTTTTACTTTCTGAATTGTTTCTTTAACTTTTTCAACATATGTCGGATCATGTAATAAACTGTTGTTAAATTTCCAGAGACCACAGCCTCTTTTAAAGGAGTTGAATTTTAAACTTAAAACTACAATAGAATGGTCTGACCTATATCCAGGTTTAATTGTGAAATTTTCTACTAAATTGGATAAGCCTTCCGATATAAGAATATAGTCAAGCCGACTTTGCCTACATGGATTTTTTTTTCTCCACGTGTATATTTTCTTGTCTGGATTTAGAATCCTGTAGTAATCAACAATATGTAAATCTTCCATAATTTCTATCAGTTTGTCTCGAGCTTTTGGGTTGTTAATATTAGTATAATTATGAGTATCAATAGAAGGGTTTAAAGCAAGATTTAAATCACCACATAGTATGAAATATTCATTATCAAATTCTAAAAATGTTTCTCGGATTTTTTCATAGAAGTCAGGACAATCAACATTTGGACCATAAACATTAATAAGAGTTAATCGATTATCTTCTATTGTAATATCCAGAGCAAGTAAATTTCCCTCAGAGTCTCGTTTTTCTTTGTGAATTTTGAATTCAAAATTGTTATTAAAAAGGACACTAACACCCCTTGAATTGGATTTGAAAGAACTAAAAATACATTTATATCCCCATTGATTTTCTACATATGATTCTATCTCGTGTGTAAAATGCGTATCTTGCAAACATAAGATAGAAAACCCCTTTTTCTTGTAGTAGTTTAGGACATCACGTCGTTTATGTGGTGTTGCTAGTTCACCGTAACAATTGTTATAGAATCATTCATTTATAAAGATTTCAAAAATATCAAACAACCTCTAAACATAAAATCCGATATAATCACTGTCATACTCTATCACACTCTCGCAAACACTCTAGCAAACACACGTAAAGGTAAATAATAAGAAAAGAAGCACATGGCTTTGCATCAAAGCATGAAAAGATGCATGTACAAAAAGAGAAAAGGACATGGCGGAAAAGAAAACAAACAAAACAAAAAAATAACCTTGTGCAAAATCACTAGACCAAAAGAGCTAGCTTATATACATGAAGCATCAATATTTACCTCAATTCATGTCTAAACTCTGTTACCGGAAGTAAATGTCATCTGTATATACACATGCCGACAAGAAACTAAGACGGTTGGCTCAATAGTTATCCGGAAAAATAATCGGAAAAAGTTGTTTTTTAAAAAAAATGAATTCACGTCTACAAACATGAGGCACAATTAATGTACAAGCACAAAAACAAAAACAGAGAAGTCCAATTTCCAAAGCAAAACTATCTACACTGAACAGTATATGTACAGTATATTAAGCAATTTCGTTCAATGCATCCAGCATGGTATTTTCCATGATTTGAAAACGTTTTGGACCGAGATGCCTACCCATCATCCTCGATATGACTATCGCTACGTCCACGTGGTTCTGATTTTGTAATACGCCCAGCATTTTGCGCCCCGCTCCAAACTCCCCATCATCACAGTATCCTTCACGAATGACCCCGGTATTGTCTTTAAATCTATCAACCAAAATGTTATGGTTGGCACGTCCGTACACTGGATCCATCGCAATTTTCTTATAAAAGTTTCTCACCTTTGCATAAGCGTTTGCCTCGACTGCAGCGGCGCTGAATTGATTTCCCCCGTCAGAATGAGTGTTCGATCTTTGGGCCGTAATTCCATCAATTTTTTCGTGTTCCTTGCTGTCCATCTGCAAATGTTCCTCTGCATTTGGAGTGGATACTTTGTCTTTATAGAGTGTTCCATTAGGAAAGACGAGTTTATCTCCGATGACACGGGTTTTTACGTTTTCTTGCCAATATTTGTTATTCAGCTCTACAAGTTTCTTGCGGGTTTCGTTAACCTGAGGTGGAGATTGAGGAGTGATGTAAAAAGGTAGCTCCACTCCTGCATCCTTCTTGGCCTTCTGCCGCTTTAGTATTTCGTCCTTGTGTTCGATCCTCATGAGTCGCCCTGTAATAGTACGGGGTCGTCTGCTTGATTTTTCGTCACCGGCGTTTCTATGGATATTTGAAAATTCTACCTCCGTTCCTAAATGCTCTTTTATTAAGTCAGGAACTTTGGATCTAAGGACTTCCCCTGTTTCTTCTGGTAGATTGTGTATGTTAAATTTCATTGATCTGCCTTTCAAATCAGTTATCTCTGCCTCTTGTTGTTGGACTTTTCTATCTAGTCTGATAACCACAGATTTCAGCGTCTCCATATCTTTTCTGAGCTTTTCATTTTCAGATTTTAAGAGCTCCACATCTGAAATAGTTTCTTCTTGGGTCCCGGCCACACATTGAATTCTATCGTCAAGGCCATCTCGTTCCCACAAATCCGCCTTAATGTCTCCAACTTCTTGGGACAGTTTTGCAAGGGTGTTGTAGGGTTCCGTTAGTGGCGATACCGTTAATTGTTCCATGCCAGAGGGAAAGGCTGCCGCGACTTGATAAGGATTTAAATGTCCAAAACCACCGGAGGGGAACGATTGGTTTGCTACAGTGTCGGGTGATCGTGACTGTGCAGGTGATTCGTTCTCATGGGCGCGGAAAATGCATTTTTTATCGAGTGAATTTTGACTATGGTTTACCTGATCAAGATATAGGGCTCACGATGAGTGTGACTGGTCAACAAGGGATGTCTAATGGTATTTCCATGTATCCCGCTTCAGACAAATTTGTAGATAAATCATTGGATAAAAGCTAATCCGTACTAGGTCTCCGTTAAACTGTGACGTTACTTACGAATCATTTGACGCCCCGAAATTTCAATATCAAGGGTCTGACAGCTACCGTAGTTTTCAATGTATGTCTGCAGTCAGTTTTAACATACATCATAATTTGTTTATTTTTAATTTTATTGTTCATATCCGTAACTGTACTGTTTTGATATTGTAATTATATGATGTTTAATGTGTTGCATGCATATGGAATTCACTATAATTATTTAATAATATTTATCAAAGATGTCACAGAAATCTTAATCTTAATGTTCCACAAGTCTTCATTGGGATAAATTCGTTATACAATCAATTAAGAGCAAAATACGAGGTCACCCAGGTTGTAAAATGGAAATCCGTAGTAGGACTCGGTCTACTTCGCCCAATACGAATTTCCATTTCACACCCTGACTCCGTACTATGTTCTTAACTTGTATTTGATAATGTCCGTATTTTTCCCCACTTAATTTATATTCTTGTTCGCTATCTTCACTTTTAATTGCATTTCTTCTTTCAGTGTTAGAAATGGAAAAGTTGAAATCTTCCCGTTTATTGTGTTGTTAGTATGCCCTATGCTCAATACATATTTAGTAGATGCGGAAGGATCTTATTTCAGATTCACTGGGATATAGTTCATTGATATATGAATCAAATAAATATTGTGACAGATAAAATGTCGCCTATGATTCTCAATGTCAAGTAAAAGATTTTTTCTTTTCGTATAGAAGTTTTAGAATGAATTCTGCATTATAAGAACACGTCATATAAAGGAGCAAATTTTGTGCCCATGGAAAATAACAACAGACTGGTTAGACGACGTAGAGCTAGTGCGAGAACTTCAGCACCTTTTTAATGTAAAACATCAGCAGTACCGAATTTGATGCGCCAGATGCGTATTTCGATAAATAACGTCTCTTCATTGATACTCAAGTGAAAAATGTTGGAAATCCGAAATAAGTTCAAACTTAGAAGAGTTGAAAAAACCAAAATTGAATTAAAAAACAAAACAAAACAAAACCAAAAAAAACCCTCAAACAAATAGTGGAGCCAAATCTGGCTAAGGATCAGAGGTGTGCATGAGGGAGGTAATGTTTAATTTTGAATGAATGTCTTAATTTTATCTCACAATTTTTTATCCGTGTTTTCATGCTAGTACGGAAGTACTTAGCAACTGGGCTGGTGAAAATCCTCGCGGACTAACATCCCACCAGCAGAGGCATCAACCCAGTGGTCATAATGTAAAACATAAACGGCACTAATTTTGATGCACCAGATGCTGATTTCGACAAATAATGTCTTTTCAGTGATGCTGAAGTTAAAAATGTTGGAAATCCGTAATAAGAAAAAACTTGGAAGAGCTGAAAAAAACACCAAATAGTGTAGCCAAATCCGGCAAAAGATCAGCTTCAAATTACTATTTTTGTCTTATATATACATTAAAAACCTGATTATGATCTAAATAAGCCTAGTCCTTAATGAATTATTAGGAATAGTGATAGTAAGTATTGAACATAAGATATCCAAAATCGAAAATCGTCAATAATGGTTTTGTGAGTGAAATAATGCAGGAGGTGTTGAGTGTACAGTCAACTGGACGAATTCATGTTGCAAAGTATAAGAACCGTGCAGGCTGAAATATTGGGTTTTTTTTTTAATTAAGACGATTTTTCATAAAGTTATTTCTTATTCTTGCATGTTATATTTCAGAAGTAACTCTTTCCAGTATGCCTTATCTCCTGTATTGGCTCTCACTAGCAACTTTCCTGTTGGCATTGTGGTATAGTCATAATGAAAATAAAGGTATGTGATCAGAATTGAATAATGATTAGCTTTGAAATCACAAAACGTTTCTAAAATTAACAACACTAAAACGTATGATTTTACAACACTTTTTACAAGACCATACCTCGCAATAAATTAAAGACTTGACTCTTTGACATCATAGACAGTTGCTTCGTCAACAAAAATGGTAAAGGGAAATATTCCTATCTAGTGATCGGTCATCCCAAAACTTACTTTGTTCAACACCACTTCGTCGATATATCTCAATGTCTTTTTAGTGTCAGCTTCATAGTACTTGTGCTTGGAGTTAGAGTGGTGTTTGACAAAATATTTTTTATCATTTTTGTTGACGAAGCAACTGTGTATGATGTCAAAAAGTCTAGCCTTTAATTTATGAAATTGTCTTCCCGTGATGTTGTTAGTCAGCCATTAACGTCTGATAAAATGAAATAGCTAAATACATGTATTAAGAATATCTTTTATTTAGGATTCACTGCAATGTATTTTATCGACGTATGAATGAAAATGAACGCTTTTGATAAATACAACGTCGTGGATGTATCTACATATTGAGTTCAAGGCTACAGTAAGATACTTATTTTTAGAATTAAGATCGTCTTAATGAAAGTAATTTTTTGAATGACAGATCACACGACAAGTTCCATTTCTATTGAAGAAGCAGGCTTCTGTGATATCTGTGATGTCAAAAGCCGAGTCTTCAATTAATCATAAGGGGCCTCCGTGGTTAGAGCATCGAGCTCAAAATCACAAAGCCTCTCGCCTCTAGTCGGCGCGGGTTCGAATCTCGGCCGCGCCGATATATGTGAGCAAGTTTGCCAGTTTACTTGCGGAAGGTCGGTGGTCTCTTCCCAGGTACATTGTATCTGGGTTCTCTCCTCCACCAACAAAAACTGGACGCCACCAGATAACTGAAAAAAATGGTGAGTGTGGCGGAAAGCAATAAATAATCAATCAATCAATCATGAGGAATGGTAGTAAAACGTGTTGAATATCAGATACTTAAAATTCTAAATCATAAGTAAAAATATACAGGGTATACGGTCAATTGGCCGAATTCAAATTGCAAAATGGATGAATTTCTATATTTTTCCATATTGACGAAACATTTTCTTGCTTTAAAAAGTTACAAACTATCATTTTTTTTTTCTTGCATCTTCCATTTCAGAAGTAAATCTTTCCAGCATGCTTCATCTCCTGTTTAGGATTTCTCTAGCACCATTCTTGTTAATGTTGGCATGGTGGACTTGGTTGACAATGTTGTATAGTCATGATGAAAAGAAAGGTATATGATCAGAATTTTAGAATAATTTGGTTAAGGATGCGCAAATTTGCTTTCAAGAATCGCTTCAGATATACACTTTAAGATATTGATAGCAAATATCATAAAAGTTGGTTGTTTCATTGTTTGCTTAACGTCTCATTGGAAAATTTTTATTCATATTTAGGCACTTACAAAAATGTTAGATTCTTCTTTATTTTCATAACTAATGAACTCTATTTGTATCTTGGCAATTACAATACGTTGTAACTGCTACACACATCACCCTTGCCTATTAGGATGTCTTTATTTGGAAGATATTAAAGCCTGTATTGAATGCTTGACTGCTCGTGGTTTTTGATTTCGAGACTTGGGCAGAAGTATCCCAAATCCATTCTTCTTGTCTGGAAAGAATTTCAATACAAGTGTGAAGTGAACTCCGGCTGTCCCCTCCTCTAACCTTATAAAACACTGCTACGTACATGTACCTCTATATCATGAATTGTTATACTGTAATTTGATAGACCTTTAGTACTTTACATATTGAATATTTTTATGCTCAATCTCAAACTGTAATGAGTTCTTTAGGATTTTGAATGATTGATAAGTTGTAGAATAAACAAATAATAGTTTATTAATCAAATCAAGAAAATGAAACCAAAACAAAAAACAAAAAAACAATTCACACTCTCTCCTTTCATTCACCTCACTATACAATGTTAGATATAAATAACAAATAACACTTCTGTTATCTGATACGCTGATATAAAGTAATCTCTGATGAAGTCACAGTTCACTGTACCAAAGTCCAACAAAAGGTATTAGATGTATTACCAATGTATAATACTTTGATATTCTTCAAATAAAATATAATATTTTAAGCAGCGTGATTTAGAAAAAGTTCCAAGACTAAATTCTATTTCTTTTAAAATATATAAATTTCTTAGGCTTCGAAATTTAGAGTCACTTTAAATTGTTCAAGTAAATCTGCACGCCGAAAGACACTGCTCCTGTTTCCCGCCAACACGCGCTAAGCACGCCCAGAACTAGTAACACCACTCTACCATGCAGGACTTGCACGAGCTATCGTCCACTCCCGACAACTCCAGGGTTCCAATGCCTCCTAAGTCTCGGGTTATCCCCTATGGAGCTATACCACGCCTCTCCATATTGCATCCAATATCCGCATGGATCTCCATATATCCGTAACCCAGCAAACTCTCTGCCTGCCTTGCAATTGGAAGTAGTTTTGCTACACACCCATGTATGCACTGAAATTAATTTCATAAAAACTACCAACTTGCCTTAAACATTTTACCGAAAACTTAGAAATAACAAGGCCGCGCTACATGAAATGTAAATACTCACAGACTATCAAAAATACTAACAAAACACGCTTACCGGAAAAAGAAAAGCCCTCTTTTCCAAACTCCTATTCTGTACACAAGAGGTTTCGTTTCTAAATATCTGATAGAAAAATCTCTATCCCCTAAAACTTCTAGGACGTGTGAACTTGGCACCCGACTCATGTCGTTACCCGGCCAAATCTAATTTTCCACTAGCCAACCCGATCTCTTTTACCTTCTCATATAAATATAGCTCTTACCCGAGTCACTCTTACGGTAACCCATTTACATCAAAATCAAAATAAACACAACAAAGCGAAAAATTTAATCAACTTCATTACACAAACCATTTTTGTTTTAATTTTTAATGATGGATTCAAATATAAGCACCGATGTCACTCTTGTTAGTTTCCCCTATATTGTCAAGCCAAAATTTTAAAGTTCGAGTATAGTGGAAATTCATGAATGCTTGTAAGTTAACACTTAACTTTTCTTTCTTTCTGTGAAATCTACATAGAAGCAGGGGATACCCCCCTCTCTCTCTCTCTCTCTCTCTCTCTCTCTCTCTCTCTCTCTCTCTCTCTCTCTCTCTCTCTCTCGATTGATCGAAGAAGAAGAATATGTACATGCAAAATGATGGTAAATAATTGTGATTCCCGAACAGAAATCGCCTTTTTATTTTCCGACTTTATATTCCCCTTTTTAATATTGTTTCTGTCTTCCTTCCTTCCTCTTTATTGGATCGCGCATATAATTACATATAATACCCATACATCTACCCAGATGTACATTTTCGATTATCAATGCTTTTTGTATGTAATCATCTATAAATTTTTAATTGTGCATGCAATATATCTAAGCCGCCCGCGTGGCGCAGTGGTTAGAGCGTCGGGCTCAAAGATCTGATGATCCTTGAGTCGGGGGTTCGAATCCCACTGTGGGACGTGGGTGCCGGTCTTTCGGATGAGACCGTATAAACCGAGGTCCCGTGTCGCAGTAGGTGTGGCACGATAAAGATCCCTCCCTGCTCAAAGGCCCTGAGTGCCGAGCATAGGCCTAAATTTGCAGCCCTGTCACCGGTAATGGTGACAGCCGCCGGATAGCTGAAAAATTGCTCAGGCGGCTATAAACAAACAAACAAACAAACAAAAAGCAATATATCTAAACATACTTTACAACACTTTACATGACAATGTTTTGGGGCCACCAACGCTGAGATTTTCTCAAATTTGAGATATCTCAGAAAATTTCTCACTCAACCAAATAAACATATTCTCAAATATGTTTTTGAGTTTTTTCTCACTTTGAGAAATTTCTCAAATGTGCGAGCCACTAAACATTTCTGAACTCAGCTGAGAAAATATTTTGAGATTTCTAAGACAATCCTGACATTTGTAAATAGCAACCTCAAATAAAATATCAAGGGTATTTACTCACAAGAAAGAACTGCCAGACGACTTCGTCAACGCAGATGTCGTAGAACATCTCGACTGCGATTCGGCTTGGCTAGATGTTACCAATGAAAAGATTAGAATGTAAAGATGGAGATAACTAACAATATTCAATCTCGTAATTCCCATTAAAATACAAATCAGAGAGATGGGCAAACACGGACCCCTTGATATTCCAGAGGTGGGATCAGGTGCCTATTCAAAAGCTTCTACATGAAAAAGAAAAAAAAGTGTCTTGGTGTGGCCTTCAATTCGACATTTAGATATATCGACGAAGCATTATCTATCAACAATGATCATTTTCATTCATATGTCAATACGATGTATCCCATTGAACTTGACATAAAAGACACCACAGAGTCTTCTACATCTGTTTCGTACTTATATATTTCACTAAAAATAGATGCTGGCGGCAAACTAACAACTTAACTTTATGACAAACAAGATGATTTCAATATTTCTATCGTCAACCTTTCTTATCTAATTGGCAATATCCCATCATCCTCTGCATATGGTGTTTATATATCCCAATGAGTTCGATACGCAGGCTTTTGTTCTGCATGTGATCAGGCTTTAAATCGAAGCAGGTTACTGACAAAGAAGTTGATACTACAGGGGTTTGTACAATCTCGTCTAAAGTCAGCATTTCGCAAATTTTATGGTCGTTATAACGATCTAGTGTGCCAGTACACCTTCCATTAGGTCAAATGCTGTCTGACGTGTGTCATACCAACTGTTAGACCGTTCTTGGCACACTGATTCTGATTTCGGATTGCTCCGTTTACCTGATCGGGATGTAGGGCTCACGGCGGATGTGACCGGTCGACAGGAGATGCTTACTTCTCCTAGACCCCTGATCCTAACTCTGGCATGAGTTGTCAGTTTGCCGCCAGCATCTATTTCCAGTAAAAGGTTCACAGTAGATGTGGAACAATATAGGAGTTTATTGTTTACCTCCTTTTAAATTTCAGGAACCATTTTGTGTCATGACTCAGTTAAACCACCGGACTCCCATTCTACAAACGTTCTTGACAACCTCACTACGCAAGCGCACCATCTTACAATAGGTATACAAACAGTGTTTCTTGTGGCTGTGAATGCTGCATTGAATTCACACACTGTCACAAATCGACTGTCAAGTCCAATCAAGTAACCCCAATTCTTTTTTTATTTCGATTGTTTTAATTGCAGTCCTTAATATCACAGAATTCACAGTGTATTTAAACTAAACATATAGCGTTAGATCATTTTTGATTTGAGCCAACATCGAACATCTAGAAAACATATAGGTCACGGGTGTCAATCAAGTACAAATGAATTACATAACAAACCACTGAACTATCCAGGCCGATGTTCAAGGCATAAACAACTATGACCATATATATATATATATATATATATATATATATATGTGTGTGTGTGTGTGTGTGTGTGTGTGTGTGTGTGTGTGTATTACTTGTTAGAAGATGATTGGAATTGAAATATGGAATATTTTATCATAATCATACTTTTGATATTGTTTGATATTTTCCGTGTTTCAGAAATACCGAATTGTCAAATAGACGGACCATCAGAAGTACAAGTTGGAAAGCAGGTTACATTGAAATCGATGAACTCAATATTTCATAAAACGTTAAAATGCATCAGGTGGCAAAAAATGATGAATGGTTTCCCACTTCAAATAGACATAAATTCTGACAAATATCTAGGGAGTCTAAGTGATTGCACCAACCCATATTTAGTTATAAACGAAGCTACAATGGACGATGCTGCAGAATATTGCTTGCAGATAACATACGACGATATAACGAAACAATCGAACATCATTACACTGAAAGTTGAAGGTATGATAATGAAACAAGTGTCTAAATTGTACTTCCTAAATTCGAATCATTCCATCTCTTTCGACATGAACCCCAATTTGCTGTCTAGACCAATGCAATTGAAATAATTACTTCACAAAATGAAATTTAATTTAACATAATGTAGTATAGATTAAAATGACAAAATACATATGAAATAGAACTAGTGGATATTTTTTATATCTCCCATTCTTTAGCTATCTCTTTTATATCTACCATTTCTCACTTTCCTTTCTTCTCGTTAATCTTTGTTTTCTTCCCCTATTTTTCCATCCTCACCTTTTCCCCCTCTTATTCTCACATTCGTTTTAGCCCTGCAATACAAGAAGCATTTTAAAATCATAACCGAGACAAAGTTGGTTTAAACTTATAAGATGTATTTGTTTTTCAGTTTTATGATCCATAAAATTATTGTTCAATACACACAGCTTCTTCAATCGCAACACCTGATGTCCACTGCGAACCAGGCATTGAGTACGGACAAGATATAAGCCTCTCAGTATCCTTTAATCAAAGTCTTCAAAACGTAACATCGTTGGTTTGGCGAAGAAACGGAGAAACAGTTGACATCACCAAACCTAAGTACAAAGGAACATCGAATGATCGAAAGAATCCTTCCCTCTGCATTCGTGGGTATTCACCAGAGGATGATGGAGAATATAGCTTTCTATATGCAAACGCAACTACCAACGATTTGTTTGAAAGCTCAAAATTACATGTATCTCCAAGCATCAAGAGAGGTACCTTTATAAGCTTATATTATGTTATATATATATATATATATATATATATATATATATATATATATATACTGAATAATGTTAGTAATTTATTTATCGTTAAATATGCTAACGTAAATTAAACTTTATACATCTAACGTTAATTTAAAATTTATAATTTCATATAGGATGAAATCATGGGAGAAAGGCAAAATTATAAAATTAACATTAATTTCATGAAATAACGTTAAATTAATGTTAAAATGGATTAACGTGATTTTAACGTGAAATATTCAACATCAATATAAAGTTAGAATTCCATGTAAGATAAGGATTGCATGTTCATGTAGCATTGATGTTTTAACGTTAAATTAATATTAAAATTGATTAATATTAATTATACATGTAAAATGTTAAATCACATTCATGATTCATGTTCACAAAGTCACATACAACAAGATCCATACTCAACTCTTAAATTCCATTAGGTGTGTTAAAAACAGAAATATCAATTTTAGGATATCCAAATGTGAGTTGCAAACACATAACAGGAACATCGGTAAAGCTGACGGATGTTTCCTGAACTGCATCTAATAAACTACTTCCTATGACAGATGACTAGCACTAGATGTTGAAATACTGTTACAATTAATGAGCGTAAAGTTTTGTTTTAGATATATAAGGTATATTTTGAGTGACCCTGACCTTTACAAAATAACTTTCGGTAACCGTTGTGTGAAAATCATTTGCCTCTCAGTTATTTGTGATACATAATCAATACCTGTTACAACAACTCTTGTTATAAGGTACTTTTCCTCATATAAGGTATATGTTGTAAATGACCTTGACCTTTATAAAACGACCTTCAGACCTTAGTCCACAAGTCTTTGTCTCAGAATATTTTTTTATCAATTATATCAATTTGTGATGAAAGAGTTCAGAGAGAAGGATAGACATGACATTGACTATTTATGATCCCCGAAATTTTCTGAGGAGCATAAAAATTGTCATGCACTTTCGACGTACAGTATGATGCCAGACATGCATATTTTCATTTTTACCTACCTGTGCTCATTGCAAAGAAAATCACATTACATTTGAAAATACTTTATTTTTCAGAGCATCTTTATCTATTCAATCTACAAAAACAGATTTTTTAAAAGCTTCAAAAAAAAAAAAAAAAAAAAAAGAAACAAAAATAAATAAAAATAAAATAAAATAAAAGATTTTATTTGGATTAAATTACTGATGGATTATACCAATGAAAGTGTTGTTTGATTGTGTGTTTTACATATCGTCGAGACTTTTCACTCATATTGAGACGTCACCAGCAGTAGATGAAGTACCAACAATTTTGACCTATGGTTAGCGTTCAGGAGCATAGCAGTGAGGGTTCTTTAACATGCAAACAACTGTCGCGACAAGGGCCTTCCATTTCTATGGTCATATCCGAAAAACATTCACTACCTATGTTTAAGTCTTGGGTTTGGCGCGGACATTGCACGAGTGCGACTCGAACTCACGACCTCCCGGTTACAAATTGAAGATCTAGTCACTGCGCTACCGCGACGCGTTTGAAAAAGTTTTAATATTCCTTATCAAAAGGAAGACGTTGAATTAAAAACTAAAAGAATACACTGTATCATTAAAAAATATTGACCATGTTTTGTTTTTATTTTATTTATATAACTGAAATAAAAATCTGTATATGAATGATATGAAAAAAATTAAAGTTGACAGAAGTTTTTAAAGAATGATGATTTACGAATATATATATACTGGACAAAAAAAGTTAAGGATCATGATTTCAGAATTATTTTATTCATAACAAAACCAAATAAATTATGTTAAATATATACTTAAACTGTTCAACGACAATCGAACAATACATTTTAAACCTGTTTTTACAAATTCATCAATACGTTAAGCAGCCAGAGCAAAAATTGTCAGGTAACCCCCCAAAACAGTTTGAAAATCGGTATGAGCAACAATAACAAATTTCATTACAAATGATTGAATCTTTATGAAGGTAATATGAATAGGGTGTATGTCCACCCTGAGCCTGTATAACGGCACGACAACGCCTCTGCATACTTCTGATGAGCCTGCGAACGCAATTTGTGGCAACCTTGCCCATTCCTGCTGTAAAGCTAACGAAAGCTCCTGGCGGTTTGTCGGAAGTACAGGGCGTCTGGAAACAGCTTGCTGCAACATGTCCCAGGCATGTTCTATTGGATTTAAATCCGGAGAACAACTCGGCCAATCCATACGTTCAATTGTCTCTGTAGCAAGGTAGTCTGTCACTATACATGCTCCGTGGGGACGAGCATTATCATCCATTAACACAAAGTCGTTGCCTATAGCTCCCGCATAAGGTCTCACAATTGGATGCAGTATCTCGTCCCTGTAAATTGCACCGGTAAGATTGCCATTAATCATGTGCAAGTCAGTACATCCACCAATACTGATTCTGGCCCAAATCATCACAGAGCCACCTCCAAAACGATCATGCTCTGCTACACAACAATCAGCGTACCGCTCTCCACGCATGCGCCATACACGACTACGACCGTCATGAAAGTCCACGCAGATCCGTGACTCGTCTGTGAAAAGAACAGGCGTCCAATGACGCAGTTGACAGTTTATGTGATTTTGAGCCCAATTGAGTCGTGCTACACGATGTCTTCTCCTCAAAATCGGACGAACAGCAGGTCGATGAGCCGAAGGTTAGCAGCATGAAGTCTCTGTCTGAGAGTTTGTGGTGTTATGCGAATCCCACTTGCTTCATGAAAGCCGATATTGAGTTGGACAGCACTCTGAAACCTGTGTCTACGAGCCATAAGTGACATATAGCGATCCTGGCGAGCGGTTGTGGACCTTGGACGACGTGATCTAGGTCTCTCAGAAACATTACCTGTCTGCCTAAAACAATTCCACAACCTTGAAATCACACTTTGGGACACATTAAAATGTCTAGAGACAGTTCTCTGGACTTGGCCAGCTTGAAGCATACCTACTGCCTGACCAGCTTCCAGAGCAGTTAAATGGCGCCTCATGGCTTTTAATGTCAATACTTGTTCATCTAAGAGTCGATTAGAGCAATAAATACCCACAATAAAATGAAAATCACAATTTTTCAATTTCAATATACACGTTGGCACACTTTGATTTTGACCCCTTGCTTGTGTTTGGGCGAAAAAATCGTGCACTTATGACGTCAATATGAAACCAGGTAAATCTATTGTGTTAAGGACACATTGTAGAAACTATACATGTTAAAATTTGTCAAAATAATTATTTGGTTAATAAAAATTTTTGAGGTCAAATTTTTGATCCTCAACTTTTTTTGTCCAGTATATATATATATATATATATATATATATATATATATATATATATATATATATATTACATCATACTGAGATGTTCAAACATTTTACACAAAAGTTAAATAAAATTCCTGTGTATGCAATTATACCAGTATATTCTTTTTTGAAATTTTTACTATAGGTTTATGCGGAGTAAAAATTTATTTGAATTATGTCTTCTTAACAGGCACTTTAAAAAAATATAATGCATTTCTAAAATACCCCTGCTAATGGTAAGAGATTTAGGATACTATCACAGCTATTCAGTAAATCCTTTATTATATTTCATTCAAGTGTCTGTGCAGCTAAGGTCGTGATATCTATGTACAGTGACCATGTTTTATCTCGATCGGTTAATTACAATCATGAAATGTATAAAGGCTGTATACACAAACACACGAAAGAAAGTGATACACACATCATGATATCATGAGCGCTTCACAGTTGTAGCTAACATATACATATACCTGAACATGTTCTGAGACTAGTGTTGACAATCAGTTAGATGTGTGCACTGGAAACTAATCTACGCATATAAAACTGAAAGTTTTCGACTATCATACACTATTCCCAACAATAGAACGTAAAATGAACTTCTCAATTTCTAGCATTTATCATTAGGCAAAAAATATAATTAATATTACTGTCAAAAAGTCTCCAAGCAGTAAGTTGTAAAATAAATATACTCAAGTTTGATTTCGAGAAATTACGGGACAGTGACGTCACCTTCAACAACACCGTCTGACGCCTGCAAGAAAGTACACACGGATTTTCGGTAATATTAAATAATAATAACCCAATTTATGTTATTCAACGTCAATTCAATTCATTGTCTTGTTATTTCAAGTGCATTTAAAGAGGTACATTGTATTTCAGACCGTAAACTATGTTCAGACTCGGCAAACGTCAGATGGGTTGCGATAGTGAAAGTACACAATAACACAGTGCAGTGTACAGCTACATTGAACGTCAGAGGTGATGGCCGGGGTTGAACTAGGATGTCCTGCTGATCGAAATGCCAAGGTTTGTTAATGTACTTAGTAATATAGAGCACAAGTTTTGTAAATATCATGTAGAGATTGAAAAGATGGGGTTGAGTGATTAGAGTAACGTACTGAAAATCTTGTTCCGAATACTTCAAACTCTTCTAAAAATAAACGTGTTATTCACCAAGATGTGTATGTAATATTTTATTATGAACGGGAATTTTTTCTTCATTTACATATATGCTTTCAACTTTATAGACTTGTTTCATTTTATGTGATCTCTCTCTCTCTCTCTCTCTCTCTCTCTCTCTCCCTCTGAGTTTAGGAAGGGGTATACTCATTACTGAAACATGGTACTCGATTGTTTAATAATTTAGTCATAATTAGTTTTTTGATAATTCACTTGAGCTGAAAAATCATGTGAACACTTGGCAATTGTTTGTTTCTCAAAGACCATGATAGACTGTGAAATAATCATAAGTTTTGATTTCTTTTCCAGAATCAATGGATGAATGTCAAGCTTTCAAAGCATCACTGAATAAAGAGGATACACGTTTGTTAAAAAACACAAATGCAATGGAGTGTCATCGCCTTCCAAGAGAGATGATTTCTTGGTATTTCAGGTGAAAGGTTTCTTTGCAACCTGTGCATAAATCATGATATTATACCAAGGTCACTTTGACAATCGCGAAGCTGATTATAATATGCGTGCAATGCACCAAGTTACATTATATCCTATAACATAGGTCAAAATTAGCTTCATTCATTATAATTAAAGAATAAAAGATACCATGTAAATAGGTAAATATTACTACAGTGTATACTATCACAAGTGCGTTTTCAACTCACCAGAGATTTTTATGGTAAGTCAAGATCCTGGCCCAATGTCATCATTCATTATGCATAATTTGTTTGCAACCTGTGCATAAATCATGATACTATATTAAGGTAATTTTGACAATGTCAAGTTCAACGGAGTAAAAATGGTAAAGTTTTGAAGTTTTGTAACGGCTATACATTTATAACAAAGAATGAGGAATTCCAGTCATTATGTCACCTCGATAGAACATGACAAGACATATCTCAGAATATCCCTATACAAATATGTATACTGTTGATGGTTTAGCTAGAAGGTTTAGCTTACCTGAGTTTGTCATATGGCCTTCAGATGGTGTGTGGTACCTGCCAAGGAGTACTTTTAAAATTTGTGGAATGTGGGTCATACCTTTGAAATTTTTGGTATATAATTTTTCATATGCATTTTGATGAAAAGGATAACCCTCGAATAAAGGGAGACGATTTATAATTGTAATCCAGAGTACATGGAATAATTATTTTAAAATCTTCTGAAGAACCAGTTAATATGTGTTCCTCTCCCTTCGAGTGACACATTATTTTCCATTTGTTGGTTGGTCGGTAGACCACACTTTGTCCGCACAATATCATGAGAACCGTTAACTTGATAATAATGATATTTTATATGTTGATTGGTTATGAGTAGAAGACGGCCCCTATTGATTAAAATGTCAAGGTCAGTCCATTCCGAACATGCATGCTCAATATCTAGAGATTCCATCGTTTAACGGACATCAAACTAGGTACACTGAAACATCCTAACGAGTAGATGATCCCTATTGATTTTGAATTCGCAAGTTCAAAGGTCAAGGCTTAAACTGGACATAGGTATATACAGACTGCTCATTATTTTGAGAACCCTTTGCTTGACAGACATCAAACTTGGTACACTGAAACATCCTAAAGAGCAGGTGATCACTATTGATTTTTAAGTCAAGTTCAAAGTTCACGGGTTAAACTGGACAGAGGAATACACTGACCATTAATTATCTCGAGAACCCTTTTCTTGACACACATCAAACTTGTTACACTGGTACATTGTAAAGAGTAGATGACCCCTATCGAATTTCAGGTCACATGGTCAAAGGTCAAACTGGGCAAAGGGATATGCTATCTGCTCAATATCTTGAAGACCCTTTGCTTGATATACATCAATCATGGTAAATTCTAAGAAGTAGATGCCACCTATTAATTTTGAGGTCACATGGTCATAGGTCATACTGGACATAGGAAAACACTGTCGACCCAGTATCTTGAGAACCCTTTACATGATAGATATCAAACTTGGCTCTCTCGTACATCCTCAACGGTGTGCTCATTTTCTAAGTGGTGCTTCAGCATAACAGTCATTATATTTTGTATCATACACAGCAATGGCATTGGTCACATCTTTTCTACTTATTTGCATTAATGTACAAAGTGAAATTGATAATGTCTGCATGTATGTTCATGATCATGCTTTCTCCTCCACACTATGCATTAAGGGAGGGGAGTGTAATTTGGAGGTCTTGTAATATAGGGATCTAGGGAGACATTTGTTTAAATTAACAAAAACAAGTTATATTTCAAACTTAATTTAATTATTTCATCTTTTTCAGAATCAAAGGATAAGGATGAACAAAGTTCTTTTGAAGTATTGTATGGGGCATATTATCAAGTGATTGATTAAATCATCATAATTTGCTTCTTCTCATTTTTGTTTTCAATAGTTGGTGGATATATGCAGTGCATTATAACAGGTGGAGATACTGTGAATTGCATTTTCAACCAGGAGTGAATCCACTTTGTCTGTTATATATCTCAAATGCAGCAGTAGCCAGAGTCTGGAATCAGGAAATGGAGATGTTTATAATTGCAATGTCAAATTTTCAACGACGAAGAATCGGGGATTACCAAGAACAAATCACTACATGCATTAATTAAAAAATGAACGTTAAATTAACGTCAATCGAGCTTATGAATTGAAATTAATGTTTAAAAAGTTAACATTAAATTGATGTTAATTTCATGTTAACTTAATGTTCAGTTAACATGAATTTAACATTATATTAACTTTACCATCAAATTAACGTTAACTTAACACAAATTTAACGTTAAATGTTTAACGTTAAATTCATGTATAAGCTTGATTGACATTAATTTAACGTTAAGGTTACGTTAACTTAACGTTAATTTAACGTTAGGGGAAATCGGCTGTGTAAGACATGTAGACAATTAACTTCAGCTGTGATTGAAAAACTTACAAGTAAACGCCCAGACATAGGTAAACTTGATATACCTGAAATCTATGTTTGCCCTATTTTGGTGTTTAAATGGATCCGTGTTTACACACTTTTCAATTTTGTATTACACTTTTCAATTTTGTATTTTATAGGATTATGAGATTGAACAGTTCTTTATTTAAACCTTTTAATGATAAATGTTTCTATATTGTTTTAGAGCCTCCTCAGATTGAAGTAGAAATACCAGAGAGACCATACCGGAACAGTGAAGTTTGTTTGAATGCCAAGGTCAAATCTTTTCATAGACCTGTCCAAATAGCATGGATGAAAGATGGAGTTCTTTTGGACACTTGCAATCTGACGTTCTGCATTGAAAAGCGTGACGAAAAAGGCCTAATTACTCAAAAGCTTATAATAAAGAAAGTGGATGAGAGATATAATGGCAGTTACTCCGTTGAGGTGACAAATAAAGCTGGGCAAAGCATGAGTAAAGCTATGGATCTCATGGTACAAGGAGGTATATACTTTTAAGTAAATCTAGTGATAAAAGCAAAATACAAGAGGTGCCCACAGATGGTCGTAGACAAGCCTGTATCAAAATTTAATCATACACAGTACCATGATTGAAAAATCATTCATTCCCTATGGTATGAATTCAAATCAAATATAAATATGCAAATAATTTTTGAATAGGAATTTATTTTACATCCGTTGGTTTTTATGGAATAAGAGGCAGGAAATAAAAATTGTAAAATACATTCTACCGTTAATCCCTTGTTTTTGCCAAGTTTTCCAGGACGTCATTAGTTCTAAAATAGTTTTTTTTTTTGTGAAAGGCATACATAAATCGCACTGTATCTATATAATTTGAACATGAGCCAGATTTCATCTCTTTCGTTCTTACATTTAGAATTTGAACATCAACAGGATTCATATATATATATGTATATATATTCCAATGGAATTGGAACATCTCCACTTGACAGAAATTACCGAGCGATGTTCCGATTTACTTCCGCAAAAACGAACACTTGTATATGCGCAACCTGACTTTCTCGCATACCATCCTTTTTGACATTGCATATATATTTTTCTGCATGGACCCTACACAATAACATATCATTTCTAACATTTCCACTTTTTTATTCTGAAACATTGATACATTGAGGTGAGAAATGCATTTGTTTAATAACGGAAGTTATGCGAACAGAAATATTTTGTTCAAATTTTTGATTCAATTTTTTTAAAACTAGATACTTCGTCAAAATGGATGAAAAGGATAAGAGGTCTATTAAAACCCCGTATTGATGTCTTTTCTTTTCTTTTTTTTTTCTTTTTTGTTGTTGTTGTTGTTGTTGTTGTTGAGAAATATGATCATTTTAATAGCACGTTCTTTAATCTTTGTAAAGCGTAAAAAATGAAAAATAAGTAAAGAGCAATATACAAGAAGAGCTTTAACATTTTTATCGTACGAAGAATCATAACTTGTCACATGTAAAGGTGAAGATAACAAACAGCATTCAATTTCGTAATTCCTATAACAAATCAAAATGAAAAGCAAACGTAGACCCCTGGACATACCAGAGGTGGGATCAGGTACCTAGCAGGAGTCAGCATCCACTGTCGACCGGTCACATCCGCCGTGAGCCCTACATCATGATCAGGTAAACGGAGTAATCCTCAGTCAGAATCAGTGTGCTAAGAACGGTCTAACAATTGGTATGAAACACGTCAGACAGCTTTTGACCTAATGGAAAGTTATACTGGCAAACTAGATCGTTATAATGACCATAAAATTTGCGAAATGCTGACTTTAGACGAGACTGTACAAACCCCTGTTGCATCAACTTCTCTGTCAGTACCATGCCTCACATATGGTTTAAAACAGCCTTTCATATAATTGTATTGTCACATTAAATTCAAGTTAAGCATTCATTATAAGCATTCAACAGGATTAATTTACCAAGTCATACATTTGCTTCAGTTGCAAAAAAACCAAAACAAACAAAACAAAAATTAAAAAAACAAAAACACAAAAAACTACCTATTAAATTTCTAATTTTATTTTATCAAGTAGTTAGTCAAGTAGTACGTTAAATTTAAGAAAATAAATTACACACCATAATGGGGTTCAATATGAAACTAGCAACTGATCCGGTTTTTATATTCTTATGAAGCAGAATTCATTCACGAGTTTCAACATGAGAAGAAAAAAATCTCTTGCTGTGGCTTTCAATTCGACATTTAGATATATCGACGATGTTTTATCTATCAACAATGATCATTTTCATCCATATGCCGATTCGATATTCCCAGTGAACTTATAATAAAAGACAACACAGAGTCTTCCAAATCTGCTTCGTACTTAGACATTTTTCTGAAAATAAATGCTGGCGGCAAACTAACGACTCAATTTTATAGGAGTTATTAGATTCATGACTGTTCGATATCTTTGTCTTTCCATTTAGGAACTCTTTGGAAACTCCTTCTATGTGCATAGATCTAAAATCTAAAAATTAGATATTATATATCTTTTTCAGATGTGCCAAAGGTTGAAATAGAGATGAAAGACAACTCCTTGATAAATGCTGGTGATACCATAGAAATTATAGCAAAAGTGAACGCTTCACCGGAAGCTGACGGATTTGAATGGTCGAAAAAAAGAAATGGACAATATTACCTAGTTGACATTAATCGAGAGAAATATTCCGGGAGTACAGTGGATTGCAGGAGTGAGATTAAATTAGTCATTCAACGTGCATCTCGACATGATGAAGGTGAATACCAACTGCAAGTCACAAACAAAGTTGGAAACGGTAAAAGTCATTGGATCTCAATTAATATTTCAGGTAATAGAATGAGAATGAATCTTTTGAATTGTGGGTGAGTACACGTGATAATGCATCTAATATGTTATCATCATTCATTTCACTATATTTATCGCAACGAATATAACTCAAATTTCATTGAAAATTCAGGTCTACATGAAATAATGATTTCTGGTCCAACAGTGGTGAAAGTAGGAGACAGATTGGAGCTTTTGGGTTCCGTATCCCAAAAAATGCAAACTTTAAACGGAGAGTACATCTGGATGAAAGATCACCAGCCTATTGAGCCAAGCCGTCAAAGCCCTGATTGGGAAAGTTGTTCTAAAGAGCCGAAGATCATATTAACAGACATGCGTTCTACCGATAGTGGGGTATACCAGTTGCAAGTGGGAGAAGAATTTAGCAATCCAATTACTGTCAGAGTTACTGGTAATCTAATGATACATTCTGTATAGTAAAGTAGAATATCATTTTTGTCTGAAGGGTAGTGTAATATAATTCCATTTTAGGCCACCTGAGTCACCCAGATAACCTATTGCTATGGAACTGCATTTTTCGTCGTTCTTCATGCGTTAAAAAGTGCCCTTCAAATTCTTTTTAAATTTTGATATGAAGCCCCTTTTTGAAAAGAAGGATATAAATTGTAAATTTCAGGACTCTTGCATTCGTGGAACTTGGATTGGGCAAAATCTGCCAATTATTGACCAGTTTTGGAAATTTCCAGTATCCCCGGGGTCGCTGTCTTATAACTCAAACCTGAGACTTTTAAAAAAAATATGTTCAATGAGATTGATACTAAATTAAAGCTAAATGGATATTTAGAAAGTGCAGGTAATCTGATCCCAGGGCTAGAGGTTTGGTATCAAAGTGAGATCAAAATGGTCAGTTACGAGATTGAGTACTGTTCCTTGTCATAGCCTTTTCATAAATTTGAAATATTGGTGTTAACGATTGAACCATTTTAATTCCTTGATAGCTATTCTTCTAATTTCTCTCTCTCTTTCAAATTTGGTATGAAGCATCTTCGAGAAAAAGTTGTGAATTCCAGGACTCTGCATCCTTGGAGATTAAGGGAGAGTAAAAACTACCAAAATTGCCCCATCGTCGAACATTTTCTCGACAACTTCACCTCATACGAAAACCTAAATGCATTGTAACATTTTTGATTCCCGTGATACACATTCCGACACTAGGGTGGTTCCAAACTTAGCATATATTGTTTATGTGTGTATTTGATACTAAATTGAAACTAAATGGAATGGGAAAGATAAAAGACAGTGATAAATTTCAAAGTTTCTATATAGAATATTATTTCAATGATGATGAATTGAATTTCTCCATCGTCATCTTCCCTTATCTATGTAGCAATATTCTATTATCACCCGCATATGGTGTTTACACCCCCAACTGATTCGATACGCAAGAGCTTGATCTGCATATCATCAATTTCTAAATCGAGGCAGGCTACTTACAAACAAGGTGATGGCACAGGGGTTTGTATAGTCTCATTTAAAGTCAGCATTTTGAAAATTCTATTGTCGTTTTAACGATCTAGTTTGCCAATGCAACTTTCCATTACGTGAAATGTTGTTTGACGTGTTTCATATCATTTGTTAAGCCGTAGCACTGATTCTGACTGCGAATTGCTCCGTTTGCCTAATCGGGGTAGGGGTCTCACGGCGGGTGTGGCCGGTCGACAGGGGATGCTTACTCTTTCTGGGCACCTGATCGTACCTCTGGTATGTCAAAGGGTCCGTGTTTGTATTTTCTGATTTGTATTTTATATAGAAATTACGAGATTGGGTACTATATTAACATTTTCATAAAATTAATGATACTGCAAATACGGATCCTTAGACATGCGCGGTCGCGGTAGCTCAGTGGTTAGAGCGTTCGCTTCGTAACTGGGTGGCCGTGAGTTCGAGTCCCGCTTGTGCCATGGTCGCGTCAAACCTAAGACGTAAACATAGGTAGTGATTGCTCCTTCCCCAAACGCTCGGCATTTAGAAGTATGAATCACGGATCTTTCGGATATGACCTTAAAAACTGAGGTCCCGTGTCGCGACAGGCGTTGGCACGTTAAAGAACCCTCACTGCTACGGCCCTGAGCGCTAAGCATAGGTCTAAATTTATGGTACTTCACCTACAGCTGGTGACGTCTCAATATGAGTGAAAAATTCTCGACGGGACGTAAAACAAACAATCAATCAACCATCCTTTGACGTGGCAAAGGTGGGATCAGATGCCTAGAAGAATCAATCATCCTCTGTCGGTCGATCATACTTGCCGTAAACCAAGATAAGGTAATAGAAGTAATCCTTATTTTAAGTCATCAAAAGAACGGCAAAACAAATGGTATGAAACTCATCACATGGCATTCGACTAAATGAGAGGTTGAATTGGTAAAATATATCATAATAAAGACCATAAAATTTGCAAAAGTTGATTTTAAACGGGCTGTTGAAACACCCTATAACATGAACTCCGTTGTCAGTAATCTACCTGCCTGGCAAGAATATAGCAGGTCAGCTAATAAAATATTATATCTCTGACGTCATTGATACCAATTGTAAGGCTGTTCGTAGCACACAGATTCTAACTAAGAATTACTCCAATTACCTAATCAAGATATTGGACTCAAGGTGGGTGTGACTCTTACTCCACTAGTCACCAGATCCCAATTCTGATATATCTAGTGGTCCGTGTTTGCCCAACTTCTTATTTTGTATTTCTTATGGGGGTTATGAGATTGATCATTGTTCGTTACCTTTACCTATTCATGCAGAACAGGAAAATCATTACACATTTCATAGCTCATGGCACTAGTGACACCTTCAGCTAATATGTGGGTGATTTAAAAGTACTGTAAATTAATATTGTTGATTCAGCAGAAATACTCATTTATATCGTACACACCACTGATTGTTATTCAGAGAACCATATAAAAATATTGGTTTGAAACATTTTTTTGTTGTAGAAAGTGAGTCCCCATCTTTGAAACTTGAGTACGAAAACAACGCTCTCCTTTTACTCAAACTTTTATTGGATGTGGGAACAGAAGGTCTAAGATGCAAATTATTTGAGATAGTTCCAAAAGAAAACTTTGAAGAATTCATTGAAAACGTCCACAAAAGTCAAAGTAAAATAGGAAAAAGATCATACCAATTCAAGAAGTCTCAACTGAAGCTTCTTATTCCATGTACGTAAATCTACATTTCTTATACTTTATTAATTATATTGCAGAAATATTAATTACAGTCATGCTTCAGTCGAAGAACCGGGAACGAACAATTTTGATTCCTTATAAACGCAATTCGTTTTACGAGTATTTGACAAGGTTATATCAGGTTAAAAACTACAGGGAATGAATATTATTTAAGCATGATTTTATTAAAGGTATCTTCGCTGAACCGCGCTTTACTGTATAAGGAACGTATAACAAAATTATAGCTATCCATCGTTTAGTCACCATTCATAAACACATATATGACTTACAGATTTTTTTTAAAATTCTGTTTCATTCTTAGTTTATTCTACGGTTTCTGTAGTAAAAATGATACTTTAATTTCACTTGATTTCAATCATATGTCCGTATTTAAAAGCCACATCAACATTCGATATTAAATCAAGCAGTTTAGTACACTCATAGAATTCAGTTATATACTGTAGATAATGTGTAGATTGTTTCCGATTTACCCGATTATTTAATATAGTTAAACACCACTCACACAGAACTCTGAAATCGATATGGAAAAGATGTGGAGTTCCTTGATAATCAGGTCTTGAAATTCCAATGGACACGAATTGTGCTCATTCATTAGCCGATCTCTTTGTATTATAATGTGTCAGAATTTGCTTAAAAGCTTTTATATGAGAATAGAAAAAAATTCTTGCTGTGACCTTCAACTTGATCGTTTCGGCTATCAATAATATTCATATTTACTTATAGCTCAATTCAATGTATCCATCTGCTCCGTACTTAGATATTTATTAAACATAGATGATGACGACAAAATAACAACTAAAGTTAATGAAAAAGGGGTGGATTTCAATTTCCTATCGTCAACTCCCTTTATTTATGTAGCAATATTCCATCATCACCTGCATATGGTGTTTATATCCCCCAACTGATTCGATACGCAAGAGCTTGTTATGCTTATGATCAGTTTTTTTTTAAATCAAGGCGGGCTACTTACAAAGAAGTTGATGTTACAGGGCTTTGTACAGTCTCGTCTAAAGTCAGCATTTCGCAAATTTTATGGTTGTTATAACGATCTAGTTTGCCAGTACAACTTACCATTAAGTCAAAAGCTGTCTGATGTGTTTCATAGCAATTGTTAGGCCGTTCTTGGCACATTGACTACGGATTGCTCCGTTTACCTGATCGGAATATAGGGCTAACGGCGGGTGTGACCGATTGACAGCTGATGCTTACCTCTCCTAGGCACCTGATCCCACCTCTGGTATGACCAGGGGTCCGTGTTTGCCCATCTCTCTGATTTATTTTTTCTATAGGAATTACGAGATTGAATACTGTTAGTTATCCTAGCCTTTTCATATGATAAACATTATAAGTGTATGAGAATCTCTCTCTCCCAAACCTTTGTTTGCATGAAATTGATGGTAAAATAGAAATTCCATGCATTCCATTTTCAAGTTCAAGGGCAACGTATGATCACTGGAGTAAACGTTTGTGATTTTCTTGTATTTACTCGAAAAGATATATATAATGAAAGAATACATCTTGATATAGATTTTATGAAAGAACTTGGATCAAATTTAAGTGAAATATACTTCTCTTACTTTTACAATTTAATTGAGTAAACTGTTATCTCAATTTATGTTGGTTATTATATACAATTCTTAATTGACATATATGCATTTACATTTTTCTTCAGTTTGAGTGAGAGCAAATAGACATGCCGATGGATGTTGATATGGCATGCTGACAAGGTTCTGTGCTGTGATCTGCATGGTTTTCTGATTTACTGAAAAGAGATCGCTGTAAAAATACGACCTGCCAACAAAATTTTAACAACATGGATATTTAGGCTAACTAAAGACTTTGAAGATAAATTACAATTTATATAAAAGATACCAAAATTCCACTTTGAAATTAGTCAATGAATAAAACTATAATGCTCAAAAATTTAATTTCATCAAATTTGAATTGGAATAATTATTGAAAAATAATTGAACATGCCTGTCCTGTATATGTAATTAAAAGTATATTATACATAGGTATCATATATATTCATGAACAAAGACACAAGCACCTGTTCCTAAAACGTCATATTTCAATTATTCCCAAAATACTTGATGAATGAAATTGTTTTCGTTTCATATATTTTGTTTCATCTTATTACTACTTTTATATACATCCACGTTTTGTAACCCCTCCCACACACACACACACACACACACATAAACTCGTATATTTCAAAGTCAGCCAGGCATATTGCGATCGTTGACATCAGAGACGATGTTTTAAAACGCCAAAGAAAATAGTGACTAACTCTTTTAACACTTCGTTACTTCTGTGAGTAACATACAAAATCATTGCAACATGGCGTAGATTACTGGACGTTCTATAGCAACTTACCTTTGAGCAGAAATAAGTGTTTTTCGTTATCCTGTCGACGATAAGTTGTTTGTGGGGCCGATTACACGCCTTGATCCATCTTCGACATTTATCTAATTTTGTCTTAGGTTTTGGAAACGGATAAAATATCACCCCCTCATTTCGATCCGTGTACCTACTATCACTGTTGCATAATCCGAAGGCACATCTTTTTACCATGCCCAGCCAATACAAACTTGTTACTAAATGTTCACGGAATCTTTTTGTCTAACCCTCCTCCACTCAACTTTTGATTACGCTCTATTCTAAGTCATATATATCCTCTGATTGGTCAGTGCATAAGAAAATTGGCGATTCGCGAATTCAAGTAGATCACAAAGGTAATATACGAGATCGACTGTCCTACTTATTAGATCATTCTTAAGGAAATAATTTTATTCAACAGATAAGCAAATATATGCCAGTACCTGCAATGAGTTTGATATTTCTACATTGTACATATTACTTCGAAACCATAAATGCATACAAACTCCAGTCAACAGATGGGACAAAGAAATTAATCCTGAAAGTGAAAGCGAAGGTGACGACGTGTAACGTATCAAACACTATAGAAACGTAGTATGCCATTGCTCATCATTGACTATGAAAACAGAAGAATTCAACAAAGCTTGGCTAATTACTGCAAAGGTTTGCATTGTACATGATAAAACAATTTTTGTAGGTCTCTTTATAATGTTTTTTTTCCCTCCATCCAATCCCAAGTGTCATTACAGGCTTTACTGCGTCTTTCTGATGAAAACCTCTGGTCCAGAATATGCGATGTGCAAAATATGGAATTGATCAGGAGCAGCGAGAGGCAGTCGCTAAAAGAAAAGTTCGATGAGATTAAGGAATCGGAAGATACTAAAAACACAGGTAATACTGATGGTAATTTATCATCATACATATATACCAACTGTTACGGTTGTATCGCTGAAACATAAAACACCTTTATATTTATTATTTAAGGGACAGATGGTGATCGTCAGGAATTCAATGACAGAAAAACGTCAATGAAAATAAATGGTGGAAACCTAGGGAACATTAAGGGTTTCTTACGAATTCTCTGTGATATCCTCACAATAATCGCTGAGAGAGTTGACGACTCTGTACAAACACAACAGATTTTCGAAAACTTGACGTCTGGTTTCCAATCATCCCCTCAAGTGCATTCGTTTATTCAGATGCTGAAGAAAATGATTGAGAGCCGTTTGGGGAAGCCAGACTACTTCAAGGATAAGGACACGTTCTTGAAGTTTAGCGTTATATATATCATGCATTTGAAAAGGAAGTTTAGCTTATCTTCCTGGACTTTTGAGGCATCTCACAAATGCATTGTTTTGAAAACACGCATCTCTCGTGAAGATCAACGTGACTTTGATAACTACCTTAAGAGTGGATCAATTTCGAAACACATTCAGAAGTATCTAATTCGGAACAGCGATGATTTGCTGAAAGAGTTTGACATCGATAGTACCGACCTACTTGTTACGATTGTGGACGGCGAGGAAGTAGACAACAAAGGTAAGCTATTCTGTCTTCCAGCAGCACCTATTATAATTATGTAGATTCAAACATTCAAACAATTGGAATGATTATTTCCAAAGAAAATGACCTCTTGTGTATCTTGGTAATGTAAGAACCTGCTGAATTCATCACTATTTCTGAACGCATTCTTGTCATCGACATTTATAATCTACTATTACAACCAATCTTTTGCGAGAGATATTTGCAAGATTCGCAGACATCTTTTTCTTGAAAAAAAAAGTTTTTATTACGCAGTAATTCTGTATATGCCTCTTTTACAAATTTCGGCAGCGCTTTTCGTAGGCGACTCTTGTTCGTGGTGTAGCACCTCTGCTCCGCACGAACAATCTTATATCATCTGCAGCTTGATCATAGATTCAAAATAAAAACACTATGATAATTGCACATCAATGATGCATAAAAGCTTATTTCAGATTTTCAATTTGTCGGTTTACGAGGGCCAACAGTTGTACGAGAAGGACAGTCAGCATGTATCACTGCAAAGATCTATCCTTCTTGCCGTGAAGAAAAAATAATTTGGAGGAAAGTTTTTCAAAGTGGAGCAGAAGACATCGACATTTCAAAGAACAAATACAGTGGAAGTTTTATAAAGCATGATCAAACACAACTTTTTTTTAAGTGTATTACAATGGAAGATGAAGGAACTTATCAAGTTCAGGTAGACGGTGTTTTTGAAGACATAGGCATTCTCGTTGAAAAAAATAAGCAAGGTAATTTTTATTAGTTTGTCATATATCACCTGCATTTGATGTTTGTCTCTCAACTGAGCATGTTCTGCGTATGAACAATTTTGAAATCTAGGCAGGCTACTGAAAATAAGTTGATGTTGCAGGGGTTTCAACCGTCTTGTTTAAAGTCAGAATTTCGCAAATTCTGTGACAGTTATAACGATTTAATTTACCAAACAACTTGTCATTGGGTCAAATGCTGTCTGATGTTTTAATATCTATTGTTAGGGCGTTCTGTACACACTGAATTTGACTACCAATTACTCCGTTTACCTGATCAGGATATAGGGCCCATGCCTGTAATAAGTCCAGGGGTCCGTGTTTGTCCGACTCGTAATTTTGTATTCTTTATAGGAATTATGAGATTGATCACTGTTCGTTATTTTCACCGCTTTAAGCAATATAACTGATGAAGGGACGATTTAAAAATGCATCAAATCATTGACTTTATTTTCTATATGCAACGTAACGCAATCAAACTTGGTTCCAATTACAAAAGACAAAATTCTTCAAAATCACTCAGCAGTTTCAACACATTTAAAATTCCATTTAGTGGGACGAATAAATGAACAAGTGAATACGAGGAATAGTGATCGATCTCATACACCTCTACAAGATACAAGTTTGAGAGAAGGTCAAACATACCAGTGATAGGATTAAGTGCCTAGGAGGAGTAAGCAGTGAGTCCTATATCTTTATCAGATAAATGGAGTAATCCGTATTCAAAATCAGTTTTTCGCAAATTCTATGGTCGTTATAAATATCTAGGTTGCTAATATAACCTTCCATTAGGTCATATGCCATTTGACGTGTTTCATACCAATTGTAGGCCATTTTGACACAATGATTCTGACTGCAAATTACTCCATATACCTTATCAAGATATAGGGCTCACGGCGGGTGTGACCGGCCGACAGGGGATGCTTCCTCCTCTTAGGCACCTGATCCCCACCTCTGATATGTCCAGGGTCCGTGTTCGCCCATCTCTCTGATTTGTATTTTCTATAAGAATTGCAAGATTGAGTACTGTTCGTTACCTTAGCCTTTTCAATATTCTTCTGAAAAACCACAGGAGCGTTATTTGTCAAAGTAATATATATTACAAAATATTTTAGTTTGTCGCAGATACTGACTAGCTAAGTTATCGTGAGATTATTTACACAAGAAACCCGTTTACCTGATTACAATATAGGGCGGGTGTGACCGGTCGACAGGGGATGCTTACTCCTCCTAGGCACCTGGTATGACCAGGGGTCCGTGTTTGACCATATCTCTGATTTGTATTTTTTATAGGAATTACGAGATTGATACTGTTAGTTATCTTAGCCTTTTCATCTAAATGCTAGTAGGAATAAAAATTGTAAATCTTCATAATGTTTGTATTGCCAAGTGAAGGTTGTGGGGGTGATAATCCACTCTAATTTCACTAAGGTCTACACCCTATCATTCCTGCAGGAGACTTTTAAAGAGGGATTGATATCCAGCATGGAACAAGAGAACTGTCATCTACTTACTCATTTGACTTTGATTAATGTTCGTTATCTTTACATTTTCAATATTGTTTTTGATGTTTACAAATACTAAAGATCAATAAAGAGAACCAGAACCATTTAATTTATTGCTATAATGATATTGAAAAAATATCTCGAAATATGCTACACACCTTACAGCGTACTGGAAAATGGAAAACTATCGAAACGAAATTTAGAATTGAATCATTGCATGTTGATCTACATAAATTGATATCGTATATAAATTGTTGAAATACTGTTGATATATCAAATAATGTATAATCTATAATTGTAAGCAGTCAAAGACTATCAAAACGGTTTTTGGTGTTTTAGATAATACTAAAATCAAAGTGAAAAATATTCCACCTGAAACAACGGAAGAGAAATTACAGATTTTTTTCGAAACTGCACGGATTAGCGGACGCTCTCGTATAGAGAAATTTGAGTACGATGCTGAGGCACACACAGCTGTCATCACTTTTGAGGATCCTGAAGGTAATGCCATTAATATATATATATATATGATATAATGAAGCACCAGAGTTTTAAAGACGTGTACAGTCTAACGCTTTACAATATATAATTATATTTTTTTCCATTTCAAATATATAGTGCATCAAAATTTTGAACATAATGACCCTTTATATTTCTTCTTGCATAATTGATGAACTTTTTCATGGCATCAGTTTTGTTTGTTTGTTTGTATATTGCTTAATATCCCGCTCGAGAATCTTTCACTCATATGTAGACGTCACTATTTCCAGTGAAGGGCTGCAAATTTAGGCCTATGCTCGGTGCTTATGGCCTTTGAGCAGGGAGGGATCTTTAACGTGCCACACCCTGTGACACGGGACCTCGGTTGTTATGGTCTCATCCTAAGGACCGCCCCATTTAGTCGCCTCTTACGACAAGCAAGGGGTACCGAGGATCTATTCTAACAACGGGACATGACATCAGTAATTAAAGAATGTCAAAACGTACATTTTACGACAGAAATCATTTCCACTTAGTGATATATATATATATATATATATATATATATATATATATTCTCGTTTAAAGGTCAAACGTCAGCATTTTTATGGTCGTCATAACGATCTGGTTTGCAAATACGACCTATTATGGTGTCAAATACAATCTGACGTATTTCATACCAATTGTTAGGCTGTTATTGGCACACTAATTCTGACTATGGATTGCTCCGTTTACCTCATTGGAATGTAGGGTTCAAGTTTACTCCTCCTAAGCACCTTATCCCACTATGGTATGTTTAGTGTGTACATAACTCTTTATTTTGTATTCCTTACAGGAATTTTGAGATTGGTCGCTGTTCATTATCTTTACCTTTCATATATCCTATCGAACCCTCTCGACCCCTTCAAGCTTTCTCCATCCTCATGTGACGTCATATGATTTAGAGAAATGATTGAAAAAGATTTCGTCATTATCTACTACCGTTTAACAAACTGTTTTTCGATTTCGAGATACTAGTAACTTGGATATCTCACCCGGATTCTAAATTTCCAGAAAGAAAATGAAGATTGCTTATCATGTAATATAACATTTTGATTTTTTTAGTCACATAATGTTTTACAAACTGTTTTTCATTTAAATGACAGAAAACATTAAAGTGGCGAAAATTATTCACTTTTTAACTCTTTCTATAGCAGTCATTTTGCTAACAGTAGCAGATACAATATGTCACAATAAAAAACATCTTTGCTTCAATGTTTCACGAATGTTTTATTCTTAAAAAAAATTAAGGAAATAATTTTGACCCCTCCTGACCCTTACTGAATGAAAAGCTAAGATAGTGAAAAGTACTCAATCTCGTAATTCCTATGGAAAATACAAATCATGGACCCTTGGATATACCAGAGATGAAATCAGCTAGTACTATATGAATATGAGGGGCTGGTCGCTAAACTTTGAAATGTGTGTGGATTTTGTCATTATTTACAACTTTTGTTCTACAAAATATATATTTGGTTTCGAGATATTTGCTAAATGTAAGTTTAGGGGCAAAGAATAAATTTAAAGCTTGTGTAATTCTGAACAATTTCGTACATTCGTAAATAACATATGACCGTCATGACTGGAAAACATCAACACAAATCTACTTTGCTTCCATAACACTTGACAAATTACTTATAGATTTTCTACCTTTTCAATGGACACACTCGTCAAAACGAAATAGAATCTTGAATAAAACTGTAATTATCTTACAAATTTTCATCATTCTTCTTTCTTTTCAAATGTAGCCGTAAGAAGAATCATGGAGAAAACTTTACTCAAATTTTATGGAGATGAAATCCAAGTGATTGAATTACGGTAAACCGTCTGTAGAACTTATTGAAGTATGTAATGTTTTTCCTTTACGTGCATTGTAAAATAGCTAAAGAAAACTGGTGTTAAAAATAAATGCAAGATCACAATATAAATTGTTTTAAATACATCTCTTTGCACATCTTGTAACAACATTATCTTTGCAAGGGTAATAATCACTAATGTCAATTTGCTTTTATGTAGTATGCTGTACTCGAACACCCCTTTTATGTCCATGTTACTAAATCAAACATACCAACTTTTCCCATCATCCTTCGTAAAACAACAAATTAGCCGAACGTAACTTTATCGGCGGGTATTTATTCCCGTGTGAGCTGTGTCAATGGTAAGACGGCAGCTGTGTCACTTGTAATAAGTATCACACCGGTAATTATTTTCCCTCCATATTACTATAGAGGGGAAAAATCATTAAAAATCAATTTGCAAAATTGATGCCAATTAATGCAGCCGAAAATGCATCATCTGCCTCACTAGAAAAATAATACTTTACACGACATTTTCTAAAAATGTTTACCCGCAAACAAGACTACCCCCAAATCCAAGTGTTTTTCACATGTGTGTAAAGAAAAACAAATATTCTTTTAAATATTGGAACTACAATTGACTAAGTTCGTTTTGATTGGACAATTACCGGTGTGATACCTTGAATGGTGATACGTGTTCGATGTGTACCAATTCTAGTAGCTTGTATTTGACGAAAGCACGGACAAAACGTATATTTAATTTATAGTCAATTTACAGTATATTATCGCATATTTAACAGTTTTGTACATACTCGTTCTTATATTTGAACTAGGCCAAAACTCACTATATCACAACAATGTGTGGTCAGGCGTGCGGATTTAAATTTATTGTTACAATATTTAGAAAGTTAGCGAGATTGTTTTCACCATGTTTTTGCATTTTTCTTGTGACATTTAAATTTCGATTTTCTATACCTAGACGGAAGTAAATGACCGGAAGTGATGTATGGTCCGCTATTTCTGTAAATATTAATGTTAGCTTTTACATGTACACTTGTTCATCATACAACTTAAAACTTTTTTGCTTCATTAATAAGAAACAATACTTAGTTGCTATACTGATGACAGTTGCCATATCGTGGCGTCAAAGAGTAGTTGCTGACTTGAATAAGACGAAGAAATCAATGGTATATTACTGGACCGTATGTCAACGGAGGAACTAGCATTTGGAATCAAAGGATGAGAAATCTAATATTCAAGTACTACAATCACGAACTACAAGGAATTGCAACTATAAATGTCCATTTGTAGAACCTAATCATATTTGCAAATTGTGACATGCATGGATATCTTGATACAGCGTTGAGCTCAGACTTGAAGATGATGACAATGAACAGAATGAACAATGGCAACTAATGTATCAGGTGTATAGAGAATATTAATAGATTTTTTCACTGTAAATATTCATTTGCTTCTTGATATGTGTGTTATTGGAATGGCAGAGGTGAGATTGGGGGAAATCAATAGTGTATCTTTTTTTATGTTTTCTTTCTTTGTAAATAAATTTTGTTATTTAAAGTTGTGTTCCTATCTAGCCTTGTTTGCCCCACGTTAAATTGAGGCTCATTAATACAACGGTATTTTAAACGAACTTAACATAAATTCCACATGTGATGATCAAACTTATACTCCAATTGTCCTTTCAAAAGATGAATTTTTTCATAACCATGCTTCAGTGTTCGACAATTCAATATCCCAGTCAATGGGATGAATAGATATGAGTTACCGTATCTACACTGGATTCCTGGAATTCACAAAAACCCTTACAAAGATACATTGCTGGAGCAAGTAAATGTTCTACAAAGCCCCTATCTTTGCTCCTCACAAAATATTAACAGCTGTAAAGGAGAAACTTCAAATATATTGTGCCACTACATATACCAGAGGTACTGTAAATCAAATGTAGATCCCCCCAAAAAATAAGAACGTTTATGAAATTTGTAATCGGAAACTTTTCTCAAATCAATAACATAAAAACATATATGACTTTTCAACAGTTTACACGACCATTTCTCACAATAAATTGTAGACTAGACTTTTTGACGTAGAGAGTTGCTTCTTCAACAAAAATGGTAAAAGGAAATATTCATAGTAAGTGATCAGTCATTCAAAAAATTAATTTGTTAACACCACTCTGACGTTGACTCCACTCACAGGTACTCTGAAGTTGATATTAAAAAGATGCTAGAGTTCCTCATTGACAATATCTTCGTATTCTGAAGTTGATATTAAAAAGGTGCTAGAGTTCCTCATTTACAATATCTTTGTAGTCTTTAATGATCAGGTCTTCCAACAATCTGTTGGAATATCATGGGCACAAATTATGCTCCTTTGTTAGCTGACCTATTTTTAAATTTTTTGAAGCATAATTTGTTCAAATTTTTCTACACGAGAATAAAAAAAATTATTCTTGTGGCTCGACATTTAGATATATCGACGATGTTTTATCTATTAACAATAATCATTGGGAACATTGAAACGCCATATGACTCCTGCTGTATAGTTGTAAAATTGGTATATATATAATTATCTGTTCAAAAACTCTGAATCGGAGCAATTTTAACTAACAAAAGTTGTAATGATTTATCGTTACAGGAATTTACTTCTACATAATATTAAACACATGGACCATTTTATCATACCAACGTATTATATAGAAGATTTTTTTCCTAAAACACTTTATGTAGGATTAATTATCCTATTAATGGAATATTAGGATTTTTTATCCCATAGGGTTATGATAGGATTTTTGAAGAATTTAAAATCCTGTCATTCTCCTATAGGATTCTGATATATATTATTCTAAAAGGATGTGTGAGCTCAGCCTTAGACTATGACATACTAAAACATCCCACTTCATGCACTTTGATTTTTCACAAAACCTTTATCATAAAGAGTACCAAAAAATCTGGACTTTGTCGTGTTCAGAGTTAAATATCGTAGTGTTATTTGTAAAATGTCTAAGTTATTGCTTTTCTGCGTTACGCCCTACTGTTTTGTTACTTGCATGGGCTTATTGCTGTACTGCGATACACCCTCCTGTTTTAGCTCACCTGAGCTGGGAGCATCAGTGAACCTTTCTGATCACCTTTTGTATGTCGTATGTCCGTCGGTCCGTCTGTCCTTAAAGTTTAAACGTTTTACATATTAATTTTCTCCATAACCAGTGGGACAATTCCAATCAAACACCGTGCAAATCCTCAATTGGTAATGGAGAGTCAACTTTGTTCGATTGGTCGGTCATTCAAAGTGGAGATAATTACGAAAAGTCAAATATAGGTTGGGGTCATTTAAAAATCATCTCGAGAACCAGAAAAATTAAAATTCATATGAAAGCATCATGACATAGTGCAAAATGTTTCTTAAAACCAATGCCCGCGGGGATAGGGTGGGTCACAATAGGGGATCAACGTTTCAAATGCTGATAGAAAGAAAAATAATATAAAAATATCTCTTTATGATTTTCAAAATAACTCTTTAACTATTTAAGTTAGGGCTTTTATATTTTGAACATACATGGCAAGATCTTTCATGTGATGCAATGGTGTGCGATCTAGTGACCTTGATCTAGAAGTTTGACCTATTTTTGATAAACATCTGACATTTTTAAAATGTCTCTTGAACTATTTATGATAGAGCTTTCATGTTTTGGATACAGATTTCCCATGGCAAGCTCTTTTATTTCATACCATGATCCATATCATATTGGTTTTGAGGTACCTCTGTTTATTTTAATTCACTTTCAGTTACATGTCCGTGCTTGCCTATCTCTCTGATTTGTATTTTCTATAGGAATTTCGAGATTGAATACTGTTAGTTATCTTAGCCTTTTCATGTATATTGTGATCTGATGGGGCTAGGTTGCGGCCACAATATTGGGTTAAAAAATTTTCATGGAAATAAAATGGAGAAGCTGAATCATCTTAGTTTGTCATTGATATCTACCTTCAATAAAATATTCTAATATGACATAAATATGGAAGACTGGAAGACTCTATGGTGTCTTTTCTTTCGAGTTCAATGTGTAAAATTTGACTATAACATTCGTCATAAATCTTTGCAAGACACGATGACACAGTTTGTAAAAATCAATGCAAACAATGATTCAGGCCTTTTCTCTAGGATCAATGCGGACAATAATAAGATGTAATTTAGCGATGTTTCTCAACAATATGTAATTTTGCGGAACATCTCTCATAGACTTCACTTGCATTCCATCTCGTTTCTACAAAACTCTTATTTTGATAGTTCCTGTTTGTTGGACATTTGTTTGTTTTATGCCCCTGCCAGAAAATTTCACCCATATTGAGACGTCACCAGCAGTAAGTGAAGAACTACAAATTTAGACGTATTGCTTGGGGCCAGAGCAGCTAGCTTTATTTAACATTCCAACGCCTGTCCTAACACAGAATCTCCGTTTTTAATGTCATATCCGAAAGACCTGTAATTTTTACTTCTAAATGCTGAGATTTTGGCGACGGAGTAATCACTCTCTAGGTTTACGTCTTACGTTTGACGAGTCTATGGAAAGAGGGGAACTAACACTAAACCTGTCTGATTTTTATTTCACTAAGGACTGCTTACGTATATGGGCAACTTAGTTAAAAAAAATTGCAGTTCTCTACATCATGTAATTTACTGCACTTCACACCATATGGCGTCACAATGAAAAAGTACGTCACGAAATTCCGGAGAAAATTTCACAATATTTTGTCTTTATTTACCACGGCTATCAAATGATAAGCTGTACACGTGTCTAATTTCCTGTCAAATAATTTTATATTATTTTTTTCAAATTGTCGATACATAACGTGTGCGAAAGTAATACAAATATCAGGCTTGTATTGTGATTTTGAAATCGCCCTTAATCAGCACGTATGGTGCTTTTAAAATGGACTCATTTGCCTAAAGAAGCTCATCGTATTTAAAAATTGCGAAAGTGCTATAACCAGTAATACGAATTTTTGGATATATATGCTGGATATATTTATAATTTGAAAAATTCTGGGAGCAACTTCTGACTTACATATCAATGATATAGTTTGTAATGGAATGTTGGTAAAACCGGTAATTTGCGAATGACTGTCGATGTGTTGCTAAATCACAGCAAGTCCAGTTTGAATATGTACTTACTCCGGCATATTTTATTTAAAGGCGTTTTATAACATTTAAGTGTTATTAGAAGTTTATCCGGTAATTCGCATACATTAAATTTAAGGGGCGTGGCATCTTCAGGCAGGGGTCTGGGGGCCGCCTTAAGGCTCCCAGTGGGTGCCCAGGTGGCGAAGCTTCCGGGAAGTCCTGGATTTTATATTAATTTCATGAAATGATGTCTCCTAAATAGTCTTTTTTTATTTTTATTTTCTGTCACTTTTAATGAGATAAAATTAATAAAATGTTACAAATTTTAAGGAGTTTTGGAATAAAAAAGTTCTCCTCTCCAAAGTAACAATAAGTCAAACGGTCATGTCAATTATTTCTCTGAGAGTAAAAAAAAGTACTTTTTTCATCGTTTATTTTTGTTTTCTAAACAAAAAGCCATGATTTGCCTTAAATTTGAAATATTAAGGGGGGGGGGGGGGGGGGGGGGGGCGCCAGGGGCCCCTTCGTTAAATCTGACATTATAAGCTGACGTCACTGGAAAATGTTATGTGGGAAATGTATGATAACCCAGTGGCATTCAGTATAATATGGGTAGTGTAGTTCCGGTTTTAACCATAACAATTTGAAGTGTCATTTCACGACAAAATTTCGCGTAAATTGAGTGTTTATAATCATGTGTTCCGTGTACATACCTACTTATTAATTTCCTCTGTTCAAATGAGAGGCAAAGTAAATATTTTTCAAGCCCAAAGTTTGTTTTGAATTTTGCATAGGTGTCTAGTTTACCATTTTGTGACAGTCGAATAAGATTCCACTCTTGAAAGTAATATGCATGTACATTTTTTTACATTGCAATTTGAAAGTCCTTGATATCAACATTTATCATTTCTGCAATTTTTCCATACTAGGACGGTGTACTGTCACTACAATTAATTTAACTTAGTAAGTATATATCGTATCTCTCAGCTCTCTTAAGTCCGGAAGGGGCGCCCCCTCCGTGGCAGAGTGGTTAGAACATTGCTCTCAAAATCACAAAGCCTCTCACCTCTAGTCGGCGCGGGTTCGAATCTCGCTCGCGCCGATATATATGAGAAAGTTTGCCAGTTTACTTTCGGAAGGTCGGTGGTCTCTTCCCGGGTACAGTGTATATGGGTTCTCTCCTCCACCAATAAAAACTGGACGCCACCAGATAACTGAAAAATTGTTGATTGTGGCGGAAAACAACAAGCAAACAATCTTTAAGTCCGGTCTATAAAGGGTCTTATAGATACGTCATCACGTGCAGTTTTATTCTATAGGAATTCACTGTTACTGAGTTTCACTGCACTCATACACCATCATGTTATCAGTATGTGTAAAATTTGAGAAAAAAATAATCCTTCATGTTATCATACATGTACATAGGAACTCTCAATCAGCATAGACCTAAATTTGCAGCCCTTCACTGGCAATGGTGACGTCTCAATATGAGTGAAAGATGCTCGAGCGGGACGATAAACAATACATAATCAATCAATCAATCTTCCTGGTCTTATTCAAACTGATGGTCATACACTGATATTTTGTTAGTGTTTACGTTAAGAAGATACAACTCATCTGTAGAAACCTGTGTGGATCATCGGACGTCAGACGATCATTCATTTACCAAAACTGAAAATACACGATGAAACCTATTGTATTTTGTCTCATTCGTGCTCTCAAACTTTATTTTAAAAAACAAAAATAGTGCTGTTATGCGTACATTTCATATTACTGATACTGAAATATAAAGCACCTGCTCTGACGTCAGTGACGTACGTTTTATTTTTGTGCATAGCGGAAGTCCTCACTCTATTCAGTTTACATACCAGTGGGTAAATAGATTTCTTCTACTTAGCTTTTTAGGAAATGATAATACTGTAGCAAACATTATGAGTTATCAATACAAACGTTGACGACAGTAATGTACATATTACTGGGGGGTTTCTGTGTCCACTTTAGGTGTTTAATTCAAGTAGTAAAGGAAACAGATATTTGATGTTCCCTTCAATTACATGCAAACAAACAAACAAATAAAACAACAACAACAAAAACCCAATAAAATAATACGAAACAAAAAAAAAAAAAAAAAAACAACAACAACAACAAAAACCAGCAACAACAAAAATACCAAAAAACAAAAAAACAAACAACAAAAACAACAACCGCGTATCGCTAAATGATAAAAATCATGAGATAATTTTGAACAATTGATTGCTCATCGTACACTTCTTCTCTCTGGACATGCTGCGCTCTTTACAGTCTGTGCGCATGCGTCGTAAGACCGAAAAGAGAAGTCCAAATGTATTTACTAAAATTTATTAAAAGTATTAATTTTTACGCTTAAACAAAAATTTTCAACTCTAGAAATGTGTTATTTTCACGAAGTTTTTACATTCCACTGTGTAACAAAATTTTGAGAAAGCACTTGGGAAATTTTCATCTTATACTATTAAAAAAAAAAAGTAGGGGATACTGTATTTTGTTATCAAAATGTTCACATATGCAAAGGGATACGAAACCATATTGTATAGTTCCTTAACGAGGAAGCATTTCCAAAGCAATTCATCACCCAAACACATCAATCAAACTCTCACGATCTGCATGGGTGTTATGCCGCAAATTTGTATGCCTCTGAATTGGAAGATGACAATGCCATACAGATTATCTCCAACAGCAGAATATCACCACATTACCAGGGCCCGCACTCAGTCCGGACCTTTCCCCCATCGAGCATGTCTGGGACATGATTGGACAGCGGCCACGCCAACATCAACAACCTCCTGCCAATGTCCAAGAACTTGCTGCAGCATTGCAACAGGAATGGAATGGCCTTCCCCAAAATGACCTGGGACGTCTCGTTAGGAGTATGCCATGCCGAATCCGAGCTTGTCTGGCCAACCGAGGGGGTTTTACCCGCTATTGACTCTGTTTCACAATGGTAGTAAATTTGCTGTGTGATTTGTGTTGGTGTCGACCCTTATTCTGGAGAATCTGGCCTTTTCTGACTGTACACAGGGTTTCAAATAACTTGACAAAGGTTTCCTCATTGTTTTTTTCTGTCATTTGTTTCCTTCCTGACCTCATGATCTGCATTTCATTGTCCTTGTAAATCCAATATCCCTTATTTTTTTAATAGTATATTTTTGCTCAAAATAGCTGTAGTGTCTCTTCAATTGACGCAATAAAAATAATTATACATAGCAGCTTACTCTTCGTTTACAGGAATTTCAACGATGATCTGTTTTCTTTGCTTGTTGCTTGTATGATAATTTTGTTACTCAGTGAAATGTCTGATATATCCGGTATTAAGGTATTTAGTGAAGTATCAGAGATTTTGACCTATGCCCGTTATTAAGGTCTTAGCAGTGAAGTGTCAGAGATTTTGACCTATGCCCGGTTTTAAGGTCTTAGCAGAGATTTTGACATACGCCCAGTGTTAAGGCCTTAGCAGTGAAGTGTCAGAGATTTCGACCTACGGCCGGTGTTAAGGTCTTAGCAGTGAAGTGTCAGAGATTTTGATCTATGCCCGGTGTTAAGGTCTTAGCAGTGAAGTGTCAGATATTTTAACCTATGCCCAGTGTTAAGGCCTTAGCACTGAAGTGTCAGAGATTTTGACCTACACCCGGTGTTAAGGCCTTAGCAGTGAGGCTTCTTTATCATGTTAATGCCTACTACTAGTATGAGTTGGGGGAAATGCATTCAACATACATTTTATCTAAGATTGATTGTTTTACGCCACAATTTTTCAGTTATCTGGTGGCGTCCAGTTTTTATTGGTGGAGGAGAGAACCCAGATACAATGTACCCAGGAATAGACCACTGACCTTCCAAAAGAAAACTGGCAAGCTTTCTCACATATATCGCCCCGAGCGAGAATCGAACTCGCGCCAACTAGAGGCGAGAGGCCTTGTGATTCTGAGCGCAGTGCTCTAACCACTCGGCCACGGAGTCCCCCCCCCCCTTTTATTTACGAATCGGCACACATATATACAGCAAACCCCGTGGGGATCCGGTTGTTAGAATATGTCCTCAGTACCCCTTGTTTGTCGTACGTGACTAATAAATGGGGCGGTCCTTCGGATGAGACCGCAAAAACCAAGTCCTCGTATCACAGCAGGTTTGGCACGATAAAGAATACCTCCCTGCTCAAAGGTCCTGAGCGCCGAGCATAGGCCTACATTGTACAGCCCTTCACTGGTGACGTCTCCATATGAGAAAAAAATTCTCAAGATGGACGTAAAACAGTGTACAATCAATATATACATCAAATTAGGTTCTTTAGCCGACTATAAACATCTACAATAGATTTACACACAAAACTTAATAACAAATAAACTGGGGTCCTACATGTATCGAGCGCCTGGAACACGAACTTCACTCCCGATGTGATAATCTCCAGTGTGAGCTTCTAAAGTTGGCAGCTTGGAACAAGAACTTTACTACTTATGTGAACATCCTGGGTTTGAGGCCACAGCAGGATCAAGGACTGATTTAGGGACCCGACAATGACACGGATTTGTGTCCGACTTTTCTCCATTCCCCACAATAAAAGCAACGTCAAAGTGTTCGTTCTCTGAGGTTTATTTCCACAGTTTATATATATATATATATATATATATATATATAATGTGTATCACACAGCTGCCTTAATAAATTTTACACAATGTACATAAAACTGGTAAGCACATAGAGCTGTCAATTTCATTTTTTATTTTCTATGTTAAAACTACCCTATCACGGACAAAAAATGATGAGTAGAGAATGCATATTTGTGAATGAAAACTCGAGAAACAATTATTTGTTTACTAAAATGAACTGATAGTACATAGTACCATTCTATATATAATCATAAACATATCAAATTCACGCGAGAGAATCCGAACTCGAAGTTGACAAAGACCAGAAAAAGACAAAGACCGGAAATTGAAAAAGATCAGAAATTGACAAAGACCGGAAATTGATAAAGGCCGGGAGTTGACAAAGACCGGAAATTGATCTTATGATACTGACAGTTATCAGCATAATTTGTATATCTATAGAATTTAAACCACTGCTTTATATTTATCGAGATAATCATATGAATGACTACGATACTTTTATCATGCATTCAATTATGCTAGAGGCGTTAAATCTTTCTGCTTTTAGAGATTCGTTTCATGCTAATTTGTCTGTGTATTCAGTCATTAACTTCTGTCTGTGTATTTAATAGTTTAAGAGAGATTTAGTTGATTTATGTCAATTTTACTTCATTAATGTTACACAAATTTAGCGACCAGAGGAACTCATCATTGTAAGTATGCTAACAGAGCTGCACATTCAGTGAAAACAACGAACAGAGAGTTTCGCCTTGGATCGCGAACATTCCTGATCAATATCTTATAAAACCTTTTACAAATTAAACAGCATCATCACATGCATATATTTACATTTCCAATGTTTTTGCCAATTTTAATGACAGCCATTTTCCTCATTAACGTGAAACAGCTGTGAATGACGAGTGTATGAAGCTTGATAAAAAAATAGCATGTCCATTTTCATGACTGGGAATTCTGATTGAAATGAAAGTAGAATGTAAATACATGAATTCCAATTTTTGAAAACATGAGGGCATGAACAGCAATGCTTTAAGCCTGCACACTTTGGGAAGTACTTTCAGTGTGATTTACTTTCACATTCAAATACTTCTATAAACATGCATTGCACCAATTATTCCACAAAATGCTTCCTAAATTGCTGTGCATTATTATATCAACACAGTGAAAAAATATAGGACACAGGACATAGTAAACAAAGGCACAATCTTAAAAATATTTTGATTTCTCTAAATAAAAATAGTGATTCATTTATAAACATGTACACATGAAGACTGTACAATACAAAGGGATTCTAATATCATTTTTAACAATCTATAAATATGTTACACATTCCATTTCAATAAAACAAATAAGTTAGCAATGACGAATCTACTAATAAATAACATTTTCTGAAAAAGCTCAGCAGTTGACCTTGTATTTCATATAAAATCAAATCATATTCTGTTTGCATACAATTGTTTTTTCTTTCTTCTTCCCAAGCTTCTCTGGTGTTCTGATCAGTACACATAAATAATGTTCGAAAGTCATTATCAGGTGGTCTATACGTGACATGGTCAGTTCACAATGGTGCAAGTTTACTTGTGTTAATTTACCCCACAAAAAATTCCCATCATTCACAAAATGACACCATTAATTTTCAGTGGAAATAAATGCCTTTCCCTGGTAGATACCTAATGATAGTAATTTTACCTAAGATATAAAGTAGAGAATTCATGCTTTTACGGACTCTAGAAGATTTTCTTCACTAGAGACAATAGTATATGTAAATTCATTAAGTTCTATAACACTTAAAAATCATCAAATTCCTCAATCCTAAATCTATTACAGATCAAAAATGGTCCTATTCATTAACATTGTTAAAAAATCAGATCGCAGGTTGTGTTATATGATAAACTTTGTAAAATATCTGATATTGTTGACTTTTTGAATGAAAGTTTTACATACTATTAGAGTGACTTTCTTATTCTACAAACTACTGTGAAAAAATCGCATCCTAGTCAAACAGTAAAACATGGTTAAAGCATACAGGCTTATAACGAATTCACACGTACAGTAAAACACAGTTACAGTGAACACACTTATAACGAATTCACACTTACAGTAAAACATGGTTACTGTGAACACGCTTGTAACGAATTCACACTTACAGTGACTTTCATTCCCTGTAGTTTTAAGACATGTTATTAACTTACTGGACTTAATGAATCACGTTTATAATGAATTAAAATTGTACTTCCCAAACACTCTGTTATAAGCATGTTTTACTGTAGATCTTGAATCAATTTCATCAAATCTTCTCCCAGAATGATCAACTTCAATAACAGGTCAAATACTGCTTTTACCTTGAGTTTTTTTTTTCATGTGAATCCCATGATTCAATCCAAATTATATTCAAACTGCAATTCTGAATATCAACTTATCCAAAATATCAAAAATCAAATTTCACATAACCTACTTCAAATTTGATTTTAGTCCTGATTCCTCATACTAAATGGATCAACTAACTAACCTAAATTTGGGTGGATTTAGCTAACCCAGACTAACTGCACTGCGAGTTAAACAAACATTATCCGAAATAATTTAAATTTGTAGTGGGAACCAGTTGAAAGAAATTCTGCCCCGACAATACCAAGTAAAATTGCTAATTCCATGGGGAAGCAAATATCTGTTTGTTAGTGACTGCTGTTGTAAATGATGCATAATGTGTATAGTACTGGTATTCAGTGATCAGTTATAATTACTCTTTATTTCCATCTGTAACTAAAATCTGGGTCATTTCATCTTGGAACCTAAATGAAGGTTATTAAATCACATGTAACCTAAATCAAAGCCGTTTATTTTGCAATGTCACAGAAACACCGAAATCTAAAACGAATCAGCTGTTTCGTGGTAATGCTTACTACAGTCACTGAGCAGTTCAACCTCGCAAAGCTGAACATAAATTTACTGAGGCCTTATTACAGCATCTTAATTTGATTTGAAACAAAATAATTTGAAACATAGATTGTGATTTTTAAACACAAATTTGAAATCTAAATCCCCAATATCAATATAATCGTCTATTTAAGTCGGCAATGAAAAATTTCAAACATGTAATTACTAGTTTACAATTTTCTAATTCTTAATGAATGATGACTAAAACAGCATGGCATCAATTGAGAAAATAAAAGCTGATGTAGTGTGTGTAGAATTTGAGAGTTTTACAGCTGATGTACTGTGTGTAGAATTTGAGAGTTTTACAGCTGATGTACTGTGTGTAGAATTTGAGTTTTACAGCTGATGTAGTGTGTGTAGAATTTGAGAGTTTTACAGCTTGATGTACCGTGTGTAGAATTTGAGAGTTTTACAGCTGATGTACCGTGTGTAGAATTTGAGAGTTTTACAGCTGATGTACTGTGTGTAGAATTTGAGAGTTTTACAGCTGATGTAGTGTGTGTAGAATTTGAGTTTTACAGCTGATGTACTGTGTGTAGAATTTGAGAGTTTTACAGCTGATGTACTGTGTGTAGAATTTGAGTTTTACAGCTGATGTAGTGTGTGTAGAATTTGAGAGTTTTACAGCTTGATGTACCGTGTGTAGAATTTGAGAGTTTTACAGCTGATGTACTGTGTGTAGAATTTGAGAGTTTTACAGCTTGATGTACTGTGTGTAGAATTTGAGAGTTTTACAGCTTGATGTACCGTGTGTAGAATTTGAGAGTTTTACAGCTGATGTAGTGTGTGTAGAATTTGAGAGTTTTACAGCTGATGTAGTGTGTGTAGAATTTGAGTTTTACAGCTGATGTACTGTGTGTAGAATTTGAGAGTTTTACAGCTGATGTACTGTGTGTAGAATTTGAGAGTTTTACAGCTGATGTACTGTGTGTAGAATTTGAGTTTTACAGCTGATGTACTGTGTGTAGAATTTGAGAGTTTTACAGCTTGATGTACTGTGTGTAGAATTTGAGAGTTTTACAGCTTGATGTACCGTGTGTAGAATTTGAGAGTTTTACAGCTGATGTAGTGTGTGTAGAATTTGAGAGTTTTACAGCTGATGTAGTGTGTGTAGAATTTGAGTTTTACAGCTGATGTACTGTGTGTAGAATTTGAGAGTTTTACAGCTGATGTACTGTGTGTAGAATTTGAGAGTTTTACAGCTTGATGTACTGTGAAGAATTTAAGAGTTTTACAGCTGATGTACTGTGTGTAGAATTTGTGAGTTTTACAGCTTGATGTACTGTGAAGAATTTAAGAGTTTTACAGCTGATGTACTGTGTGTAGAATTTGTGAGTTTTACAGCTTGATGTCCTTACGAAGGGATGTCCAACGTTTGATTCTCTTTATCATCACCGCCTGAAACCAGGAATATGAATATACATAGATATATAGGTAGAGACTTTTCATTTGCCAAGTGCCCGGAAATAGAAATGCAAAATGAACGGTCTTTCTGAAAAGGCCTTAATGATGTCCCGGTAGGCGTGGACGTGAAGTTTCACTGAAATTACCTTCAGAGTTAGGTCACAATTTACGTCACCTATTGCTGATAAAGTCTCTGATCAAGAGATGAAAAGCCTGAATGAATCGTGTAACTACAAACAATCAAATTGACATAGTATATCTCTGTGGTACAGTCATATTGTATTTGTTTTAATTTATTTGATGGATGTACAAAAATGTCAAGTTGTCATTTTACAATTCATATTTATACACACCCAGTATATTGAAATCTCATAACATTAAATAAAAATTGTCAGGAAGAGATTTCTTACATCGCTTTCATTGTGCCCCGCCCCTTCCACTGTGATTCTATCCTGGTATGAGCGGTCCAAATCGTGTTGTAAACAAACAAATATTCACTTTTTTTTTTTTATAGAATTTTTGATGTCTGTGGATTGGAATCTACACCCGCCAACACACACGTGTCAACATTTTAACCGATATCATCATTAATTCGTGCATTTATTGCACATTATGCGCGTGACTGAATGTCCGATATCTAATCACTGATACCTTAATGCATTAAATCAAATAAACCAAATGATGTTTTTATTCCAACCACACAATACCCCCGCAACTCCGCCTTATCACTTTTATTTTCTGATCTGGGATTTACACACTGACTTTTTTTTCTACCTATGTTTTGTAAGTATGCATTAAAGATCATCCAAGGCTGTTATTTTTTGTCTCTGTCACATATTAGTATAAATTACTCGTCTTATAACCACTGATAACGTAATTTTGACTAATACGTGACAAAAATGAAATTTTTTAAACTAAACCATTATAACGAGATACTAACTCGTTATGATAATGAGTTAGATGTTTTTCACTTTTTAAAAATGAGCATACCCGGCTTTCGTATTAATGCATATTTACAAAACCTAAGTAAAAAGCAATTGAGTGTGTCTATCCCAGATCTGGAAGAAAGGTGATAAGTGTGTGTGTGTGTGTGTGTGTGTGTGCGGGGGGAATGATCATGATTCATGGCCCAAGTGCCTGTGATTATATCTTCAATATTCATTAATATGAAATATACTCCGTTGTTCAGATTTTCAATGCGTTTGCGTGTTAAGTTGCCTTTAAAAATGGGAGACATTTCCCTTTATACTCACATTTCCGTAGAGGCAATACTGCTAGTTAGCCAGGATTTCATTGCGCACTATGATTGAACTTAAGCACGCTATGACTGAACTAAAGCGCGCTATAATTGAATTAGAAATATCTATCATATGATAAATTGAGTACTTTCATCTAACTGAAGGAGGCGTTATAAAAACGAAAGTACAAGTGGGAGAGTTTAGTTATAAATCCTAGTCTTGAGTATTTACGTGCATAGTTATAGAGCAATCTAACACTCCTGATTACGTGTCATGATAAAACATCAGATTCCTATAATTAACTATGATCATCTATATATTAACTCTTCAAACAGAGGTTGTCCTAGAGTCAGTTTAGAATATAGTATGATTAAAATTAAATTTTCATTAAGTCTCTTTTTACTTTGATTGTCGCTTCACGCGATCAATGAAATAAATAAAAAAAAAAACTAAAAAAAAAAAAAAAAACAATAATAATAATAATAAAATAAAAAAAAAATAAAAAAAAAAAATAAAAATTCTATTGAAGGTTTGATTTTAATCACATAGGTTAAAATCTGAAAATTTTCATTGTTAACATAACCTCATGCACTCACCAAGAAGCCATTTAAAAACTGATATAAAATCGGTCTTTGTGAAGGTAAAGCTTTGTAATTTCCGGATATGTTGACGAAAACTGGATTAAAACAGTACATAAAGAAATTATGCTTGTATTTCAATAAACACATGTAAATAATATCCGGATACTCACGTCCTGGGGGTCTCAGTATAAAAGAAGGTTGACTATGTACTAATACCCCACCCCAGCCCCACCCCCCGGAAGTCTGGCCATATGCTTCGACTTTCTCGGGTGAAGGCCCACTATATAGCCAGACTTCCGGGGAGAAGTCTCAATACATAGCCAGTTTTTGTTGTTGTTGTTATTTTTTGGGGGTGGAGAGCCTCGCTATGGGGGAGGTCTCACTAAATAATACCGGTCCCACCCGCAGTAAGCTCTGTAAGATGACCAGGTTTCAGTTTCAGTTGACATTTTTTTTTCTGAAATTAAGATAAGACTGTTAGAGGAAATAACAATTTTATGCTTCTGTTTTTGTATGTATTATAAATAGAAATAAATACACTTTCTATTATTTCATCAGATAATAATGCGAGTTACTTCAATATTATAACACACACACACACACACACACACACACACACACACACAAACACACACCACACACACAAACCACACACACACACACCACACACACACAAACCACACACACACACACACACCACACACACACACAAACCACACACACACACACACGCACACACCACACACACACACAAACACACACACACACACACACACACCACACACACAAACCACACACACACACACACACACACACACACACACAATCACACACACACACACACACACACCACACACACACACACAAACCACACACACACACACCACACACACACACAAACGACACACACACACACACACACAAACGACACACACACACACACACACAGACACAGACACACACACATACACACACACACACATACACACACACACACACACACACACACACACAGATATATATGTATATATATATATATATATATATATATATATATATATATATATATATATATATATTGGGTTTTGAGATATTCTTTGGAATTATCCATTACTACAGCTTACACTGTCCAAAATGTGTTGTGCCTGTGAAGTTGTTGATGGAGATTGTGTATAGATTTAGAATGAAGACGAGATAAGACGTGTAGATTACGTAACATTCTATTTCAGTACTTCACAAGAGACAATATATAAATAAACTGCAATACATGTAAGAGTGTTTTTTATTACTATATCTTGTACATTTATTTATATACAAGCTGTGTATTATCTGAAAGCTCTTGGTTAATAGATGACAAAGAGGTCTAAGTCTTGTTGTGAACAAACTACCGTGAAATCATTCACGTTCGTGGATTTTGTTAGTGAATGCACTCCATCAACATTGGTACATATTAAATTATGTATTTTACTCCCCGCCAACTAAGTTCAGTGCACAGGCGCTCGACGTTTTAAATATTTATGATAAAAAATAAGAATGCCTTCCCGTAAACAACCTATTTACTCTTAAAGGAAGACAGTTCTTTGTGTCCGTATTATTATAGATATTTGAGAAACGTCGAGCACTTGTGGATTAGGGGTATAGTGGAATCACTTTGTCCGCAAGCCCGTCCGTCCATAGGCATAGTTATCATTTGTTCAGAGTATATCTTTAACACCAATAAACGGATTTTATTCAAACTTTCATTATTATGTATATTTTATTTGAATAATGAATTTGTGCACGTGCGTTTTTGATTTGAAATTTTTTAACAATCAAAAAAGTTATACATTGAGAGGGTGTTGTTTATAAACAGTTTCAAACTTTGTGTGTGTCATGCACTTGTCATATTTATTGAGAAAGGAAGTTAAAAACATTTTCATTTGATAAGTGTTTTTATTGTCAACGTTATGAACTACGTCCTTTTTTGATGTACATTTTTTTGTTGAGATTTGTAATATTTTCTCTAATAGAGATACACTGCATAAGTGTAGAAGACGGTATAACACTGGTTAGTGATAACTATTTAAAAGATTTTAATGTATCCTTAAACTTTATTGAAAAGTAACATAAACAATGTTGATTCTCTTCAGAGTTATTTAGAGGGAGAGTATCATAGACATGCAAACACAGAACTAAGTGTCACAAATGAGTAAGGCTGTGTATATATAGCGTCTACAGATACTTAATGCGAAAACGGGGATTCTAGCTTTAGAAAATAAATAATCTAAAACTGACCTCATGGGACTAATCCCCCCGCCCTACCCCGTGGGGATTATCGATAGTTCGAGGTGTCTTTAAAATAACTCTGAAGACACGATTATCAACATTGTTTCTGTTACTTTGGAATAACAGTAGAGGATAATGGGCTATATATTTATTTTTAGTAAAGGGTTTTCCTACGGCAATTTGATATTCCCACGCATTTAAACTTACCGTAGGAAAACCCTTTGCTAAAAATAAGTACATATCCCATTGTCCTCTACCCTGTGCCCTGTGCCACAGCCATGTAGCAACCGATGTGACCAGACAAGAGTAGCATTCTGCTTTTAACAGTGAGTAATTTTTTGTCTTAATCTTAATCAACTCACTCATAACAAACAATCAACAGGCATACATTCAGCCCGTGTTGGTACTTGTTGGGTTGCAAATTTAAATTTGGGAGGCGTCAGGCCTAAAGAATTGAGAAACTGGTTTATACTGGTTTATTAACGCATATTTTTCTAAATCTACAAGCTTAATATTGAATATAGTATTATATACAACAGTTTATCTACTTTCTGTTCAAATTATCTACAAAAGAAAATGGCAGTGATTTAAAGATAATCTAGAAATATTTTTAGAAATATTTGGAATTGCCCATTACTAAATTTAGTAGTTTACACTGTCGATATTTCAATTGTGTCCACGCCGCCATATAGATTGTAAGTATGTGAAGTACTTGCTATTTGTTAAGTAAGCCACGTTTTACAGTGTTCATTCATTTAGAATCGAGATAGTAGAATGATCACGTGCCTTGTTCTGACTGCACTAGAGACAGTATATAAATAGATACCAATTACTGTCAAATTTTGTTTTTTATTTGAATTCTATAAACTGTACATTATCTGCAAGCTCTTGGTGAGAAAGGTGATTTATATGTTTACATAACAAATATACAAAGCATATATTCACGAATAGGTTTTACATGTTGAGATATTTAATTAAAATAAAAAATATTTAAATACCCATAATATTTCAGAATGCTTATTCTGATTACAAAGAATTTTTAGTATCTTCTGCACTTCTTTTTCATACATGTTTAGCAAATTCATGTGATCAAAATACTTTTCATTCCAAGAATCAAATGCGAAATTTAGATAGGTTTACTGTTGAAAAATTTGTGCTATAAGCTCCCAGCCGAAGATAACACATTTTCTTCGTATTTTTGAACAATTATAACAAGTAAATGTATGAATATAGATATATACGAGATATGCTTTGTCATGATCAATTAACTTTCATCTTTTACAACGCGTAAGGGAGCGTAGATGCAGTATGTTACAAAATAGTGCTGCATTCACCATTCTGCCATGGCAGAGATCAAAGGAATGACGCGTCCATTATTTTTCTATACACGTTACGTCATCAAAGAATTACCATATCAAACATGTACAAGACAAATAAATATATGCATGGATTGGAAAATGTTATTGAGACTATATCTTCTTCACTTTTGATTAACATTAGAGGTGAAAACATTTCTTAATTATCTAGTTTATTGCGACCGGTCGCGGTAGCTCAATGGTTAGAGCGTTCGCGTCGTAACCGGGAGGTCGTGAGTTCGAGCCCCGCTCGTGCTATGGCCGCGTCAAACCTGAGACGAAAAATAGGTAGCGACTGCCCCTTCGCCAAACGCTGGGCATTTAGAAGTAAGAATCAAGGGGCTTTCAGATATGACCTTAAAAACGGAGGTCCTGTGTCACGGTAGGCGTCGGCACGTTAAAGAACCCTCACTGCTACGGCCCTGAGCTCTAAGCATAGGTTTAAATTTGCGGTACTTCACCTACAGCTGGTGACGTCTCAATATGAGTGAAAAATTCTCGACGGGACGTAAAAACAAACAAACAATCAATCAACCTAATTTATTGCTCTTCTGCGATACGCCCTATTGTTTTGTTAATTGTCTAGTTTCTTGCTCTTCTGCGATACGCCCTACTGTTTTGTTAGTTGTCTAGTTTATTGCTCTTCTGCGATACGCCCTATTGATTTGTTAGTTGTCTAGTTTATTGCTCTTCTGCGATACGCCCTATTGTTTTGTTAGTTGTCTAGTTTATTGCTCTTCTGCGATACGCCCTATTGTTTTGTTAGTTGTCTAGTTTATTGCTCTTCTGCGATACGCCCTATTGTTTTGTTAGTTGTCTAGTTTATTGCTCTTCAGCGATACGCCCTACTGTTAGTTGTCTAGGTTATTGTTATTCTGCGATGCACCCTACTGTTTTAGCTCACGTGAGCTCCGAGTACCAGTGAACTTCTCTGATCACCTTTGCAGAGGCGGATCTAAGAGGTCGCCGGATTTTCCCCGTAAAATTTCAAATTTAAGGTAAATCATGGTCTTTTTTTATATAAAAAAAAAAAACAAACAAACAAAAAAAAAAAAACGATACAAGAAGTAATAATTTTTCCCTCTCAGAGAAATAATTGACAAGATCTTATGACTTCTTGTACTTTTTAGATGAAGAACTTATATTTCATTCCAAAAACCCTTAAAGTCAGTGTCATTTTAGCAATTTTATCTCAATAAAAATGACAGAAAGTAGTAAAAAAAGACTATTTAGGAGACATCATTTCAAGCCCAATAAAATGTATGAAATCCAGGAACCTTCCTGGGCTTCGCCCCCTGCTCCCCACCCCACCCCAGACCTTCGCCCTGGATCCACTAGGGACCTTAAGGCGGCCCCAAAACCCCTTACTCAAGATGTTGCGCCCCCTAACTTCACCTCCTGGATCCGCCCCTGTTTTGTGTGTGGTCTGTTCGTCCGTTCTTAAAGTTATTACTATTATTATTATTATTACAAGGCATTTATATAGCGCATTATCTAACATTATAAATATTACTCTAAGCGCTTTACAACATACACAATTAATATATCACCAAACATACATACAACATAGGGAAATTAAGAAAAGGACTAAATGGGGTATTTTAAAACACAAATTATATTTAGTTACGCTAACTACAAAAAAAGACTAATATAGCACACTAAAACACCACACACACACACATCGCATATATACATACACTTGCATACGTACACATACATACATACGTTTTTTGTTTGTTTTGTTTTTTGTTTTGGTTTTTTTTTTTATATATGACCGATACATGTAAAAAGAAATACGCATAACTTAAAAGAACAATAATAGAAGTGAGTTTTAAAAGTAATTCATGCATGGTAAAAGTGAGTTAAATATTTCCGTATGCAAGTCTAAAAAGGTGTGTTTTGAGAGATTTCTTAAAAGCCCTCATGGATTGTTTATCTCTCAAATATCTGGGCAAATTGTTCCAGAGAGTGGCCGCAGATTTGTCCAAGCGTCTCTCGCCGTATATTTTGGTGCGGATTCGAGGTTGCACTAGTAGTGTACAGTCCTCTGTCACCAGCTGTAGGTGAAGTTCCACAATTTAGACCTATGCTTAACGCTCAGGGCCGTAGCAGTGAGGGTTCTTTAACGTGCCGACGCCTACCGTGACACGGGGCCTCCGTTTTTAAGGTCATATCCGAAAGACCCGTGATTCTCACTTCTAAATGCCGAGCGTTTGGCGAAGGAGCAATCACTACTTATTTTTCGTCTTAGGTTTGACGCGGTCATGGCACGAGCGGGGCTCGAACTCACGACCTCCCAGTTATGAAGCGAACGCTCCAACCACTGAGTTACCGAGACCGGTGGTTATGATAGAAATGTTTGTTTGTTTGTTTTACGTCCCGTCGAGAATTTTTCACTCATATTGAGCCGTCACCAGCTGTAGGTGGTTATGATAGAGCTTTCTTGTTTTTTATACAGATTTCTTATGGCAAACCGTTTTATTTCATACCATGATCTATGTCTTTTGAGGCATCTCTGTGTTATGTGAATTGATTTTTCAGTTAAATGTATGTTGTGATCTGATGGGGCTGGGTTATGGACAAAATATGGGGTTAAAATTTTTCATGGAAATAAAGATTGATAAAAATCTCTATGAAAATTCACAACAGTTGAACAACGTAAGGGACAATGTTACTCAAGTGAGCCCAACGGGCCACTTTTTCACATACCCTTATATTTTGCTGATACTTTGAGGCTACAGGGGTGTCAACGGTCTAGTTTAAAGTGAGCCTTTGGTAATTTATTTGGTCGATCTAGTTTTCAATACACCTGTCATTGAGTCAAATGCTGTTTGATCCGAGTTGTTAGAATAGATCCTCAGTAACCCTTGCTTGTCGTAAGAGTCGACTAAATAGGGTGGTCCTTCGGATGAGACCGTAAAAACCGAGGTCCCGTGTCACAGCAAGTGTGGCACGTTAGAGATCCCTCCCTGCTCAAAGGGCATTAGCGCTGAGCATAGGCCTAAATTTTGCAGTCCTTCACCAACAATGGTGACGTCTCCATACGAGTGAAAAATTCTCGAGCGGGACGTTAAACAATATACAATGTAAGATCTTGGTTCTTCACATTGTTTGATGACTTGTCCATGAATTTGATGATGTCTGATGTGAACGGATTCTAACCAAATCTCCAGTTGATAATGGTGTTCTTTCTTTTGCATTTCTATCGTAGTAATACTTTTGTTTTTGCTGGTTGAATTGTTCTTTCTTGGCGTATTTTCCCGGTTGTTGACGATAAAGTACACTGCCGGTGAAGGGCTGCGAATTTAGGCCTATGCTCGGCGTTTATGGCCATGGAGCAGGGAGGGATCTTTTACGTGCCACACGTGCTGTGACACGGGACCTCGGTTTTTGCGGTCTCATCCGAAGGACCGCCCCATTTAGTCGCCTCTTAGGACAAGCAAGGGGTACTGAGGATCTATTCTCCACGGGAGTCTCAATACATGGAGAGTATCGGATCTAGCTAGAATATGCTGGCTTGCCTTAGAAATGGATATAAATTGAATGTACCAGTATGTAACCACAATTAACAAAGTATGACCTGAGAGATCCGCTTCATAAATCTAAGAATTATATGTATGTGTGTAAATATGCATTACTGAACAGTACGGATGTTCATTTTGTTTTCATTTTTGACGCAGACGGAGACATGGGTGATGTCCCAGGATCCTCCACAGCCCCATACTTCAATCCCAGGAAGGCCACGGAAAACTTCTCCCGCCTCTGTCAGCTCATTATGACCATCTGTAGCGATTTGTCCAGGGACATCCTGAGTCATTACATCAAACCAGCTTATCTGAGGTTAGAGCTAGATAACAACAGAACGAAGTTGGAGAGAATCATGAATGCTCAGCAGAAAGAACAGATTTATCCATCGTCTGTCTCTAGCACTCTGACCCCTAAAGATTTGGATATCTCTGTCTTGTACATCCTTCTAAGGAACATCTGCAACATTCCAAAACATCAAAATGGATGGGGAAACCCTCCACTAGATACTGACATGTGTCTGGCGGCCTGCATAGAGCGAATCAGAATTCAGAGAAACTTAATTTCTGCTCATTCAACTATTGGCCAAATAGACGATCTTGTATTTCAAGACTACTGGGATGAGCTGAAGAACTCGATATTGGAAATTGAGAAACAGTTAACTGGCAATGATATGTATAAACGGGGAGTAGACGAGTTGTTGTCATGTGACCTTAATCCTACTAGAGCGGAGAAGTACGTGAAAGAATTCAAACACATTACAGGTAAATTATTTAGTTCAAACAGTGCATTTTATGGAATGGTGTTTTAGAAGTTTCTAAACGAAATTTTAAGTTCTTTATTTATACAAAAAAAATTATCTATTTGTAGGAGAACTATTGATTAAAAGAGGTGAGAGCATAAACACACACACACATACACACACAAACACACATACATACACACACAAACATACATACATACACACACATACACACATATATATACATACACACATATACACAAAAACACACACACAAACATGCACACACACACACACACACACACACGTTATTATTGAATATTATAACTTATTCCATATTACATTTTGCATGTAATTTCTATTCTATTTCCGCAGAACGAATGGAAAGCTTTGAGAGTACCCTGAAGACAACAAAGCGTAAGATATTTTATTGTATTGCATGTCATGAAAAGATGAAGATAACAAATAGTTCTTAATCTCGCAACTTCTATAAGGAATACAAAATTAAGAGTTGACTCGGACTCCTGGACATACCAGAGGTGGGATCAGGTGCCTAGGAGTAAGCATCCCCTGTAGACCGGTCAGATATACAAATAGGCTTATTCATAAAGCAATGATATAATTGTTAGTTTAATATTGTTTTATGTCCCGCTAAAGAATTTTTCACTCATATGGAGACGTCACCATTGCCGGTGAAGGGCTGCAAAATTTAGGCCTATCATTGGCGTTTAAGGCCTTTGAGCAGGGAGGGATCTTTAACGTGCCACATCTGCTGTGACAAGGGGCCTTCATGTTAGGGGTCTTATACGAAGGACCTCCCCATTAAGTCTTAAGAGCAATTGGATTGAAAACTGCACTAAAGAATTACAAGAATGACTAAATTATACATTGTAGGATTTAACAATTATCTATTGGAATAAAATGTATCCTATTAACGTATAAATGATTAAATGGGGACAATAAATTTGATTTTCGTACTATTATTTTGTAGGTCATATGGCTGTCAAACGAGGTAAGAAAATCGTATAGATCTATAACAATCTTTTATCGACGGAATATGTTTGAGATAATAGATTTATCAAACTTTTGTAAACAAATGAAAATAATACGTAAAAGATAACACTTAAATAAGTCTCGTATTATCCCATGTATAAGTACAGAACTCTTATGTAATTTAATAAATTCTGGATTGCCCATTGTTGAATTTACTTTTCAGCTCGCCTTGATAATGTGGAGGAACAACAGTCTTCAACAACCAGCCAAATAAATGGTAAATTTTCCTTAATATAAAGTAATTTACTGGCGCGTGAAACCCATACACAACAAATCGTGGGCTGGCTTAAAATGGTTGTTGATTATCGAATTTGACAATTGTGTAAGTCCAGCCTTATTTTAACATCATATCCTGCATTCTTTTAACGTGATAGACCAGTAGGTGTACAGAGATAGTAATATATATATATAATATAATATAATATAAAATATTCATCTTTTGATTTTTCGAAGATCTTCAGACAACGTTATTGACAACTATACAGGGTAAGTAACTATTTCTTCTCTTGAAAATTCATTCATCCAGAAAAAAATATTTTTAAATACAAATAGCTGCGATCAAGTCGTGAATGCACTTGTAATTGGGGTTCAACTTACGAATGCATAATAAGGAACCACATTTTGATCTGAAATATGACCACATTTTGAAGGTCATACTTCACATGGCATTTTGAAAAGGTGAAGATAACGACGAGTGATCAATCTTAAAATTCCTAAAACGAATACAAAATAGAGTGTTGGGCAAACATGGATACTTTGATATACCAGTAGTCACTTAGGAAGAGTAAGCATCCCCTGTTGACCGCTCACACCCACCGTGAGCCCAATATCTTGATCAGGAAAATAAAGCAATCCGTGGTCAGAATCACTGTGCCAAGAAGAGCTGTCAGACAGCATTTGACCCAATGTGTAGTACGTGAGAAACTGTTAGATCTACGGTGGATGTGTAGCAGCGTTATGTAAGCTGTTTCATTCATTAACTTAGTTGTTATCCATATATTATGATCATTTTAGTCCCCTACTGTCTATGCCAAAGGGGGCTATTAGTTTATCCTCGGTTTGTCTGTCCGTCAGTCATTCCGCTTGAGATTTTCCGAACCTTTCTCCAAATTGCATAAAGATATTCAACTGAAATTTTATGCATGGCTTTTAAATGAATTACATGTATGCCCGAGATGATTTGCAAGAATCAGTGTTCTCAGCTTTTCTCCTGTTGAACTGTTGACTGAATTATTCTTCCGGTATGTGAATTTATATTGCCTGAATGCTTGTTCATTGTAGTAAATATCACATACCCATCAAACTAGATACCGATTCTTTGTATTTAATATCAAAATGAAAATACAGAATCAACATAGTAAAAAATACTGCTTGAAAGAAATTAAAATCCGTGGGGTATGTTTTTCATAATAACCCCCCCCCCTCGACTTTTCAGTTTGCATAAACGTTCAGTTGTAAGGAAATTCACAGGCTTATCACGGTTATCACAAAGAAAATTGTTAGAAATGTCAATATCTTTAATGTATACATGTTGGTATTAGCGTTGTGTAATCAGTGTAGTATTCTTCTGTTTCTTCTTTTACAGACGCCTTTAAAGATCTCGAGACAACGTTACTGACAACCATGCAAGGTACTATTATTTCTCTACTTGATACAGTCACTCCTCTAAAAATTACAAAATTTACTTAATACATCTAGATTAAGTTCAAGTTTGCTCTCTAAGACCGTATTTGAATCACCATGGATCATAATCCGCGTTCTAAATTTTACATTGGAATGCAAAAGTAAAACTTTTTCATTTTAATTAAAATTTTGATTAAAAATCTTTATTTCGAGAGTTGATGGATATTAACTTCGTCAAGTCATCCTCTATACATTCTGATCAAAATATAAAAAATAAAAATAAAAATAAAATCTATGCAGCTGAGGAAGAAAAGACAAAATAAAAAAAAAATACCAAAACGAGGATCTTTTCTGTTTCCGGAATCAGAATTTAAATCTATATTATCAAATTGGAATCAATTTGCGGAGGAAGTGAATTGGTACTTGAATTAATGATTAAAGTTTTATTACAAATTTATACATGTACATGTAATTTTCGTGAACTTTTTTCAGCAATAAAACTACAATATGATCACATTCTGTGAAATATTTGAAAGCACCTTTAATGGGTTATCAAATTCTTCAGCCTAATGATTCAGGGGTGGGGTGTGGGGGTGGGCTTTTACCCTGTTTAAAATTTTATTATATTGATTGATTGATTATATTTTGTTTAACGTCCTGTTCGAGAATTTTTCACTCTAATAGAGACGTCACCATTGCTAGTGAAGAGCAGCAAAATTTAGGCCTATGCTCGGCGCTTATGGCCTTTGAGTTTGGAGAGATCTTTATCGTGCCACACCTGTTGCGACACGGAGCCTATATATATATATATATATATATATAATTTTTGCCTACAAACCGGAATGAAAATGACATTAAAATAAAAAAAATGTTTGTAATATATTCTAAAATGTCTTCAAAAAGCTACCGATTATATACGTTTGCGTACAAAAAACTTCAAATGATACTATATATTTCACTCCTCAGTCTTTCGGCATCAAGCGGCAATGATAAATTCTTCGGGACTTGATTTAATGGATCATATTCAATGAAGAGATAGACAATTTGAACTTACAAATAGAATTGGTGAATATCGTAGGTTCGTGGTTTCAGTTAATTTTAAAAGATATATCCTGTAATTGAATTTCGATTTCTGAATTCCTTCATCAAAGCTAGATTGAACCTTTAGATGTTATTCTTTTTGATGAGAGAATGTGCGAATATATATATATATATATATATATATATATATATATATATATATATATATGGTGAATTGCAATGGCGTTTGTCTCTTAAATTTTATAGATTTTTGTTGTAAGATTCTACATATATTACATTGTTTCCGGTTGTAGCCAGATTTGCTGCAATGGAGGAAAAACAGCAAGGTATGCTTCATCTCGTGGAAGACATTGTAGAAACCAGTGGCACTCCATCTTTGATAGTAAACTGTATCGGTTAACTGTATCATAAGCAGAAGTTAGTCTTGTGTATTGAATTAGTTGAGAGACATAATGTCATATGCAGGTAATATTGAAATATTCCTCAGATACGGGGAAATTGAAGGTTAAGAAACTTGAATCATTTAGTTTTGTTCAAGGTAAATTATTAGATAATTTTCAACATATATTTTCAGTAAACATTTTAATTTGACACAGGCTGTGAACAAATAGGTGTCACAGGGATTTCAGAAGCCACCTTTAAAGTCAACATTTATCAATGGTTTCAGGAGTGTCTTACACTCATTTTCGATTGGTGAATGCATGTGGTAAACCACCAAGAACCCTGAAAAAATTGAAAATGGTTTATATCAGCTTAATGAGTGATCATCAAGCCCGAGTAAATATTGTATAGGAATACACATTTAGGATAGTAAACATTCATGTCTACAATCAGTGTTATTTAAGTCTATGTCTACATATAACGACATAATAATAACCTTTATTCAGGGTTGTACAATTACTTATACAAATTAGTGTACATTGTGTTCTGACTTTAGCATCTATAGATATCGAGAACATGTATCATAAAATATGGAAATATCACAGACAAATTTACATACAGATATTAAGAAATACCTCAGAAGAGGTCATAAACATTTTAGTATTATTGAGAATCAAATTATTTGTACAAACAACGACATAGAAACACACACACACAGAGAGAGAGAGAGAGAGAGAGAGAGAGAGAGAGAGAGAGAGAGAGGCCTTCCGGTGTAAGTTTCATTTGACTGAATTACAATGTGATTTCATTTCAGCAAAGCCGAAGGTGTCTTCTACGAGAGGTCGCAAACAGGGTAAGTTTTCTTGATGTTTTAAATTATTTTTTTTTCTTTTCAAAATCATCTGAAAAGCGTCACGATGAAGTTGTGACTCCTTCATCGTTTGAAGAATTACAACATTTCTTAAATTTTAAATCACGCACTTGACGAGTTATAAATCATGTGATTTAACACTTCAAAGCTTGAGATTTAAAATGATTAAATAAACAATAAAAACAGTGTCAATTTGGTAGGTTTTTACACTTTGCAAAGAATGTCTTCCGTTAATTGTTCTAACGATTGAAAACCCTAATCAACACATGAAGATAACAAAAAGCGACCAATATTCATAAATCCTATAAAGAAATACGAAATTGAGGGAAGGACGAACATGGACCCTAGGACACACCAGAATCCTTAACCAAAATTACTATGCAAAGAGAAAGGCCTAACGATTGGTACAAACCTGGCAGACAGCATTTGATCCAGTGGTAGTGGTAGTGAAAACGACCAGTTATCTTTGAAACTTTAAAGAATACTATGGAACTCTTATAATGCATTGTCTGAACCGAAATTCCAAGACGTTCTTTTTTCCTCAATACAATGTATTCCTTTCTGGACTCTAAACTTTAAGAAAAAAATAAATATCAAAAACTACAAAAGTGAAAATGATATTTTAGTAAGAGATTGAAGTGTATACAAACCATAACGCCTAGTCTATGGTGGGGCCAGATATGGGATTTTATTCATTCAAAATAATCCAAAAACAATCTTTCAAGACATTCCCAGGTACTACAGAAGTGTATCATAGTAATTTCACAGAGTTATATGATCCCGTGAGGACCCAGATTAGAATAGAGTTGTTAGAAAAGATGCTCAGAACCCCTTACTTTTCGTAAGAGGCGCCTTCGAATGAGACCGCAAAAACCAAGGTCCTGTCTCACAGTAAGTGCGGCACGATAAAGATAAAGATCCCTCCCTACTCTAAGGCCGTAAGCGCCGAACATATGCTTAGATTTCCATATGAGTGAAAAAATCTCGAGCGGGACGTTAAACAATATATAATCAATCAATCAATCAAATTTACAGCTTATAATCTTTATGTTGTGTAAATTCATTTTTTTTCTTTTATCAGAAAATATCCATTGGGATATTTTCAATCTAAATTAAATTTTTGGTAGTGGAATAAAAAATTAAATTTCTTTAGAAACGTATAAGGATCACAAAGGTGCAATTTCTAAAATAAATTGCAACCCAGGATCAGAGCAGGGTCAGAAAACGGATTCGAAGTTATCCCAAAGAAATGGGCTGAAACTTTGTTTAAATTTTCTTAATATTACGATTTTTCAATTTAATATATCAATCTCTCTTTGTAACACACGCACATGATTTCTCCGTGAAATGGCCCCGAGAGGTGGGGTTTTGTGTCCATAAGGAGTTAAAGGACATTTCCCACATGCGTTAAAGTTAAAGGACGCAACATCTTGATACAGGGGGTCTGGGGGTCGCTTTAAGGCTCACACTGGGGCAATGGTGAAGAACTAGTGGGTGCCCAGGGGGCGAAGCCTCCAGAACCTCCTGGATTTTATAGAGCATGAAATGATGTATCGTAAATAATCTTTATTATTATTATTATTTTCTGTCATTTTTGATGAGGTAAAATTAATAAAATGATACAAATTTTAACGAGTTTTGGAATAAAATATAATCCTCCCCTCAAGTAACAAGTCAAACGGTCATATCAATTATTGCTTTGAGAGTGAAAAAAAATTACTTCTTTTATCCTTTTTTTTCGCTAAACAAAAACCATGATTCAATATATGGATAGTATAGCTCCGGTGTTTAACCATAACAGTTATTAACATACTTATGAATTTGAGGTGTAATTTCACGCCAAAATTATAGTACATTTCGCAATGGAAGCCCTTAACCTAATTGTCTGTTCGTAATCATATGTTCCGATGGACAATTCATATTGGTGTTTACATTGGGATATTTCGCTGATTCATTTAAAAAGACTGTGCAGTAGAGCAACAGTCTTGACAGAGACATAATGCTTTCATATTTTATTCTTTCTTTATCCAGCTCTTCCACGGCCGTCAAATACAACACTCCCTTCCGCTGTCTGGCGATCGGACATCACTGTGGCAGGTTACCAAGCATTCCATGATATGTCATTTGTCACACCCACTGTATTTTGGATGAGGAGTGAAAAACGTCTGTTCAAGGTGGATGTTAGCGGTATCATTCTTTGCGACAATGAAAGTCTGCAAATTGATATTAAATGGTTCTGTGATATTAATTGTTGTCATACCGTTACGCAGGAAGGCGACCTATTATTTCTAGGAGATAAATTCGTCAAAAAGTATACACCAGAAGGAACGATTTCGACAATCATTACAGCAGACTCAGAAACAATTACTTGTATCCATGCCTGTAGTAACGGCGACATATTAACTGCCATGGAAATCCGACTTTATTCAAAGGTAGTACGACACAACGAAGAAGGAATTAGTATTCAGACAATTGAAAAAGACGATAGGGGGAAATATATTTACGAATACGGTACAATACACTATATCACAGAGAATAAAAAGAATCAAGATATCTTGACGTGCAAGCAATCCGAAGTGAAATGTGTGGAGAAAACGGGGCGATACAAGTTTGCCTACAATGGTCGTTTCACAGAGAGAAAATTCAAACCACGTGGTATTTCCACGGACAGCCTTGGACACATTCTTGTGTGCAATTTTGGAAACAAAAGATCAAGTATACATCTTCTGAATCAGGAGGGTCACTTCATTTGTTTTCTGCTGACGGATAAGAGAGATGGCATAAACCATCCTATTTGTATCTGCGTGAATGAAAAGGAGTTGTATCTCCTTAACGAAGACACTAACAAAATATCAGTGTATGACTATCAGTTTGAATAAGACCAGGAAGATTGAGAGTTCCTATGTACGTGTATGATAAAATGAAAGATCATCTCTCTCCCCCCCCCCCCCCCCCCCCCCCCCCCCATTTTTTACACAGGCTTTAGTGCGTAAATTTAGGAGCTTTGAGGAAATTCAAACATATCAATAAAAAAAACTAATTAGACAGGCAGAAGTATCATACATGAAAATGGTTTACACTTTATGTGTGAAATAAAGAAACCCGGGATGTCCAACAGAAAAATATATCAAATTTAAACAAAACAATGCAGACTGTTTTATTTCACCTTGTAATGTACATCATAGAAAAATATATGACGTCACAATCAATGACGTCGCAGCCGTGTGAGACAGAAAGATCTCACATGGGTAAATTCCATCTCATACTGGTGTTAATATGAGGGGAAAAATATCCCTGTCTTTACGATAAAGCTGCATAATGATAACTATGACGGTGTACGAGTGCAGTGAAACCCAGTTAGAGCGAATTCCTATATAATAAAAATACACGTGATGACGTATCTATAAGACCCTTTATAGACCGGACTTAAAGATTGATAGATTGTTGTTCTCCGCCATACTCCACAGTTTTTCAGTTATCTGGTGGCGTCCAGTTTTTGTAGGTGGAGGAGAGACCCCAGATACAATGTACCTGGGAAGAGACCACCGACCTTCCGAAAGTAAACTGGCAAACTTTCTCACATATATCGACTCGAGCGAGAATCGATCCCGTGCCGACTAGAGGTGAGAGGCCTTGTGATTTTGAGAGCAATGCTCTAGCCACTTGGCCACGGAGGACCTTTCCGGACTTAAGAGAGCTGAGCGATACGATATATATACTTACTAAAATTCCTGGTATGGAACATTCAGTAAATTTGCAGAAATGATAAATGTTGATGAAGGCATTTTTGTAGCGAAACAGGGATTTTTAAATTACAATGTAAAACATAATTGTATATACATATTACTTTCAAGAGTGGAGTCTTATTCGACTGTCACAAAATGGTAAACTAGATACCTATGCAAAGGTTAAAACAAATTTTGGACTTGAAAAATATTTACTGTGCCTCGCATGTGAACAGAGGAAATTAATATGTAGGTGTGTACATCTGCCCATACTATATATATATATATATATATATATATATATATATATATATATATACAGAGAGAGAGAGAGAGAGAGAGGATTGATTTATAACTCCCATTACTATAATGCATACAAGCCATGTAATTACAAACACTTCATGTATTGTAATAGTTAGTGCCTTGCACCGTCACGTGGTATTTTTAGCAATGGAGTGATCATTATAATCATTATCGTTTAATTCTCTCTGCTCTGCATTAGGGTACACGATGGTACTACTTTAGTTATTATAGTTATTATATTATTATTACATACACGAAGTATGACAGGTCGCCGATCCTCCATATTGTTATATCATACTATATATACTAGTCTTCTATTTGTAATTGAATCATATATGTATGATGCCCATTTGGGCTCTAATTTGGAATAAATCAAATCATAACGATATGGATATAATGAAATAAAAATGAATCCTTCTAAACACAACGAAATGAAACAAAACAAAACAAAATCTTAAGCAAGAGAACTGTAGTACATACAGGTAGAATGTTTATGCTTTGATTGATTGATTGATTGATTGTAATTGTAATTCAATAGATCTATATAGCGCTCTGATGACCTGCGTCTTCTGAAGCGCTTTACAGATAATAAAATATATGTGAACATACGTTATACATGTGAATAGAATACAATTTAGCGCCTTATGTAATGAAATGTTTACTATGCATAATAACATATAAAATATATACATATAAAACAATTTAATTTGATTGATTGATTAAATGGAACATTTCATAAGAACATTGATACTGACGGATATGCATAATTGGGGATGGGGGTGAGAAGGTAGAAAATTGGCTGGTCAAAAATTCTAGTTAAGCTAAAGAAGAAGATTTTGTCCAATCTTCAAAATCTTGGAGAGAGAGAGAGAGAGAGAGAGAGAATCTTCTAGTATAATATATTGCTGATTTCCCTAAACCTCATACTTCATTTTTTTTCTTAAACTGTTCAGTAGGGGGGTGCTTCGTTCTATTCATTCATTAATTCTATTTCAAATAGAGGGGGGGGGGGGGGGGGGGGGGGGGGGGGGGGGGGCTTTGCTTTATGCATTCACTATTATATTTCAATTGTCTATTTGATAAAGCCGATGTATCATATATTATTGTATTCATTCAAGACATAAGGCTTCCCAAATAGAGATAGCATTAAATGCTGATTAGTTGTGGTTTTCGGACTGGATTTTAATTAAATACTGACATTAATTGTTCCTTTTGTGTTGATGAAAATCAGTGATACGTGACGTCCGTTGTTAAGGTAAATCAGTAACAAGACACTTCCGTTTTAAAACCATTTCCAAACCACCGAAGAATTCCCCTTCTACATCCTGTACTGTCCTTACAAACGTCTCTGATCGACATGGCGCCCAGACATGTACAAAATATAAAATCTCTGCTTTAAATAGTTCAGGAGATATTGATTAGGTCAGGGTTTATTTAAAAGGTAGGTCAAGGTCACAAGATTACAAGGTTTTGTCACAACGAATCTATAGGCAAAATATAAAAGCCGTACCTTACATAATTTCAAAGATATTGAAAAAGTTACTATTGCTTAAAAGTAGATCAAATTCCAAGGTATTGCCATAAAAATATTTAAAGACAAAATATGAAATCCCTACCTCAAATAGTTCAAAAGGTGATACTTTGAAAAAGAAGGACAAACAAGGTTCTGCTTTCTTAAAAGTAGGTCAAATTAAGATTTTCAGGTCATAGGATCAAAGTTAATGATATGAATTGAAAGGCCTTGCCAAAACAAAAATATACATGCAAGATATCAAAGGTCTACCTTAAACAGCTCAAAACATTGAATAGGTCAAAAATAGAAACAAATAGGCTATACTCCTAGGCCAAGGTAACAAGACTACACATCACTGTATCCTATGAAAGGGTTTACCGTAACGAATGTATATACAAAAACATGAAAATCCTAATTCAAATAGTTCAAGCGATACCTTTAGAGATTTTTTCCTACATATAAACATACAAAATTTTCATCTCCTATCATGGTCCAACCCTACCCCCATGGTTTTTTCCTTCATATAAACATACAAAATTTTGATCTCCTATCATGGTTCAACCCTACCCCCATGGACCGTGATATTAAGTAACTTGAATCTTCATTATGTCGGGAAGCTGTCATGTAAATTTAAACTTTTTTGGCCCAGTGGTTCATGAGATTTTACATATTTTTCCTTATTTATTTCCATGTAAAACTTTGACCCCACTTCATCCAGTCCCTCTACGAGAACATTGACTGCCGAGTGATACATAATAACCATCTCGCAGAGCGTTTTGCAGGATACACCAGTCTGGAGTGAAGCAAAGATGTATTTTATCTCCCGTGCTATTCTCCCTAGTAATCGACCGAGTCGTAAGAAACGTCATACAAGGCAAAAGACTAGGGTTGCAGTGGACACTGACCTCAACATTAGAAGACCTGGATTATGCTGTTGACCTTGGATCATTACAGTCACCAAGCAGAAGAGAGGACATTTCAGTGCCACAACTAGCAAAGTTAGATTGAAGGTCAATGTAAAAAAAAAGACACAGGTCTTACGAGTGAACACTATAGCAACAGCAACCCCGTAATGATCAATAGCAACCCAGTAATGATCAATAGCAACCCAGTAATGACCAAAATCAACCCAGTAATAATCAAAATCAACCCAGTAATGATCAATAGCAACCCAGTAATGACCAACAGCAACCCAGTAATTACCAATAGCAACCCAGTAATTACCAATAGCAACCCAGTAATGACCAACAGCAACGCAGTAATGACCATTAACAACCACGTAATAACCAACAGCAACCCAGTAATGACCAACAGCAACCCCGTAATGACCAATAGCAACCCAGTAATTATCAACAGCAACCCCGTAATGATCAATAGCAACCCAGTAATGACCAACAGCAACCCCGTAATGACCAACAGCAACCCTGTAATGATCAATACCAACCCAGTAATGACCAACAGCAACCCAGTAATGATCAATAGCAACCCAGTAATGACCAAAAGCAACCCAGTAATTACCAACAGCAACCCAGTAATTATCAACAGCAACCCAGTAATGATCAATAGCAACCCAGTAATGACCAACAGCAACCCAGTAATGATCAATAGCAACCCAGTAATTACCAACAGCAACTCAGTAATGACTAACAGCAACCCAGTAATGACCAACAGCAATCCAGTAATGACCAACAGCAACCCAGTAATGACCAACAGCAACCCAGTAATGATCAATAGCAACCCAGTAATGACCAATAGCAACCCAGTAATGACCAACAGCAACCCAGTAATTATCAACAGCAACCCAGTAATGATCAATAGCAACCCAGTAATGATCAATAGCAACCCAGTAATTACCAACAGCAACCCAGTAATGACTAACAGCAACCCAGTAATGACCAACAGCAACCCCGTAATGATCAATACCAACCCAGTAATGACCAATAGCAACCCCGTAATGATCAATAGCAACCCAGTAATTACCAACAGCAACCCAGTAATTACCAACAGCAACCCAGTAATGACCAACAGCAACCCAGTAATGATCAATAGCAACCCAGTAATTACCAACAGCAACCCAGTAATGACTAACAGCAACCCAGTAATGACCAACAGCAACCCCGTAATGATCAATAGCAACCCAGTAATTACCAACAGCAATCCAGTAATTACCAACAGCAACCCAGTAATGACCAACAGCAACCCAGTAATGACCAACAGCAACCCCGTAATGATCAATAGCAACCCCGTAATGACCAACAGTAAGCCACTAGATTTATTGATTGATTGTGTATTGTTTAATGTCCAGCTTGAGAAATTTTCACTCATATGGAGACGTCACCTTTGCCGGTGAAGGGCTGCAAAATTTAGGTCTATGCCTTACCGCCGTTGAGCAGGGAGGGACCTTTATCGTGCCACACCTGCTGTGACACGGGGCCTCGGATTTGTGCGGTCTCATCAGAAGGACCGCCCCATTTAGTCGCCACTTACGACAAGCAAGGGGGAACTGAAAATCTATTCTAACCCGGATCCCCACGGGACCCCAATGTTGATTTCATACATCTGGGAAGCAACGTCACCACAATGGGAGATTGCGACAACATTATGAACCAGGCAAATAATGGTGAAGCTCGTATGGAAATCCACAGTACATAACATCCATAACAAGATTAAGATCGTCAACAGAAGTGTCCTTCTCTATGGATTAGAGTGATTCAAGAAATTTCTGGCCATTTAAAAAAAAACCTCGAAGTCTTCCAAACCACATTCTTCAGCCGCATTCTTAAAATCTTCTGGCCGTATTCCGTTTCTAATGAAGAACTGTTGAATAGAAAAAAGATACCAACAATATCGCAGACCCTCCAAACGTTCTATGCAGACCCAAGACTTGCTAACCAGAGATGCTCTTTGTTGGATACCCCCAGGAAAAAAGGAAACAAAGGCCAACCAAAGGAGACCTGGAGGGAAACCGTCCTTACAGACCTGAAGATCAGAATTCTGACCACGGAGACAGCGCCTGGAGGGAATCCGTCCTTAGAGACCTTTCCCAGAGTTGCTCTTTGTTGGATACCACGGAGACAGCGCCGCGGGTAGTGCAGACAGAGGCAGGTGGAGATCCCTAGCTGTCACTTTAAGCGCCAGATGGTGAGGGGAGGAATGTCATATACGCGAGAAAAATAGCATCTGTTCAGAAACTTTTGGAACTGTCCTCGTATTTGCCTACTATTCATAAGTAAATTAGTTGTGCTATACATTCTGTTAAACGTTTGATTTGGTCTAATATGATTTGTACACTCATATTTACAGATACACAACTGCCCCCTCCCCCCCCCCCACCTCAAAATAAGATGGGTAGATGAACCCCCTCCTGGAAAACTTCTCGATCTTAACACACTTAAAACACTTACCTGTTGTCTTTTTAAAACACAGATTACCCGTTGAAAAAAATAAAGAATTCAAAAACTACCCTTCTGTACTTTTTCATATAGCTAATTAATTGCAGATAAAAAAATAATTATCTGCATGAAATTGTCATGCGTTCTATTTTTACACAATGTCAAGTATAACCGCCCTATAGCAAGTAAATCAACACCTGAAATGAAATTACTCCTCCACGGCGGGTTTGACCGGTCAACAGGGGATGCTTACTCCTCCTAGGCACCTGATCCCACCTCTGGTATGACCAGGGGTCAGTGTTTGTCCATCTCTCTGATCTGTTTTATCCATATGACTTTACGAGGAATTACGAGATTGAATACTGCCTTTTCATGAACGTTATACAAGATAACACATTTTTGAGTCTTGTATTGTCACTTTGAAATATTGCACTGTCTTCGTTTTTTATGCAGCTTTCTACATGTGTAATAATCTTAACATTCTTGTTTTAAAAAAATAGAAATCAAGACATCGTCCAGCTACAGAACATGTTATAGCTTTGTATTTCCTCATACTAAAGAAATTCTGAAACTTTTGTTAAATGGTAACGTACATTTTGCAGATAGCTTCGTAAGACACTTTTCTCTCAAAAGTCTAGCAACTAACATAATCTATATGCAAAATACAAAACGCATATGCAGCAGATAACAAAAACAGAGAAAACATTAAATTTTGTGTTGTTCAATATATTTGGGGGGGGGGGGGTGTAATGAAAGTAATATTCATTTCTAACTTAAACAGAATTTGACAAAAATAACGGATAATTCGCTGCGTATTTGCAGACAATTTTTTCAAACTCTAAAAACTCATATATAAAGAAATACAAGTTGTTGAAGCCATAAGTGTCTTCACTAATGGCGTTCTAAACAGATCTCGTACAGTAACGGACATTTCACATCAACAAAAATCAATCTCCATACTTAATTTTGATTTTATCAATATCATTTGCATTGAGTTTTAGCAAATATTCTACTCTGTTTTGTGGCGTTTTCTGTAAATATGAATAAAAATGCAATATTTCTATATCGGGCTATCATTTGATTGCCTACCATTAAACATTGTAATGAATATTCAGAAACGACTCATCGTTTTTCATGGAGAGAAAAAGGGGGTGATAAAGTCGGAATTCAAAATTGAAAGTTGACTTCTCAAAAACTCTTCACAAGCACAAAAAATAAGTGATTAAAAGGAACCACAGCAAAAGTAAAAAGCTGTTTAAACCGGTCTTCTGATTCCTACCTCATTGAGAAAGGGGCGGGTTCAATAATGACTACCACAAAGATTTTTGTCCGGTACTCCATAAAAATTATTTCTACTTTGGGTGCTTAAAAATTTTTCAAAACTTCATATTCTGAAATCGGGGTGGGGTGGGATGCATTCATTTCCTAAATGATTTTTATCCATAACTCTTTTCAATCCTTATTAATCGGCGTGGATTGATATTAATCGTGCTTGATATTGTAGAATCACAAGTAAAACAGTAACAGGTTCTCCTCCCAGAAAGTTGTATTGTAATGTTGATTGTACGTTAACGTGCAGAGAGTTGTATTGTAATGTTGATTGTACGTTAACGTGCAGAGAGTTGTATTGTAATGTTGATTGTACGTTAACGTGCAGAGAGTTGTATTGTAATGTTGATTGTACGTTAACGTGCAGAGAGTTGTATTGTAATGTTGATTGTACGTTAACGTGCAGAGAGTTGTATTGTAATGTTGATTGTACGTTATTGTGCGGAGAGTTGTATTGTAATGTTGATTGTACGCTAACATGCAGAGAGTTGTATTGTAATGTTGATTGTACGTTATTGTGCCGAGAGTTGTATTGTAATGTTGATTGTACGTTATTGTGCGGAGAGTTGTATTGTAATGTTGATTGTACGTTAACGTGCAGAGAGTTGTATTGTAATGTTGATTGTACGTTAACGTGCAGAGAGTTGTATTGTAATGTTGATTGTACGTTAACGTGCAGAGAGTTGTATTGTAATGTTGATTGTACGTTAACGTGCAGAGAGTTGTATTGTAATGTTGATTGTACGTTAACGTGCAGAGAGTTGTATTGTAATGTTGATTGTACGTTATTGTGCAGAGAGTTGTATTGTAATGTTGATTGTACGTTAACGTGCAGAGAGTTGTATTGTAATGTTGATTGTACGTTAACGTGCAGAGAGTTGTATTGTAATGTTGATTGTACGTTAACGTGCAGAGAGTTGTATTGTAATGTTGATTGTACGTTAACGTGCAGAGAGTTGTATTGTAATGTTGATTGTACGTTATTGTGCCGAGAGTTGTATTGTAATGTTGATTGTACGTTATTGTGCAGAGAGTTGTATTGTAATGTTGATTGTACGTTATTGTGCCGAGAGTTGTATTGTAATGTTGATTGTACGTTATTGTGCGGAGAGTTGTATTGTAATGTTGATTGTACGTTATTGTGCAGAGAGTTGTATTGTAATGTTGATTGTACGTTAACGTGCAGATGATATGTACGTTACCAACATAAATATGGAATTCTTCTTTACGAATTATTTATTATAAATGGAATTTATAAATGATTTGATAGAACCACCTATATTGAATCTGAGCGATGTCATATTGAATTGGATTGATTATTTATTGCTTTCCGCCATACTCAACAATTTTTCAGTTATCTGGTGGCGTCCAGTTTTTGCTGGTGGAGGAGAGAACCCAGATACAATGTACCTATGAAGAGACCACCGACCTTCCGCAAGTAAACTGGCAAACTTGCTCACATAACACCGAGGCCGTCTTATTGATATGGCTAGAACATCATTTGCAAGTTCAGAAATGGGAAAAATACACATTTCTCGTCTAAAATTTATTTCCATGATCATTACTATTACTATACATATTACTACATAATTGTTTACACCACAAGATTTCAAATTTGTGACCTCGCCACTGAGTTTTGTATTATTTCTATTTTCCTTTGAATCTTAAACATGTCGATTTTAAAACCACACGGACATATACTTTGTACAGAGTTAGACACATTTTTAAAACTCATTTTCGTATGATGTGGTAACGTACGTTTCGACCAATAAACTCAAACGTCATAAATTTTTATATTCCATTACAAATATGGAAGATATATTACACAAATTCCACATGCACCCATTGCAATTTTATTATAGGTACAAAAAATCCATTGTTGTAGTTAAGCTACCTATCTTGGCAAAGAAAACTAAATCATGGGCTATATTATCTGTAGAAACCTGTGTGGATCATCGGACGTCAGACGATCATTCATTTACCAAAACTGAAAATACACGATGAAACCTATTGTATTTTGTCTCATTCGTGCTCTCAAACTTTATTTTAAAAAACAAACATAGTGCTGTTATGCGTACATTTCATATTACTGATACTGAAATATAAAGCACCTGCTCTGACGTCAGTGACGTACGTTTTATTTTTGTGCATAGCGGAAGTCTTCACTCTATTCAGTTTACATACCAGTGGGTAAATATATTTCTTCTACTTAGCTTTTTAGGAAATGATAATACTGTACCAAACATTATGAATTATCAATATAAACGTTGACGACAGTAATGTACACATTACTGGGGGATTTCTGTGTCCACTTTAGGTGTTTAATTCAAGTAGTAAAGGAAACAGATATTTGATGTTCCCTTCAATTACATGCAAACAAACAAACAAATAAAACAACAACAACAACAAAAACCCAATAAAATAATACGAAAAAAAAAACCAAAAAACAACAACAACAACAACAAAAAACAAAAAAAAACCAAAAAAACAAACAACAAAAACAACAACCGCGTATCGCTAAATGATAAAAATCATGAGATAATTTTGAACAATTGATTGCTCATCGTACACTTCTTCTCTCTGGACATGCTGCGCTCTTTACAGTCTGTGCGCATGCGTCGTAAGACCGAAATAGAAGTCCAAATGTATTTACTAAAATTTATTAAAAGTATTAATTTTTACGTTTAAACAGAAATTTTCAACTCTAGAAATGTGTTACTTTCACGAAGTTTTTACATTCCACTGTGTAACAAAATTTTGAGAAAGCACTTGGGAAATTTTCATCTTATACTATTAAAAAAAAAGTAGGGGATACTGTATTTTGTGATCAAAATGTTCATATATACAAAGGGATACGAAACCATGTTGTATAGTTCCTTAACGAGGAAGCACTTCCAAAGCAATTCATCACCCAAACACATCAATCAAACTCTCACGATCTGCATGGGTGTTGTGCCGCAAATTTGTATGCCTCTGAATTGGAAGATGACAATGCCATACAGATTATCTCCAACAGCAGAATATCACCACATTACCAGGGCCCGCACTCAGTCCGGACCCCCCCCCCCCCCATCGAGCATGTCTGGGACATGCTTGGACAGCGGCCACGCCAACATCAACAACCTCCTGCCAATGTCCAAGAACTTGCTGCAGCATTGCAACAGGAATGGAATAACCTTCCCCAAAATGACCTGGGACGTCTCATTAGGAGTATGCCATGCCGAATCCGAGCTTGTCGGCCAACCGAGGGGGTTTTACCCGCTATTGACTCTGTTTCACAATGGTAGTAAATTTGCTGTGTGACTTGTGTTGGTGTCGACCCTTATTCTGGAGAATCTGGCCTTTTCTGACTGTACACAGGGTTTCAAATAACTTGACAAAGGTTTCCTTATTGTTTTTTCTATCATTTGTTTCCTTCCTGACCTCATGATCTGCATTTCATTGTCCTTGTAAATCCAATATCCCTTATTTTTTTAATAGTATATTTTTGCTCAAAATAGCTGTAGTGTCTCTTCAATTGACGCAATAAAAATAATTATACATAGCAGCTTACTCTTCGTTTACAGGAATTTCAACGATGATCTGTTTTCTTTGCTTGTATGATAATTTTGTTAATCAGTGAAATGTCTGATATATCCGGTATTAAGGTATTTAGTGAAGTATCAGAGATTTTGACCTATGCCCGTTATTAAGGTCTTAGCAGTGAAGTGTCAGAGATTTTGACCTATGCCCGGTTTTAAGGTCTTAGCAGAGATTTTGACATACGCCCAGTGTTAAGGCCTTAGCAGTGAAGTGTCAGAGATTTCGACCTACGGCCGGTGTTAAGGTCTTAGCAGTGAAGTGTCAGAGATTTTGATCTATGCCCGGTGTTAAGGTCTTAGCAGTGAAGTGTCAGCTATTTTAACCTATGCCCAGTGTTAAGGCCTTAGCACTGAAGTGTCAGAGATTTTGACCTACACCCGGTGTTAAGGCCTTAGCAGTGAGGCTTCTTTATCATGTTAATGCCTACTACTAGTATGAGTTGGGGGAAATGCATTCAACATACATTTTATCTAAGATTGATTGTTTTACGCCACCCTCTACAATTTTTCAGTTATCTGGTGGCGTCCAGTTTTTATTGGTGGAGGAGAGAACCCAGATACAATGTACCCAGGAATAGACCACTGACCTTCCAAAAGAAAACTGGCAAGCTTTCTCACATATATCGCCCCGAGCGAGAATCGAACTCGCGCCAACTAGAGGCGAGAGGCCTTGTGATTCTGAGCGCAGTGCTCTAACCACTCGGCCACGGAGTCCCCCCCCCCCCTTTTATTTACGAATCGGCACACATATATACAGCAAACCCCGTGGGGATCCGGTTGTTAGAATATGTCCTCAGTACCCCTTGTTTGTCGTACGTGACTAATAAATGGGGCGGTCCTTCGGATGAGACCGCAAAAACCAAGTCCTCGTATCACAGCAGGTTTGGCACGATAAAGAATACCTCCCTGTTCAAAGGTCCTGAGCGCCGAGCATAGGCCTACATTGTACAGCCCTTCACTGGTGACGTCTCCATATGAGAAAAAAATTCTCAAGATGGACGTAAAACAGTGTACAATCAATATATACATCAAATTAGGTTCTTTAGCCGACTATAAACATCTACAATAGATTTACACACAAAACTTTATAACAAATAAACTGGGGTCCTACATGTATCGAGCGCCTGGAACACGAACTTCACTCCCGATGTGATAATCTCCAGTGTGAGCTTCTAAAGTTGGCAGCTTGGAACAAGAACTTTACTACTTATGTGAACATCCTGGGTTTGAGGCCACAGCAGGATCAAGGACTGATTTAGGGACCCGACAATGACACGGATTTGTGTCCGACTTTTCTCCATTCCCCACAATAAAAGCAACGTCAAAGTGTTCGTTCTCTGAGGTTTATTTCCACAGTTTATATATATATATATATATATATATATATATATATATATATATATAATGTGTATCACACAGCTGCCTTAATAAATTTTACACAATGTACATAAAACTGGTAAGCACATAGAGCTGTCAATTTCATTTTTTATTTTCTATGTTAAAACTACCCTATCACGGACAAAAAATGATGAGTAGAGAATGCATATTTGTGAATGAAAACTCGAGAAACAATTATTTGTTTACCAAAATGAACTGATAGTACATAGTACCATTCTATATATAATCATAAACATATCAAATTCACGCGAGAGAATCCGAACTCGAAGTTGACAAAGACCAGAAAAAGACAAAGACCGGAAATTGAAAAAGATCAGAAATTGACAAAGACCGGAAATTGATAAAGGCCGGAAGTTGACAAAGACCGGAAATTGATCTTATGATACTGACAGTTATCAGCATAATTTGTATATCTATAGAATTTAAACCACTGCTTTATATTTATCGAGATAATCATATGAATGACTACGATACTTTTAGCATGCATTCAATTATGCTAGAGGCGTTAAATCTTTCTGCTTTTAGAGATTCGTTTCATGCTAATTTGTCTGTGTATTCAGTCATTAACTTCTGTCTGTGTATTTAATAGTTTAAGAGAGATTTAGTTGATTTATGTCAATTTTACTTCATTAATGTTACACAAATTTAGCGACCAGAGGAACTCATCATTGTAAGTATGCTAACAGAGCTGCACATTCAGTGAAAACAACGAACAGAGAGTTTCGCCTTGGATCGCGAACATTCCTGATGAATATCTTATAAAACCTTTTACAAATTAAACAGCATCATCACATGCATATATTTACATTTCCAATGTTTTTGCCAATTTTAATGACAGCCATTTTCCTCATTAACGTGAAACAGCTGTGAATGACGAGTGTATGAAGCTTGATAAAAAAATAGCATGTCCATTTTCATGACTGGGAATTCTGATTGAAATGAAAGTAGAATGTAAATACATGAATTCCAATTTTTGAAAACATGAGGGCATGAACAGCAATGCTTTAAGCCTGCACACTTTGGGAAGTACTTTCAGTGTGATTTACTTTCACATTCAAATACTTCTATAAACATGCATTGCACCAATTATTCCACAAAATGCTTCCTAAATTGCTGTGCATTATTATATCAACACAGTGAAAAAATATAGGACACAGGACATAGTAAACAAAGGCACAATCTTAAAAATATTTTGATTTCTCTAAATAAAAATAGTGATTCATTTATAAACATGTACACATGAAGACTGTACAATACAAAGGGATTCTAATATCATTTTTAACAATCTATAAATATGTTACACATTCCATTTCAATAAAACAAATAAGTTAGCAATGACGAATCTACAAATAAATAACATTTTCTGAAAAAGCTCAGCAGTTGACCTTGTATTTCATATAAAATCAAATCATATTCTGTTTGCATACAATTGTTTTTTCTTTCTTCTTCCCAAGCTTCTCTGGTGTTCTGATCAGTACACATAAATAATGTTCGAAAGTCATTATCAGGTGCTCTATACGTGACATGGTCAGTTCACAATGGTGCAAGTTTACTTGTGTTAATTTACCCCACAAAAAATTCCCATCATTCACAAAATGACACCATTAATTTTCAGTGGAAATAAATGCCTTTCCCTGGTAGATACCTAATGATAGTAATTTTACCTAAGATATAAAGTAGAGAATTCATGCTTTTACGGACTCTAGAAGATTTTCTTCACTAGAGACAATAGTATATGTAAATTCATTAAGTTCTATAACACTTAAAAATCATCAAATTCCTCAATCCTAAATCTATTACAGATCAAAAATGGTCCTATTCATTAACATTGTTAAAAAATCAGATCGCAGGTTGTGTTATATGATAAACTTTGTAAAATATCTGATATTGTTGACTTTTTGAATGAAAGTTTTACATACTATTAGAGTGACTTTCTTATTCTACAAACTACTGTGAAAAAATCGCATCCTAGTCAAACAGTAAAACATGGTTAAAGCATACAGGCTTGTAACGAATTCACACGTACAGTAAAACACAGTTACAGTGAACACACTTATAATGAATTCACACGTACAGTAAAACATGGTTACAGTGAACACACTTATAACGAATTCACACTTACAGTAAAACATGGTTACTGTGAACACGCTTGTAACGAATTCACACTTACAGTAAAACATGGTTACTGTGAACACGCTTGTAACGAATTCACACTTACAGTGACTTTCATTTCCTGTAGTTTTAAGACATGTTATTAACTTACTGGACTTAATGAATCACGTTTATAATGAATTAAAATTGTACTTCCCAAACACTCTGTTATAAGCATGTTTTACTGTAGATCTTGAATCAATTTCATCAAATCTTCTCCCAGAATGATCAACTTCAATAACAGGTCAAATACTGCTTTTACCTTGAGTTTTTTTTTTCATGTGAATCCCATGATTCAATCCAAATTATATTCAAACTGCAATTCTGAATATCAACTTATCCAAAATATCAAAAATCAAATTTCACATAACCTACTTCAAATTTGATTTTAGTCCTGATTCCTCATACTAAATGGATCAACTAACTAACCTAAATTTGGGTGGATTTAGCTAACCCAGACTAACTGCACTGCGAGTTAAACAAACATTATCCGAAATAATTTAAATTTGTAGTGGGAACCAGTTGAAAGAAATTCTGCCCCGACAATACCAAGTAAAATTGCTAATTCCATGGGGAAGCAAATATCTGTTTGTTAGTGACTGCTGTTGTAAATGATGCATAATGTGTATAGTACTGGTATTCAGTGATCAGTTATAATTACTCTTTATTTCCATCTGTAACTAAAATCTGGGTCATTTCATCTTGAAACCTAAATGAAGGTTATTAAATCACATGTAACCTAAATCAAAGCCGTTTATTTTGCAATGTCACAGAAACACCGAAATCTAAAACGAATCAGCTGTTTCGTGGTAATGCTTACTACAGTCACTGAGCAGTTCAACCTCGCAAGGCTGAACATAAATTTACTGAGGCCTCATTACAGGATCTTAATTTGATTTGAAACAAAATAATTTGAAACATAGATTGTGATTTTTAAACACAAATTTGAAATCTAAATCCCCAATATCAATATAATCGTCTATTTAAGTCGGCAATGAAAAATTTCAAACATGTAATTACTAGTTTACAATTTTCTAATTCTTAATGAATGATGACTAAAACAGCATGGCATCAATTGAGAAAATAAAAGCTGATGTAGTGTGTGTAGAATTTGAGAGTTTTACAATTGATGTACTGTGTGTAGAATTTGAGAGTTTTACAGCTGATGTACTGTGTGTAGAATTTGAGAGTTTTACAATTGATGTACTGTGTGTAGAATTTGAGTTTTACAGCTGATGTAGTGTGTGTAGAATTTGAGAGTTTTACAGCTGATGTACTGTGTGTAGAATTTGAGAGTTTTACAGCTGATGTAGTGTGTGTAGAATTTGAGAGTTTTACAGCTGATGTACTGTGTGTAGAATTTGAGAGTTTTACAGCTGATGTAGTGTGTGTAGAATTTGTGAGTTTTACAGCTTGATGTACCGTGTGTAGAATTTGAGAGTTTTACAGCTGATGTAGTGTGTGTAGAATTTGAGAGTTTTACAGCTGATGTACCGTGTGTAGAATTTGAGAGTTTTACAGCTTGATGTACTGTGTGTAGAATTTGAGAGTTTTACAGCTTGATGTACCGTGTGTAGAATTTGAGTTTTACAGCTGATGTAGTGTGTGTAGAATTTGAGAGTTTTACAGCTGATGTACCGTGTGTAGAATTTGAGAGTTTTACAGCTTGATGTACTGTGTGTAGAATTTGAGAGTTTTACAGCTGATGTACCGTGTGTAGAATTTGAGAGTTTTACAGCTTGATGTACTGTGTGTAGAATTTGAGAGTTTTACAGCTTTATGTACTGTGTGTAGAATTTGAGAGTTTTACAGCTTTATGTACTGTGTGTAGAATTTGAGAGTTTTACAGCTGATGTACTGTGTGTAGAATTTGAGAGTTTTACAGCTGATGTAGTGTGTGTAGAATTTGTGAGTTTTACAGCTTGATGTACCGTGTGTAGAATTTGAGAGTTTTACAGCTTGATGTACTGTGTGTAGAATTTGAGAGTTTTACAGCTTGATGTACCGTGTGTAGAATTTGAGAGTTTTACAGCTTGATGTACTGTGTGTAGAATTTGAGAGTTTTACAGCTTGATGTACCGTGTGTAGAATTTGAGAGTTTTACAGCTTGATGTACCGTGTGTAGAATTTGAGAGTTTTACAGCTTGATGTACCGTGTGTAGAATTTGAGTTTTACAGCTGATGTACTGTGTGTAGAATTTGTGAGTTTACAGCTTGATATACTGTGTGTAGAATTTGAGAGTTTTACAGCTGATGTAGTGTGTGTAGAATTTAAGAGTTTTATAGCTGATGTACTGTGTGTAGAATTTAAGAGTTTTACAGCTTGATGTACTGTGTGTAGAATTTGAGTTTTACAATTGATGTACTGTGTGTAGAATTTGAGAGTTTTACAATTGATGTACTGTGTGTAGAATTTGAGTTTTACAGCTGATGTAGTGTGTGTAGAATTTAAGAGTTTTACAATTGATGTACTGTGTGTAGAATTTGAGAGTTTTACAATTGATGTACTGTGTGTAGAATTTGAGTTTTACAGCTGATGTAGTGCGTGTAGAATTTAAGAGTTTTACAATTGATGTACTGTGTGTATGATTTGAGACTTTTACAGCTGATGTACTGTGTGTAGAATTTGAGAGTTTACAGCTGATGTACCGTGTGTAGAATTTGAGAGTTTTCAGCTGATGTACTGTGTGTAGAATTTGAGTTTTACAGCTGATGTACTGTGTGTAGAATTTGAGAGTTTTACAGCTGATGTACTGTGTGTAGAATTTGAGAGTTTTACAGCTGATGTACTGTGTAGAATTTAAGAGATTTAAGGTGTGATGTCTGTCCTGAGATCCTGTTATTGCAGGGAATATATCTGCACAGCAGAAATAACAATAAGGACCTGTATCACTTTACGCGCACGACTCAGAACCATCCCACCTGTGTAACAAAGCCTGCATATCAACTAAAACTTAAAAGTTCACTCTGATGACGACACAATCAATGACGTATCATGACACAAAATCATTGTACAATCTAAAAATATATTTTGAACCTTGATTTTAGCCATGGGAATTTTCATAGTGATACAAGCCCTAAAACAGGAGATTGACTCCATCTTGTACAAACAAAACCTGTTATCATCCCAAGACTTATGTTTTACTACTGCCCTCTTAAAGATCAAGAAAAAATTCTTCTTAATCCAATGTCTGATATTGGTGTATCATAAATAAAATACATTGGATGATTCCAGCTCAAGCACTCAGTGTTTTGCTGGTAACATACAACATAGATGTTTGAATGTTTTCTATAGACCCAGATCAGAACATGCCCAGTTTGTGGATTTTCAGAATCTTCCCGAGTCTCTGTTTAGCTGTAGCTAGACCCTTTTTTGGTTTTTTGGCTGCAAAACAAAAATATGAACCACTTAAAGCAAAAGAGTTTAGAAGTGTAAAGTACCAAATCAATGTCTACAGTGTAGAGTGTTGCATAAAAAAACCTGGTTCTTACCTCTGATAGGGCTTGACAACTCTCCCTGAGGGCAAACTGGTTTGACTAGGTTTGGACGGAATGCTGAGCCTGCAAAACAAGGTCACATAAATTAATGTCAATCAAACATATGGAAAATGCATAGTCAACCAGAGAAGTCTGAAGCTCTAGCAATGTAAGTTTATCATTGATACCTGTAGGCAATACTTCCTTATTTCTATCTAACACAGTCTGCCAACACTTCCTTCATTCTATCTAACATAGTCTGTCAATACTTCCTTCATTCTATATAACATAGTCTGTCAATACTTCCTTCATTCTACATAACACAGTCTGCCAACACTTCCTTCATTCTACATAACACAGTCTGTCAATACTTCCTTCATTCTACATAACACAGTCTGTCAATACTTCCTTCATTCTATATAACATAGTCTGTCAATACTTCCTTCATTCTATATAACATAGTCTGTCAATACTTCCTTCATTCTATATAACATAGTCTGTCAATACTTCCTTCATTCTATACAACATAGTCTGTCAATACTTCCTTCATTCTATATAACACAGTCTGTCAATACTTCCTTCATTCTATATAACATAGTCTGTCAATACTTCCTTCATTCTATATAACATAGTCTGTCAATACTTCCTTCATTCTATATAACATAGTCTGTCAATACTTCCTTCATTCTATATAACACAGTCTGTCAATACTTCCTTCATTCTATACAACACAGTCTGTCAATACTAGTAGGACTTACCTGGGGCAGATGAGGACAAGGCTGTACCTGGAGTGTTGCTGGTGTCAGACTCGGTGAAACTTTCAGATTTTAATCGTTTTCGTGGTTTTTTTGGCTTCTGTAAATCAATCAATACATTTTACAATCTGTTCACAAAGCCATTAAGATAATTCCTGATTGAGGGGACATAATGTTCTGAAAATTCATGGAGGAATTTGTTTATTTGTCTTACGAGCTGCAATATTGTAGCTATCTCTGTTTCTTTTTTCTTATGTGTGTGTGTGTGTATGTGTGTGCATATGTGTGTAGTGTGTGTATGTAGTGTGTGTGTGTGTGTGTATGTGTGCATGTGTGTAGTGTGTGTATGTGTGTGTGTGTACAGATGCACACATGTGTCTACAACACCTGAGGATCTCCGTAATGGTGAAATGGCAGGATAACTCACTCCCACAACATTTTCAATCAAGACATTCTAAACAATTCCTGACTATATTTACAGTAACAAAATTGGTAAAATGTCAACAACATTTGCTTTTCAGTTCAAATATGAAAAGCTCCATCCCTTCCACTTACATGAGAGCTCATGCTAATAAAGCATGACAGAGCAGACAAAAATTTTGGCATGTTGTGTAAAACATTTCAAAAACATCTTTACAGCTGTTGGTACTTACAGATGGAACAGGTTTGGCTGCGGCAGCTGCTAAGACCTGTTCAATCGCTTCCTTCTTCACCCCCTCTCTGTGAGGCCTGTCTCCCTTCACACCTGACACATGGACTCGAGCTGTCAACACATAAAATGTACTACATAGAGAAATGTAGGGCTTTAGGCTGTGTGAAAAAAAGGAGAATATGTCAACTTCTGTAAAACACAACCATGGAGATATCATGAACACTACTTTTACATTATTTTGTAGTTTCATAGATAACCATTTTGAAAGAAATTTTTGCAGAACAGAATCAGCGTGCTAGCCTCATTATATACACAATGACCAGTCACAACAGCTTAGTGGTTAGAGAGTTTGCTTCATAATCTGGAGGTCATGAATTTGAGCCCTGCTCAAGCTATGGCTGCGTCAAACCCAAATTGTAAACAAATTGCCACATGCTTGGCAATTAGAAGTAAGAATCATGGGTCTTTTGGACATGACCTTAAAAACAGAGGTCCTGTGTCACAGCTGGCATTGGCATGTTAAAGAATGCTCAATGCTACAGCCCTGAGCGCTAAGCATAGGTCTAAATTTGTGGTACTTCACCTACTGCTGGTGACGTCTCAGTATGAATATAAAGTTCACAATGGGATGTGAAACAAACAAGGGTCAAACAATGCATCAAATATGTTGACAGTATTGGTATAGGATCATGCCTGCGCTCATCATAATTCAATGTAAATAATAACCTATTGGAACCTCAATGTACTGATAATAACCTATTGGAACCTCAATGTACTGATAATAACCTATTGGAACCTCAATGTACTGATAATAACCTATTGGAACCTCAATGTACTGATAATAACCTATTTGAACCTTAATGTACTGATAATAACCTATTGGAACCTCAATGTACTAGATGTAAATGGTAAATCTTTTTTTTTTTCCTACCAATTTCATTACAGAATCTTAAAATTAACAAGCAGGTCAGTCAATTGAAATATTGAAGAAGAAAAAAAATTACATTTGAACATTTCAATTCTCTATTACATCATTTTATTATGTCGGCTAGAAAAAAAAAAACCACGAAAATATGCATTTTATTCGCTTTTTCTAACCTAACGAAAACAAGGGTAAGCGGATCTGTAATCCAGTCAGGTGTGAATGATGTGGACGACAAATATAATCACGGGCCACAAAGGCGCTGAGTGCAGTGTCATATACATCAGGGTTCTCAATAAATTCAGAGGGTAGCAGACGAAATTAGAGAAAATAGAAGAAATGTTTGAGTGCCACAGGAGATATTTCCTAATTTATAGGTACATAAATAAAGCATTAAAATCATTTGTTAAATGTCAACAAAATGTATTTATTCACACAAAAAGAAATGAAGTGGAGAGCTTGGGCTGAAGTTGCTTATCCTAACAAGTTTACACATGTGCCCTTCTCTTGCTAGATAGTAACCCCTAGTTACTTTACAAAGGCTATAATTAGTAACTTCAAATTGCAGTCGAAAAATGCTGAAAAGAATATAACTGTTTCAAAGTGAGACTACCTCTTTATAGAAGTTGTATCTTCTGTTCATGTATGATGTACAATTATATGGTATTCCCTTTCTGTTTTCAATAATGTCTAACACTTCAAAAGTTCAACATAATATGTAGAACAGTTATTAGAATTCTGAACAAGATTCAATTCTCAATGAATGTTATCTAGCCTGGGTTTCTTTGCAAATAACTTGTATTTTCTTCGCAATGCACATGCTACTTTCGTTTTGCCTAAAAAAAAAATTGATATCGGTATTACCGAAAACAAAACGGAAAATAGTCTTTCGTGTTTTTGGAATAGCAACCAAACTATGACATTCCACAACTTCAAAACTTTAGTATTTATCTGTTTCTACTGATCTGAAATAAGGATTCTTGGTGAAACTACGAGACTAAAAGACATAAATGAAAACCAAATTTGAGCATTTTGTAAGTATTTAATGATATCATGCAACACAAATTTCACAGGACAATCTGTTTTGAAGTAAATCCATCCGCAAATAATGAATTCTCCAACCAAACAATCATTATTCAACTATTGGACAAAGACGTAATAATAAAAGACAACATCAACAACGGAAACGGTATTCTGTCTTTCAAACATCAATTAAATTCAATGTTTCAAAGTCTTGAATCATACGAAATGTTCAAAACCAATAGGCACTATTTTCATTTCGCCCATTGAGATTAGCTGAAAACAGTGTAGAAGTAAAATCCTGCAGGACTGCTAGAAGGCTCATGAGCAAGCTCAACGCCTTAAAAAATCGTTGCCAAATTAAAATGTCATAATGATTTCTAACATGATTGGATAATGTCAAAATGACCCCTGACCTTTAGGGTTCCAGTTGTCATCTCTGGAGCCTTTGTTGTTCCGGACCTGTCCCATTTCTTCATCAGACAAATCCAAACCAGGGTATACTGTAGAGAAAAGTATTTCATCAAGATTTTGGCAAACTCTTGTTTTTGTGAGAAATGTGTCTTCAGAAGAAAAAAATGGCACTCAAGATATACAATAGAGATTTACTGAATTCTTAACCTCAATAACATAGATTAGAGACTTACTCGATCCTTCTCCTCTATAACATAAATTAGAGACTTACTCGATCCTTCTCCTCTATAACATAAATTAGAGACTTACTCGATCCTTCCCCTCTATAACATAAATTAGAGACTTACTCAATCCTTCTCCTCTATAACATAAATTAGAGACTTACTCAATCCTTCTCCTCTATAACATAAATTAGAGACTTACTCAATTCTTCTCCTCTATAACATAAATTAGAGACTTACTCAATTCTTCTCCTCTATAACATAAATTAGAGACTTACTCAATTCTTCTCCTCTATAACACATTAGAGACTTACTGAATTCTTCTCCTCTATAACACAGATTAAGACTTTCTGAATTCTCCACCTCGGTAACAAAGATTAGAGACTCTGAATTCTTCACCTCTATAACACAGATTAGAGACTCTGAATTCTTCTCCTCTATGATAAAGATTAGAGACATTCTGAATTCTTCTCCTCTATAACACAGATTAGAGACTCTGAATTCTTCACCTCTGTAACACAGATTAGAGACTCTGAATTCTTTACCTCTATGATAAAGATTAGAGACTTTCTGAATTCTTCACCTCTATAACACAGATTAGAGACTTACTGAATTCTTCATCTTTATAACACAGATTAGAGACTTACTGAATTCTTCATCTTTATAACACAGATTAGAGACTTACTGAATTCTTCATCTTTATAACACAGATTAGAGACTTACTGAATTCTTCATCTTTATAGCACTGCTCTAGTTTGGCTTCTTCCTCCATTATCATCTGATTCCTATGTTGCAGTTTGTGAGCTGACCGTTTATTACGAAATAACTGGTGCCCCTCTCCCATCCGACTCATCGTCAACATGCCCTGAATAGCATCCCGCATGCTTGGGGAGGATGTACGCCTAAATTTTATAGAATTTACTTACAATGATAATATATATAACATCAGTGTTAAAGATTGGGGAAAATAATGCAGATTCGCAGTTAGAAAGGCACTGCTAATTCAATATGAACATAAAATCCATATCAGTACTTACTCATTGTCCACTATAAAGTCTGTTTCTGTTCCATATCCACTGGCTTCTAAAATGTCCGAAATGCTGCAGTTGAGCCCTCCCTGAATTGTTGGCAGGTTTGCACGGGGAATCCCTGATGACTCATCTAGTTCGCTTTGACTGGTGGTGGTCTCCGACTCCTGTGAGCTCTCATGACCCGCAATGCTGTCCGCAGGTAGAGCCTTACCAGCAACTGAAGAATACAACATGCTCCAGACTGTAATCATGTCCTTAAACAACTCAATAGATAAGCCATCAACAAGGTTATCACATAATGAATAAAGTGCACCGCCATGACACACGATACGCTCGTCAGATGTTTATTCATTATAAAGTGCACCGCATACGCCCATCAGATGTTTATTCATTATAAAGTGCACCGCATACGCCCATCAGATGTTTATTCATTATAAAGTGCACCGCATACGCCCATCAGATGTTTATTCATTATAAAGTGCACCACATACGCCCATCAGATGTTTATTCATTATAAAGTGCACCGCATACGCCCATCAGATGTTTATTCATTATAAAGTGCACCGCATACGCCCATCAGATGTTTATTCATTATAAAGTGCACCGCATACGCCCATCAGATGTTTATTCATTATAAAGTGCACCGCATACGCCCATCAGATGTTTATTCATTATAAAGTGCACCGCATACGCCCATCAGATGTTTATTCATTATAAAGTGCACCGCATACGCCCATCAGATGTTTATTCATTATAAAGTGCACCGCATACGCCCATCAGATGTTTATTCATTATAAAGTGCACCGCATACGCCCATCAGATGTTTATTCATTATAAAGTGCACCGCATACGCCCATCAGATGTTTATTCATTATAAAGTGCACCGCATACGCCCATCAGATGTTTATTCATTATAAAGTGCACCGCATACGCCCATCAGATGTTTATTCATTATAAAGTGCACCGCATACGCCCATCAGATGTTTATTCATTATAAAGTGCACCGCATACGCCCATCAGATGTTTATTCATTATAAAGTGCACCGCATACGCCCATCAGATGTTTATTCATTATAAAGTGCACCGCATACGCCCATCAGATGTTTATTCATTATAAAGTGCACCGCATACGCCCATCAGATGTTTATTCATTATAAAGTGCACCGCATACGCCCATCAGATGTTTATTCATTATAAAGTGCACCACATACGCCCATCAGCTGTTTATTCATTATAAAGTGCACCACATACGCCCATCAGATGTTTATTCATTATAAACAGATAAAAAGTAATACCTTGGCTTTTAAGTCTGAGGTCAAACCAGGATTATCCCTTATCATGTGTCTATTGCAATAGTCTTGTCAATACATCTCTTGAATGTTCAAATAACTACAGAAATATTCCAAGATATATATTTTTATCACATAAATTTAGATAATTTCTTTCAAATAGTACAAATTACTTATTTTGGGTTGTACAAAGAAAAGGAGTGAGTATTCCACAGCCTTCTTACATTATAATCATTGATAAATCTTTAACTGGACAGATGTAATTAAGCTCTAATCAAAATGATGTTTGAATCATCAGCTGAACTCTGAAACACCATAGCTTACTCTCATGGGGTCAATGGAATCTTAATTGTACAGACAGATAAACACCATCAGCATTCCTCTGTTCTGTGATGAGATTGTTAAGTCTTTGCAAATTTTATGATATAATACTGCACTTTTTTTATATTATTAATGATAGAAACAAAAGAAGCATTCATATTAATTGTAGTTACATTTTATGAAAATGATTTTGAAAGATTTTTCTTATATATTCCCATGGACTTGATCCCCCATTGTGGCCCCAACCTACCTCTGGAGGCCACGATGTTATCAATTTTGAATCTGCACTACATCAGGAAGCTTCCAAGCTGGCCAATTGGTTCTTGAGAAGATTTTTAAATGATACCACCTTATTTTTGCATTTTTGTCAATATCTCCCTTTGAAGGGTTGGTTGTATATTGTTTAACATCCTGCTCGAGAATTTTTCACTTACCCGTAATGTGTATCGATGCAATGAATAGGGTTACTACATCACTCCCTAACATATGTTGGGATTACCTCCCTTAAAACATAGTTGGTTTTTTTTTTAATACTTTCCATTTTTAAAGTTTTAATGACCTGATTTTAAACTCCAATTTATATTTCTACACAGATGCACAAATTGACAAAGTTTGTTGATTCTCCAGTTAAAAGTCAGACATGATTTTGCAATATTTGGCTGTCTTCATCAAAGGTCACAGTGACCTAACTTTAAAGTGCAATCCACCCTCTACCCAAGATTTTTCAGCTGAAAAAGTTTGATGATTCTAGATTACAGCGTTATGTGAGCAAGTTTGCCAGTTTACTTGCGGAAGGTTGGTGGTCTCTTCCCAGGTACATTGTATCTGGGTTCTCTCCTCCACCAACAAAACTGGACGCCACCAGATAACTGAAAAATTGTTGAGTGTGGCGGAAAGCAATAAATAATCAATCAATAAATCAATCTAGGTTACACAGTATACAAGTTTTGAGCCATAAATGAAGCAGGGCAGATGGATGGATACAATCGCCATACCATAATACATCCAGTCTACAGACGGGCGATATAAAAATGAGTATACAGTATTGTTCATAAAGGAAACCAATTTTAAGCGAGCTTAGTTAAAGATTTACACGACAATTAAGAGTCTGAGCAAGTACAGGTTCAGACTTACAGGACAATTCAAGTCTTGGGTAGCATGGTTCAAGACTTATTCAGCAAACTGAGCTTGAGTGAGCCTGTGTTCAGACTTAAAGAACAATATGAAACTGAATGAACTCGGACTTACAAACAGGGATGTAACTGAATTTCTGGGAAATCAGAGAAAAACTGGCCAAAAAATGAGGAAAACATCTCACCCTACCCAGAAAAATATCATTTTCTGTCACTTTAAATCAAACTCAGAGTGTTTCACTTTAATTTTGAAAATTGAGCCACTCGGAGGATTTCTTCTGAAAAGAGGAAAAAAACACATTCCTGTATGATTGATTGATTGATTATATATCATTTAACGTCCCGCTCGAGAATTTTTCACTCATATGGAAACATCACCATTGCCGGTGAAGGGTTGCAAAATTTAGGCCTATGCTCAGCACTTATGGCCTTTGAGCAGAGAGGGATCTTTAAGGTGCCACACCTACTGTGACACGGGACCTTGGTTTTTGGGGTCTCATCCGAAGGACCACCCCATTTAGTTGCCTCTTACGACAAGCAAGGGGTACCGAGGATCTATTCTAACATCCTGGATCCCCACGGGTCTATTCCGGTATGAAACAATTTGAGTTTGAATGAGCCTAGTTATAAATTTGCATGAAAATTTGACTTTAAACAATCCCAGTTCAAGACTTTGAGAACAATATGTGTCTGAATGAGCATGGTTTGAAATTACAAAACAATATGACCTTCAGCAAGCCTTTTTGTGCCTTACAAAACAATTTTGAGTTTGAATGAGCCTAGTTAAAGACTTGCAAGACAATTTGAGTCTGAGTGAGCCTGGTTTAAGACTTACAAGAGAGTTTGAGCTTGAGTGAGACTGATTTGAGACTTACATGAGAGTTTGAGCTTGGGGTGAGTCTGATTTGAGACTTACAGGAGAGTTTTAGCTTGAGTGAGCCTGGTTTGAGACTTATAGGAGAGTTTGAGATTGAGCATGCCTGGTTTGAGACCTTAGGAGAGTTTGAGATTGAGCGAGCTTGGTTTGAGATTTACAGGTGAGTTTAAGCTTGAGTGAGTCTGGTTTGAGATTTACAGGAGAGTTCAAGCTTGATCGAGTCTGGTTTGAGATTTACAGGAGAGTTCAACCTTGAGTGAGCTTGGTTTGAGCCTTACAGGAGAGTTTGAGCTTGAGTGAGCCTGGTTTCATGGTAGAGGCTGAGGATGGGGACCCCATTGGTCGTTTGTTTCGCCTCGGATTCTCATCTACGACTAGATTATCTGTGTCACTGTCATTTTCCTCATTTCCACCACTCTGACTGGAGTGTTCCAATTTGTCACGTTTCTCACTATAAGATATATAACACATGATGTACTGTTTCTCACTATAAGATATATAACACAAGATGTACTGATTCTCACTATAAGACATATAACACAAGATGTACTGCCTTACTTGATGATTTTGCCCTTTGACACTTTCAGTTTAAGCCCTGTTCCGGGATCATCTGTTTCCTGTTTAATATCGGGGTCCAGTTTCACAAATTTTTCTCTTTTTATGGAGGAATCAAGATAAGCCCCCGCTTTAGGAATCCTCACCTTCAGGGAGGCCGAGTTTGTGTCATCATCCTTAAAAGAAAATAAACTATTAAACGTCATTATCAACTGTATCAGACAAGCAACGCAATGTGTTGATATGAATTCAGATAATGACTTCCTAGCCGAAACAGATGTTACACTGGACTGTATCAGACAAGCAACGCAATGTGTTGATATGAATTCAGGTAATGACTTCCTAGCCGAAACAGATGTTACACTGGACTGTATCAGACAAGCATCGCAATGTGTTGATATGAATTCAGATAATGACTTCCTAGCTGAAACAGATGTTACAGTGGACTGTATTTCAACCACATCACAGACAAAAACTGCAGATACAAACAAAACGTGTTGTTTGTGAATCACAGATGTCCTCAGCAAAGTAATAATTTTGGCACCAGTAGAACGGTAGGGTCACAAGGAATACACATCTATCACTGAGCCTTCATAATAAATAAGTTCCAAGTTTTTTTAAATGTAGGTCAAATTGCAAGAGATGATGAGGTCAAAAATTTTGGAACAAAGAGTCTTGTCACAAGGAATACACAAAAATTGATACCAAAAGAAAAGTTTTGTCACAAGGGAAATACACATGAACTATGAAAGCCCTTGCTCTAACTGTTCAAACATTATGGCTAAGGTTACAGATTTTGTGGACAAACAGAGCAAAACGTTAACTATTTACATGCTCCTGAATTTACGATCATGGGGTAGGAAGGGGGAGGCATAAAATTAATTTTGTCTTTTTGATTATCTAATAAACATGTATGTAAAATTACATAATGGGAAAATTACATCTTGTTTGATTTTACGATCTGCACCTACCAATTTGATGTCTCTTTGGATCAAATTACTGCAATAATAACATATTTGTCTCATCTAATATCAGACTTCATTCGAATCACCTAAAGAAAATGTGTTTCTGTACAGATATACATTCAGCAGTAAGGGGCATAACTGAAAATAGTTGTGGAAAAATATAACATAAAACCATTGGTTTCGTATCTTGCCAATGATCGCTGAAAAGTCAACTTTAAACATGATTTATGTGTATTTCATGTTTAATGCAAAGTCCTCTGGTATTCCACATGTTTTGATTCACCAGAAGTTTCATTACATCTGCAAAGATGGAGTCAAGTGTTGGAGGGAGGATACAATTTTTGACTTTTTAGATGTAAAATCTGTGAAATATGTTCCTCAGTGGCCTACTTTTATTTGGAAATTAACCATGCTTGCAGAATTTTCACATAGGATGTTTAAGTTTTTCTAAATTCTGGAGACTTTAAAGAATAATTTGTCAAAATTTCATATCTGCACATCAATTAGAATTATCTGCACAAGAGGTTTGAAAGTAATTAAGTAATAAGAGAATTAGCTAAAATCCATTTACTTAAACAAAAAATAACGAGTTCCTGTATAAATGTACAGTCAGACGTTCTTGTACAAATATACAGACAGATGTTCTTGTACAAATATACAAAAAATAACGAGTTCCTATATAAATGTACAGTCAGGTGTTCTTATACAAATGTACAGACAAGTGTTTTTGTACAAGTGAACAGCCAGGTGTTGTATAAATGTTCAGTCAAGTGTTCTTGTACAGATAGGTGTTTTTGTACAAATGTACGGTCAGGTGTTCTTGTATAAGTGTATGTGTACAGTCAGTGACAACACTTACCGCCAGTGAGTACGATTGTTTGTGTTGAGAATTATCGTCAGTGAGTATGATTGTTTTTGTTAAGACTTATCATTAGTGAGTATGACTGTTATGTTGTGACTTATCGTCAGTGAGTATGATTGTTTTTTGTAGACTTAATGTCCGTGAGTATGACTGTTACATTGTGACTTATCGTCAGTGAGTATGACTGTTTTTGTTAAGACTTATCATTAGTGAGTATGACTGTTATGTTGTGACTTATCGTCAGTGAGTACGATTGTTTTTTGTAGACTTACTGTCCGTGAGTATGACTGTTACATTGTGACTTATCGTCAGTGAGTACGATTGTTTTTTGTAGACTTACTGTCCGTGAGTATGACTGTAACATTGCGACGTATCGTCAGTGAGTATGACCGTGTTTTGTTGTGACTTACCGTCAGTGAGTATGACTGTTTTCGTTCCTCGTCCATTGCTTGTAATGCTTCCGTAGTGTGCTGATGTAGAAGATCAATGTTTTTCATCTGTTTCTTCGTAGGGAGGTTTTTTTTCTTTTTCTTTTTATCCCCTCGCACTTTCTCTACCTGTAATTTGTCACCTTTGGTTCTCAGCTTCACAGGGCTGACTTTGGGCTGAAGAAGATTGTGAAGAATGGCCTCTATACTGAGATATAATTCCTTTATAAAAATGTAAAAACCTGCATTTACAGGTCTATTTACAAACATTTGAGTTTACAGCCTGTTAACAAATGGGAGTTTACTGGCCTGTAAACTTGTAGTCACCACTGCAGTTCACTGACAAACTGTAAACAGATATCTTTTACTGAAGGTACAAAAAATGATCTCCAGTTATTTCTAGATTTTCTTAATTTTCAGCAGTATTGAAACTATCATTGTAAGATTTTCTATCAAATTACCCTCATTTATTTAATTACCATTAACGATTCTGACACCGCAGTTTGGGTCATGTATGTATAAGAACAAGTAGATTGCATGTTTCATGTACGAGTCTTTTTATTTTTTCTCCTCATCACATCAATAAGTGAGTTGTGAAAGAATTAAATGTATCAGACATTTTACAAGCCTCGTACATACAGAACTGTCAAAGGCGCGGATTTCCTTCTGCAGATCTTTAAGGAGACGACCATAATTCAGATGCTCAGGCACATCGTGTTTGGCATCCTTAAGAAACTAAAAAAAAAAAAAAAAAAAAAAAAAAAAAACAAAAAAAAAACCACACACACAGGTTTTTATCTACTGACTGATATAAACATATGAGGAAATATTAAATACAATCAACTCAAAATGGAATACAAAATTACACATTAATCAGTTTGTTTGATTGTTTTTTTTATTTTTCCAATTTCGCATTTATTAAAATTAGAAAAATTATATATACAGAAAGAGGTGATCCCGGTTCCCTTTGTTGATTACATTCTACTGATGTACTACTGAAGCGAATAATGTTAAAAGCTCTAAGACAGTAAATTAATAAATCGTTGTGTTCACTATTAGCTGAGGGGAAGGTGGAACCAAGTTCACTATGTCTGTGATTGTTCGTAGAATTTAAACCACACCACTTCCAGAGTTGGTTGCATGTAAACTTTGTATTGTCAATGTGTAGAATGTGTTTTGTCAGGGTATAAAATGTGTAATGTGTATTGCCAAAATATGTGTATTGACAGTATATAATGTGTATTGTGAGTATATAATATGTATTGCCTATATGTGGGACACTTTTTAAGTTCGTAGAGTAAGCCTATAATTTTTTAACGCGATTATGAAGTTGCACGATTTTTTACACAGAATTTGCGTAATCATTCCTCTCTTGAATGGTATCACGGTATGCGGCGCACGAGGTCCACGTGCGTGCTGCACTGGGAATTTTCAACACGTGATTTTATACACTATAGCAAAATATAGCGTTCAATGTGGATGGAAAAATCTCTGAACAGAGCGTATATTGCAAGATTCGAGCACACCTTGGGTTTCTGTCAACGGAAATTCATGCTGATTTGCAAAAGGTTTATGGGAATGGTGCTTTAAAATATGCTACAGTTTGCAAGTGGGTACGTCATTTTAATGGTGGTCAGGAGTCAATTGAAAATGACCCTTGAGTGGATAGGCCGGTTTCCGTTTTAACGGAAAAGAACGTTGCTACTGTAAAAACGTTAATGGAGGAAGACGCACGTTATACCATGTAAGAGATAGAAGAATTCAGTGGCATTCATTCATCAAGTGTTTTGAAGATCTTACGTGAATGACTTGGGCTACATAAGATCTGCGCGCGCTGGGTGCCCCATTTGCTCACTGACGAGCAGAAACAAAGTCGGGTTAAACTTGTATCGCAAGTTATAAAAAATATGATAAATGTGACCCACATCATTTGGAAGAGATAGTTACAGGTGATGAAATCTGGATCTATCATTTTCAACCCAATTCTAAGGCTAAAAATAAGGTTTGGGTTTCATCTGAGGGCGACTGACCTGTCATTGCGCGCCGTTGCATAAACATCAAATCGCATGTTGTATGCGATATTCTTTGATTCGAAAGGCCCAGTCCTTCAAATTCCAGTCCCAAAAGGTAGTTCTGTCACTGGAAAGTTTTACAGAGAAAGTGTTCTTACTCAACTTGTTGACTTCTATCAAAAATGCAGACCGCACACCGGTGTCCGCGGCATCAAATTACTTCATGATAACGTACCATCCCATAAATCCACTACGGTACAGGAATATCTGAAAGAATCTGGGCTTGATGTCTTAGATCATCCCCAATACAGCCCTGACCTGTCCCCCTGTAACTTTTGGTTGTTCCCAAGATTAAAGGAAATGCTGGCAGGGCACCGTTTTGAATCCCGTTGTCGTATAGGCAGTGCGGTCTACCAGTGTCTGCAACATATACCTAAAGAGGAGTACCATGTGGCGTTCTGGAAATGGGTAGATCGGTGTAAAATGTGTGTTGAGGCAGATGGGGCATATTTCGAAGGTCTTAGATAAATAAAATATACTACTCTATGAACTTAAAAAGTGTCCCTCGTATATAATGTGTACTGCCTATATACAATGTGTACTGCCTATATATAACGTGTATTGCCTATATATAATGTGTAATGCCTAAATATAACGTGTATTGCCTATATATAATGTGTATTGCCTATAAATAATGTGTATTGCCTATAAATAATATGTATTGCCTATATGTAATATGCATTTCCAGTTTTATGTACATTGCCAACATAAAGTGTGTTAATTCACAAAGGAATATGAACATGTTCTTTTTAAATGTCACTTTGAATGCACATTATAAAGTCAACACATTACAAAAAAAATCTATAATCAATATGGGACGACAGAAACTTAGGGATTTTTTACACCCCTCACTCAAATTATTTGAATTTAGATTTATTCTACAACATCTATCTTTTCATCTTGCCTCTAAGGAAAGATATTTCAACAACATTGATTGTTGTAAAAGAAATAGATTAAAATACAAAATTGTTAACTTCTGTGTTAGTAATCTTTTTGTCTCGTTATCTGCCAACGACAAAAATCTTTTAAATGTTCTATAATTTTCACATCACTTGATTTGAAATTTAATAATGAATGATCTTAAACAATTTTGCACCAATAAGGTATTTCTTAATACATTGAATTCTAAGGTCCATACAGTAAAGATTGATTGATTGATAGTTTGTTATTTTCTGCCACACTCAACAATTTTTCAGTTATCTGGTGGCATCCAGTTTTTGTAGATGGAGGAGAGAACCCAGATACAATGCACCCAGGAAGAGACCACCGACCTTCCAAAAGTAAACTGGCAAACTTTCTCACATATATCGGCATGAGAATTGAACCCTTGCCGACTAGAGGTGAAAGGCCTTGTGATTTTGAGCGCAGTGCTCTAACCACTCAGCCACGGAGGCCCCTAAAATATTGAAAAATGTGACCAATACATAACCATGGAAACAGTGTTAAACACTTGTGTATTAGTTTGATAAAGCTGATGGAAAACTACAACACTGAACATCAAGAGCTGGAATCATAATGAAATTTAAAGACAGAAAATTACAAGATAACATTAGTCTTTATAGTATCATTAATATTCAATGTACATGAATTAAAACAATTTTTTTAATCTCTTTTAAAGTCATCCTTATGATCACAAACAGAATTTCAAAAACTTAATTAATATTGAATTGTGACACGCACACTCATGTACAAACACATGGACAACAAATTTGTTCTCCCATTATACAAAACATGTTACAAAGAAATACAACAAATTTATTGTTCCCTATAACTGTCTACACAATATCAGCCCCCAGTTAAAAATCTTCCCATAATGTGTTGCAAGTCTTAACAGGAACCATGCAATATACGTGTGTTATATCAACCAATGTATTAATGTGCTCTAGACAGGTCAGAGCGTGCTACATTATTCTTCATATCAAGCTCATTATTAATATGATTTATGGAAATATTATTTTTTATCTTGTTCTGTGATAATACAAGTGAACATGTTCAAAATTCACCCTTCATGGCAACTAGCGTCTCTTAAAATACCAAGCAACACCAGATAGCAAAACACTGCCCAAATCATGCAAGGAAATCTTACTCAGGAACCAAAATTGTTTTCATTGAATCAAATCTATCAAATTCTAAAGTGATAATAGAGTCTGCTACAGGGAAATTGACTTAAATGCTTTTCACTACAAGTAATCTTTATGCATTAAAGAAAAAAGAAAGAAAAAAAGAAAAGGTTCAATGTGAGTTATTAGTGCTTAAAAAATATAACATTGATTTGTAAACTTTATTTTGAATAAAATTTATGGAGTTTTAATCAAAAAAAAAAGAGAAAGAAAGAAAATAGAAAAAAAATCATGTGATTTTTCTTCATGCTGTTGATTTTAAAGCCAAACAAATCTTAATAATAAACTTGGTTCACGTTATGTCATACAAAATGATGTCATGAGACCATCATGCATTGGTAAACAGGTACAATATCTAGTAGACTACAATGATACACATCACCCGCCTGACCCCGATTCTTTGTGACCACACACAGACAATCACACCTGCCTAGAAATAAAGCCTTATCTGATCTATTTAACCCTGGGTTTTTGTTTTTACTGAATTGACCAAATGCCCCCTCCCCCCCCCCCCCTTTTCCCCTCCCATTTCATTTGCATACATTTGTCCTGTGTCTCACAAACAGCAGAAAAGTACTCTATGACCTGTCCTACTCGACTGTACATAATTAAATTATTTCTTGCAAGATCAAAGTCTATCAATCATTCTAAACAGCAGATCTAAAAGAAAGAAGACAAAAATATTTAAAAATAAACCAAATTACATTCCATCCCCAAAGAAAAGAAAAACGGTGATTGATGAGGTATACAAATGTAGAGGAATATAAAAGCTGTACAAGACTAAGGTGAATACAGAATGTCAACAAGCAGCCTGAGGTCACTCACGAGATAAGAGTTGTTTAACTGCAAAAAGACAGTTCAAACATCAGTTTTTAATGAACATGGAGAATGTCAACAAAATGGTTAAGCATTCTTATCAGTCTCATCACAGACCAATACAATAAATGCTGGAAAAGTGGGTAATAATGCCATGGTATTATAAAAAGAAAACTACACATATAAACTGAAAGGAATATATTGCCATGGTAACATACTAATACAGCTGTACATATATATATACACCAAATGGAACATATTGCCATGGTAACATACTAACAGAACAATATATCGACATGTATACGGTATCTAAACATTTTCCTTTTTAAATATTTGCTACTTCATGGTAGAATATGTCTAGACTTCAGGGTAAAGATCCAAATATATCTAAATTCCAAGGTAAAGATCCAAATATATCTAAATTTCAAGGGTAAAATTCAAGATGTCAAATTTTCTAGGTAAAATCCAAATTTCAGAGCTGAAATCCAAATGAGTCTAAATTTTGGGGTAAAAATCCAACTACATTAAAATTTTTGGGTAAATATCCAAATATATCTAAATTTCAATCCAAATATGTTCACATTTCAAAGTAAAGATCCAAATGTCTACTTTAAGGGTAAAAATCTGAACTTCAAGGTAAAAATCTGAATATGTCTAAATTTCAGGGTGAAAATCCAAATACGTCTAAATTTCAAGGCAAAAATGTACATTAGATAGTTAAAATAATGCCTCAATCTATACCACAGTATTCCAACCACAAATCATTCTATAATTCATATATTTACTTGTGACCGATTTCCCTTATATTGGTATGCACAGTAACAGTGACCCAAGAGTTGTCTAGTGACCTGTGACCTTGAACCCTGTCCTGACTTACATCTTTGCGTTGTGTCCATGATTTCAGGTGCATGGTTAGAGACTTGGCCCCTGTCAGTAAATAATTAGGAGGTTGTCTGGCATCTTCGACATAATCTGTAAAGAAAAGAAAACTTGTTAAAAAACGGCAACTTGTTGTCACTTCATTATAACATACCACCACATACAGCCTACTCCACTTACAACAAAATCACTCACACTGCACTACTTATTATTCTGCAGTAACAAGATGCTTATGGGCCTTAATGGTCACCTGAGCACCATAGCCAATACAGGGAGTCTCATATTTCCATATATAAAGTCTCAATAACAATTTTTTTGCATATGTTTATGATCTTTCAAAATATTGAACACACAATTCCTATTCAATTACAGAAGATGGAAAAATGGAAGTTTGAAGTATATAAACCATTTTAACATTGCCTAATACACTTTCATTATGCAACCATGTTGGCCCTGCACAAGGGCCTGAACCCCTGACCCAGAAATCATGAATTTCACAATATAGGTTGAGAGCTTAATGGGCATCATAATCATGTATTTAGCTTTTCTCAGATGTATATGGGAGTAGAGAAGAAGAATTTCTCAGATTTAATATATTTTCACTTTATGGCCATATTGGACCCATCCTAGGGCCTAAACCAGAAGTCATGAATTTCACAAGTTAGGTAGAGAGATTCATGAACATTATCATGCAAATAGTTTTTATCAAATATATATAGGAGTTGAGGAGATATTCTACGAATTTATACATTTTCACTGTATGGTCATACTGGCTCAGCCCTAGGGCTTGAACCCCTGATCCAGGTGTAATGAATTTCACAATTTTCAGAAACAGCTTCATGGACATCACAACCACGCATATAGTTTTTCTCCCACAAATGTGGGAATAGAAAAGATTTTTGAAAATATAGCTTTTCTTTTAGTATATTTGACCCCACCCAATGAGGCCCTTGGGGTTGCAAGGTCATAAATTTCACAATCTACATTCCTCTTATCCTAGAGATGCTTCACACCGAAAAATGTTAACAACTGGCCTTAGTTTTCAAGAAGACGTTAACAAGAACACCAACAACATAGCACGATCCACCTGTTGATTTTGATGCAGGAAAACATATTTTAATGGGATTTATATATTTTCACAGGAATTCTCTGACACAAGATATTGTTAATGCCAGCAAGACTACTGCATGCTCTGCCTTGGACTGACCTTCCAGGACACTTGACACAAACATAAAATGACTGCATGGGTTCATATACAGTCAAACCTCATTATATCAAACTCAGTCAAACCTCATTATATCAAACTCAGTCAAACCTCATTATATCAAACTCAGTCAAACCTCATTACATCAAACTCGGTCAAACCTCGTTATATCAAACTCAATGGAACTAAGAAAAAACATCAAGATATCTGATTTCCAAATCACTTCGACATATCCATGATATTCGAGATTTCGGTGTTTGAGATACCGATGTTCAACTTTGGCTTTGTTTTGTTTTAATACTTACAAATATAAAATTCCTATAAAAATTTATGACTTATAAATTTTCTACAATGTTCAAAAACTGAAATACATTACCCCTCCCTATGTCACTCTAGGTAAAAATCCCTCCCTTTTTTACACTTTAATGACAAATCATGGTGTGAAAATTACATTCCATATTGACTGAGTAAATTGTATTCATTTTACTTAAAAACAAAAAACAAAAAACCTAGCAACATAATTTTAGTTTTCATTTCTATCAATTTTGAAAAAAAAAAAAAGGTTTGCAGCAAGTGTCCTTAATTATATTCTTCAAATGGACAGTTTGTGTGAGTATTACCTTTGATGATATCCAAGACATGCTTCGCAGCATACCAGTGGGTCGTCTCAAAACTTGGAAATAAGTATTTAGATGGAGTCTTGATTCTTCTCTCTATGTCATAGACTCTGGAATATTGTAACACGCATCAAGATAAAAAAAAATATATACCACAAAAACAAAACACACACCAACAAACACCATGAATATCATAGCACGCATCAAGATAAAAAAAACAAAAAACACACACACAAACAAACACCATGAATATCATAACACGCAATGAGATAAAAAAAAATATCAAAACACGCACACACCATGAATATCATAACACACATTGAGATTTAAAAAAGAAACCACAAAAACAAAACACACACACACACAATTACCATGAATATCATTACACGCATTGAGATAAAAAAAAAACCAAAAAAACCACATAAACAAAAAAACAAAACACACACAAACACCACGAATATCATTACACGCATTGAGATTAAAAAAAACCCATCTGCAATCTAGAATGTTGTAACACACAATGAGATTTAAATTTGTTGGACTATAAATGCAGTGGTGTACTATGGCTTCCTGATACAATGCGTATTGCAGTACTTATGTAACGATTCAATATTTTCAATAAGATACATTTTACTGAAGAAACCAATAATAACTTTGAAGAAAAATTTTTAATTAGGAAGATTCATAGTCATTAATCTAAAAGCAAACTGTTTCCAAACGCCTGACGGTAAGATGTCTTGTGGCTCTGTACTTTAAGCTGATTCAGTTCATTATTGTTTTCGTCAGATTCATGGCCAACAACAGCCTGACCATTATCGGACACCTCGTGCATGTCAAAATAATTTCGGACACCATTTTATCCCTTGTACATGTCAAAATAATATCGGACACCATTTTATCCCTCGCGCATGTCAAAATAATATCGGACACCATTTTATCCCTCGCACATGTCAAAATAATATCGGACACCATTTTATCCCTCGTGCATGTCAAAATAATATCAGACACCATTTTATGCCTCGTGCATGTCAAAATAATATCAGACACCATATTGTCCCTCGTGCATGTCAAAATAATAAGTATAAGTCAAGCGCGACGTATTTTACTGAACCTGATTTTAAACAACGCATCCCACAGAATACGAAATTAATCAAACATTGAATTGGAACAGTATTGATTTTTCAATGCATTGTTTCAGTCCTACATCAGATTACAGCAAAATTTTAAGAGAGAGTTCCAAAAATGTTTTATGGAATGTTGTATATCTTTATCAAATTTCACCAGAGAAAATGCGCAGTCCATTAAGATTTAATAACTATTAAATAGTGAGTCTGAAAATTACAGACAATTATATCTCCTGAATTAGGATTTACTACAATGTATTTATTAAAGGTACTTTCTTTTTTTTTTTTTTTAGTAAATCTGAACACAAGAGATTTCATTGGCTATGCTTCTTTGCACACATCAATTTGTATCACATTAGTGTGTCATTTTCATGTTATGATATATATATAGATGAAAACAAAAATGAAATCTGATTCTCACAGAGTACTGAAAACACAGTTTATAATACACCTGTCGCAAGCTTATGTAGGGTATTTTTCTTCTGCCACGAGTTGTAAAACTTTACTCAAGTTTGTATCGGCCATCATCACACTGCAACATTTTTTATTTTACATTGTATGAATAAGAAGTCCAAGCTTAAAGCCGTGTCAGAAGATAGATACACAAACTACGAGTTCTGAATGTAAAATATTTCTCCAAATTTGACCAAGTTCAACAGACTGTAAATATTTTAAACATCAGATAAAATTAAAATTGTTGAGAATCAAAATCCTTGCACTATGCACATCTTCAAATTATTTACAAGGTCCTAGCTTCAAAACTGTGAGGAGTTAAAAGGACAAACCAAGTCATTTATTAAGTATATTTCCTCAAAACAGACTTAGTTCAACAACCTGTAATTTTCTAAAAAATTGAAGAACATTAAAATCTTTGCCAAATGCACACGCATCTTTAAGAGGCTCCTCATTTGAAAATTATGGGACGAGTTGGCTTAACAAATTATATGTACCCTCCATATAGCATTAACTTTAAATTAAGTGGGGGCACAACTCCTACAAGAGAAGTTGGATCAAAATTGCAAAATAAAATAGAGCAGCCCACGAAGATGCTACAGAGCAAGTTTCAGCTTGATATCTGACAGCGAATTGAAAATAGAAACGAAAAACCCTAAACAGATGGCTGGATAGAGATCACAGTACTGCAATACATCCCATCTAAAGACGGAGATATATACAATTTAAATAATGTAATTCAACTTGTTTTTACACACAACTAATGACCCCGACACCTGTGAGGATCACCCATTCCTTTAGTGACATCTGGAATCAATCATTTTGGCATGAGCTGTAAATGTTGTCCTACAGACGAAGACGATGTTTCTCACTGATACATGCTTCATGACCTTTCAGTTAAAACTCACTTTTCCTATCTTGTTTCAACAATAAAATTTATGGTATTTTAGAGTTAGCTTATTTTAATAGTTCCTTAGTTGTAGCGAGTAAAAATGTAAAGTCAGCAGCTCCGATGTAGTACAATAAGTTGACAGCTCCTATGTTTTACAATAAGTTGTCAGCTTATATGTATTACAATAAGTTGTCAGCTCCTGTATTACAGCAAGTTGTCAGCTCCTATGTATTACAGTAAGTTGTCAGCTTATATGTATTACAATAAGTTGTCAGCTCCTATGTATTACAATAAGTCGTCAGCTCCTATGTTTTACAATAAGTCGTCAGCTCCTATGTTTTACAATAAGTCGTCAGCTCCTATGTTTTACAATAAGTTGTCAGCTCCTGTATTACAGCAAGTTGTCAGCTCCTATGTTTTACAATAAGTCGTCAGCTCCTATGTATTACAGTAAGTTGTCAGCTCCTATGTATTACATTAAGTTGTCAGCACCTATATTTTACAATAAGTTGTCAGCTCCTATGTTTTACAATAAGTCGTCAGCTCCTATGTATTACAATAAGTCGTCAGCTCCTATGTTTTACAATAAGTTGTCAGCTCCTATGTATTACATTAAGTTGTCAGCACCTATATTTTACAATAAGTTGTCAGCTCCTATGTATTACAATAAGTCGTCAGCTCCTATGTTTTACAATAAGTCGTCAGCTCCTATGTTTTACAATAAGTCGTCAGCTCCTATGTTTTACAATAAGTTGTCAGCTCCTATGTTTTACAATAAGTTGTCAGTTCCTATGTTTTACAATAAGTTGTCAGCTCCTATGTATTACAATAAGTTTACAGCTCTAATGTATTACAGTACGTTGTATAAATGGACAATACTAATTTATTGTAGCAGAGAAACGAAGAAAAATATTTGGAACAATCAAGGATCGAACCTAGTATCATTGTATTATTTGATCTAACCACTGGGCTCACTAGGCCAAAATAAAGTATGGTAATATTACTTCACTATAAACTTTAAAGCTATTTAAGAAATCATACATGAAGTCTTCTATAAAGGAGATAGGCCTACAATATAATATTTAAAATAATGTCAGAAACATTACATATAACCTTAACTGCAAATATTACTTGTCAAGTGGCCAATGTCATTTACCGTAACAACAGAATTTTCAAAGTATTAAACAAAAACACCCTCTTACTGAAGTTGTAATGAAATGTTGAAGTCATGCAAGAAGTTGCCACCAAACACAAGTGAGTCAATTGGCGTGAAGACTGCGTGGATCCAGCCGGTGGGAATAAATAATGTCTGCCCCTGCTTAATGACACACTTATAGCACACATCCACCTGATCTCCAAAAAACGTCTCGCTCTGATTGGACGAGGACACCCACGATTCATACAGAGACAGGTTGGCCTGTGTGGGTCTCACCAGGTAGAAGATCTTTTCCCCCTGAAATCACACGGTAGTTGTTGTATTCAGTAATTGAGGATCTTAAATATCACATTACCAAAAGTTTTATCAGCAACGCCACACATTTTGTGGTTCGCCTTTGTTGGCAAAATATTTTGTTAAAAAAAAAAAAAATCAATACATCTAATTTTTTGGACAGATGTTAGAGCAAGCAGACTCGCAAGTTTCATTTGCTATTAGTGTGTGTGGGTGGCGTGTGTGTGTGTTTTTCCTATGATGCAATCCCATCAAAAACTGTCTCATGTATCATTCCTTTCCCATACAAATGCCTAATTATTTTCATTAATAATATGATGATTCATTGATAATACGACATATCCTTAATAATACGATGATTCATTAATAATACAACGTACCCTGAGGATGTGATACCAAACAGACGTGCCCCCAAAGTCGACATGGAAATCGGTGAAGCTGTCACGCACACCCATTAGACAGTACTTTTGGACCTCTGGCCGCGTGTAGGTGCAATCATCAGGAAGCTGCTCGGGGAAATGATTGCTGACCCAGCTAAGGTCCTTCACAATTGTCGGTGGAGAAACAAGCTCCGACAGTCTGCAAAAAAAGCCACCAATACTGTAGAACATAACACTGACTAATTATACGTATAGACTGTGTGTGAGGTAACACACTTATTTACACATATAGACTGTGTGTGAAGTAATACACTTATTTACACATATAGACTGTGTGAGGTAATACACTTATTTACACATATAGACTGTGTGAAGTAATACACTTATTTACACATATAGACTGTGTGAGGTAACACACTTATTTACACATATAGACTGTGTGTGAGGTAATACACTTATTTACACATATAGACTGTGTGAAGTAATACACTTATTTACACATATAGACTGTGTGTGAAGTAATACACTTATTTACACATATAGACTGTGTGAGGTAACACACTTATTTACACATATAGACTGTGTGTGAGGTAATACACTTATTTACACATATAGACTGTGTGAAGTAATACACTTATTTACACATATAGACTGTGTGTGAAGTAATACACTTATTTACACATATAGACTGTGTGAGGCAATACACTTATTTACACATATAGACTGTGTGAGGTAACACACTTATTTACACATATAGACTGTGTGTGAGGTAATACACTTATTTACACATATAGACTGTGTGTGAAGTAATACACTTATTTACACATATAGACTGTGTGAAGTAATACACTTATTTACACATATAGACTGTGTGTGAAGTAATACACTTATTTACACATATAGACTGTGTGAAGTAATACACTTATTTACACATATAGACTGTGTGTGAAGTAATACACTTATTTACACATATAGACTGTGTGTGAAGTAATACACTTATTTACACATATAGACTGTGTGTGAGGTAACACACTTATTTACACATATAGACTGTGTGAAGTAATACACTTATTTACACATATAGACTGTGAGGCAATACACTTATTTACACATATAGACCGTGTGTGAGGTAACACACTTATTTACACATATAGACTGTGTGAAGTAATACACTTATTTACACATATAGACTGTGAGGCAATACACTTATTTACACATATAGACTGTGTGAGGTAACACACTTATTTACACATACAGACTGTGTGAAGTAATACACTTATTTACACATATAGACTGTGAGGCAATACACTTATTTATACATATAGACTGTGTGAAGTAATACACTTATTTTACACATATAGACTGTGTGGTAACACACTTATTTACACATATAGACTGTGTGAAGTAATACACTTATTTACACATATAGACTGTGTGAAGTAATACACTTATTTACACATATAGACTGTGTGAAGTAATACACTTATTTACACATATAGACTGTGTGAGGTAACACACTTGTTTACACGTACAGACTGTCTGTGAGGTAGCACACTTATTTATACGTACAGACTCTCTGTGAGGTAGCACACTTGTTTACACGTACAGACTGTCTGTGAGGTAGCACACTTGTTTACACATACAGACTGTGTGTGAGGTAGCACACTTGTTTACACGTACAGACTGTCTGTGAGGTAGCACACTTGTTTACACGTACAGACTCTCTGTGAGGTAGCACACTTGTTTACACGTACAGACTGTCTGTGAGGTAGCACACTTGTTTACACGTACAGACTCTCTGTGAGGTAGCACACTTATTTATACGTACAGACTCTCTGTGAGGTAGCACACTTGTTTACACGTACAGACTGTCTGTGAGGTAGCACACTTGTTTACACGTACAGACTGTGTGTGAGGTAGCACACTTGTTTACACGTACAGACTGTCTGTGAGGTAGCACACTTGTTTACACGTACAGACTCTCTGTGAGGTAGCACACTTGTTTACACGTACAGACTCTCTGTGAGGTAGCACACTTACTTGGTATTGGAGAACTCCAGGCTGATTACATTGTACACCTTGTGTCGGTTTGGACTGTTGTAATACTCGGTCCATTCCCTCATTAACATCTTGTAATCCTCCTGCTTTGATACATCAATGACATCTATCTCTCTCATTGAGCCTGTTCAAACGAAGTACATTTAAAATATCGAGGATGTCATGTTGTGTACCAGTTACACTGAATAAAATATTGTCTAAATTAATAATGTGCCACTTTAGTCTCTTTACACAGAGAATAAAAATTAAGATTGAGTATGTGTGTGTTTTCATGCATATGCCCCATGGGGATCCAGGTTGTTAAAATAGATCCTAAGTACCCCTTGCTTGTCATAAAAGGCGACTAAATGGGGTAGTCCTTGGGATGAGACTACAAAAACCAAGGTCCCATGTCATAGCAGGTGTGGCATAATAGAGATCCCTCCCTGCTCAAAGGCTCTGAGCACCGAGCAAAGGCCTAAATTTTGCAGCCCTTCACCGGCAACGGTGACATCTTCATACGAGAAAAACATTCTCGAGCAGGACATTAAACAATATATAATTAATCATAATCATGCATATGTGTGTTTGATTTGGCTTTTCATGGTGTCAGTTATCTCCCTTTTGAATACACTGAGTGAGTAATATTCAATAATCTCTCAAGACAATGACATAATACTAATCTAAACATCATTTTTTACCTCTTTCGATTAATTTCTCGAATTATACATGAACAAAGCACATGCCACATAATTCACATAAATAACTTCATTTCAGACAAGAGGTTCACAGGCCTTATCAGTCACCTGAGCATTATTTAATTGTACCACTAACCCCAGGGGCCATGAAATCTAGAAACAATTTCCTGTTCTGAGTATCTAAGCTAAATTCTAATATTCAGCAACAGTATAAACAAGATGTGTTCTTAAAACTTAATGCCCTTGATACTGAAGAAAGGTGTTACATAATATATGTAACATTCACACAATAGAACTAATTTGGATGTGTCCTAGAGTCAAAACTCTTGAGTTTTTGTATTGTATCAGCAATCCCAACAATTTATAACTTATGTCCACCTTGTCTCAAAGATACTTCATACCAAATTTGAAAAGAATTGGAATGATAGTTATCAAGAAGAAGTTGAAACTGTTCAATTGTTAACACATGATGGATGACAGATGCAGACAAACTGTAGTAAATAAAGAGGCCCATGGGCCAAATCACTCATCTTTGCCACCTTGGCCCACATCTAGCGATTGTTCCTATACAATTACATGTCAAACTTTGATCTATTGTGGTCACACCCTAGTCTGTAATAGAATTTTTGACTTTTTATACATAAAATCAGTAAAAAATGCCCTTCAGTGGCCCATTCTTAATTGGAGATAAACCATGCTTGCAGAATTTTCATGTGGGATGTCATCAATTTCTGAATTCCGGATACTTTTAAAGAATAAATTATGAAAATTTCGTATCTAGGCATTGATCAAAATGTCTTGCATAAAATGTTTGAAAGTAGTGAAGTTAAAGGAAAAGGACACACTGACAGACAAACCAAAAACTATGTGTACCCGAATCTCCGATTACGGGGACATAAAAATTTGAAATCACAATAATCTTGTGACTTAAAAACATGATGAGAATTCTCACCGACATAATTCTCCACATCCTGTATAGAGAACTGAGCAGGGGGAACAACCAGTCCTAGTCCCTCCTTCCTTTCCACGATTATTGGGACATTAAAACCGTGCTTCTTGAAGTATTCTATATTCAGCTCACTCCCGTGGAGCCGTGCTATAGGAATCTCGTCTGCACTGTAACACAATTAATGGGACATTAAAACCGTGCTTCTTGAAGTATTCTATATTCAGCTCACTCCCGTGGAGCCGTGCTATAGGAATCTCGTCTGCACTGTAACACAATTAATGGGACATTAAAACCGTGCTTCTTGAAGTATTCTATATTCAGCTCACTCCCATGGAGCCGTGCTGTAGGAATCTCGTCTGCACTGTAACACAATTAATGGGACATTAAAACCGTGCTTCTTGAAGTATTCTATATTCAGCTCACTCCCATGGAGCCGTGCTATAGGAATCTCGTCTGCACTGTAACACAATTAATGGGACATTAAAACCGTGCTTCTTGAAGTATTCTATATTCAGCTCACTCCCATGGAGCCGTGCTATAGGAATCTCGTCTGCACTGTAACACAATTAATGGGACATTAAAACCGTGCTTCTTGAAGTATTCTATATTCAGCTCACTCCCGTGGAGCCATGCTATAGGAATCTCGTCTGCACTGTAACACAATTAATGGGACATTAAAACCGTGCTTCTTGAAGTATTCTATATTCAGCTCACTCCCGTGGAGCCGTGCTATAGGAATCTCGTCTGCACTGTAACACAATTAATGGGACATTAAAACCGTGCTTCTTGAAGTATTCTATATTCAGCTCACTCCCATGGAGCCGTGCTATAGGAATCTCGTCTGCACTGTAACACAATTAATTATCAAATCACTGCAAACTATCATTAAATCAGTATGAATGTTACAAAACCAGGGGTTTTTTTTAGGTGCTGTTGGAGCCTATATTCTGTCCCATTTCCAACAGTAACAAGAGGCCCAAGGGCCAAATCACTCACCTTGGCCCATATTTAAAGATTTTCCTAAAATATTCACAAGTAAAAATTTGATCCCCTATTGTGGTCCCACCCTACCCCAGAATCCATGATTTTAACGAACTTGAATCACTTGAGCTTTCAGCTCAGGTGAGCTAACAAGTGAGTGTTTATCCCAATTTCATCAAAGAAAAATTCCCAAAAGACAATAAATAAATACTGTTAAATATATAACTACTCATTTTGTTACAATAATATGATTTGTTTTAATACTGAGATATTCCACATGTACTGCATTGCATTGATGAGATATGTATTGAATCTTGGAGTCTGTGTATTATCCCAATCTTTAAAATATATTCATCTATAAAATATTCAATATCTAATGGACGAGATCAAAACATCAACATCTGATAAAAATCTTAATCTGATTGGGTTTGCGTGTGTTAAAGACTCCCATAAGTTTCCGTATTACAACATCTATTATAATTATAAAATACGAATAATTACTGAAGGGACTCACTGAATGCTTTGAAATAACATTACTGTTAGACATTTTAATAAACGTTTAAAGTGTATATAAAGTGTTATTCAGTACTATTGTTTTATTGCATGATAATAGGATTGGAATCAACATTTATCACATTATAGTCTTGAGGGAGGGGATCTTGATGACAACAGTGTAAATAAGTTTTTTGTTTGTTTTTTTATTTTTTTAATCTTTTGTGAACTTTTGATCTCGCCAATAAGTACAGAGACCTAAGGGTAATGTATTCATAACAAATATGTGTTCAACAATAAGAGAAAGCAAAACTGTAAATAACTCAGATTGCAGAAAACACAAGGAGCAAATATATCAAATTTGAATATTGATTGATTGTTTGTTTTCTGCCACACTCAACAATTGTTCAGTTATCTGGTGGCGTCCAGTTTTTGTAGGTGGAGGAGAGAACCCAGATACAATGTACCCAGGAAGAGACCACCGACTTTCCAAAAGTAAACTGGCAAACTTTCTTGCATACATCGACATGAGCGAGATTCGAATCTACGCCGACTAGAGGTGAGGGACCTTTTGATTTTGAGCATGATGCTCTAACTACTCGATCAAGGAGGCCCCCCTCAAATTGGGAGAGATATAATATTGGATTTCTCCCTGATTTTGAATGTGGAGGGCAATGACTGTCTAAAGAGTGGAGAATCTTACTACAGTTTACTCCGGATATACGGCAATACAGCTTGACTGGCCTGTCTATTACAGTCTACTCCAGATATACGGAAATACAGCTTGACTGGCCTGTCTATTACTGTCTACTCCAGATATACGGAAATACAGCTTGACTGGCCTGTCTATTACTGTCTACTCCAGATATACGGAAATACAGCTTGACTGGCCTGTCTATTACAGTCTACTCCAGATATACGGAAATACAGCTTGACTGGCCTGTCTATTACTGTCTACTCCAGATATACGGAAATACAGCTTGACTGGCCTGTCTATTACTGTCTACTCCAGATATACGGAAATACAGCTTGACTGGCCTGTCTATTACAGTCTACTCCAGATATACGGCAATACAGCTTGACTGGCCTGTCTATTACTGTCTACTCCAGATATACGGAAATACAGCTTGACTGGCCTGTCTATTACTGTCTACTCCAGATATACGGAAATACAGCTTGACTGGCCTGTCTATTACAGTCTACTCCAGATATACGGAAATACAGCTTGACTGGCCTGTCTATTACAGTCTACTCCAGATATACGGAAATACAGCTTGACTGGCCTGTCTATTACTGTCTACTCCAGATATACGGAAATACAGCTTGACTGGCCTGTCTATTACAGTCTACTCCAGATATAAGGAAATACAGCTTGACTGGCCTGTCTATTACAGTCTACTCCAGATATACGGAAATACAGCTTGACTGGCCTGTCTTTTACAGTCTACTCCAGATATACGGAAATACAGCTTGACTGGCCTGTCTATTACTGCCTACTCTGGATATACTGAAATTCTGGGGACTGAATTGTTGATCACAGTTTACTTTGGATACATTTAAATTCAGGGTACTGACCTAAATTGTTCTTTACAGCTAAAGTTCAATATAACAGATGTTGAACTATATAAATAATGTTACTGGGGATTTATTTTTACTTCAATACAACAGATAGTTCAATATAAGTAACTTCAATATAACAGTAATTCAATATAAGTGAGGACCTGGGTTAAAATGGGTCCTTACTTCCCCTTGCTTGTCGTCAGAGGCGACTAAATGGGGCGGTCCTTTGGATGAAACCACAAAAACCAAGGTCCCGTGTCACAGCAGGTGTGGCACAATAAAAATGCCTCCCTGTTCAAAGGCCCTGAGCGCCGAGCATAGGTCTAAATTTTGCAGCCCTTCACAGGCAATGGTGATGTCTCCATGCAAGTGAAAAATTCTCATATGGGACGTTAAACAATAATAATCAATCAATCAATATAAGAGACTTCAATATAACAGGAAGTTCATTAAAAGAGACTACAATATAAATGGATTAGACTGTATTACTGACCTTGGAAAAGTTCTGTTTTTTAATTCTTTGATGAATACAACAGTTCCTGTTTGGACAGCCTAAAAATAAATTCAATTCATCAACAGAAAATTTAAGAATTCAATTCTACATTCAATCTGGATTGAAGCAGCTAATGATACAAAATTTGTTTCGTGAATTTGACATTGTCATGTGGACAGATCGGTGAGATATAGGTCTAATGGCAATCAGAGTGGCAAGCCATTCCACGACGGACTCTACTGCTGTTTGCACAATACATGCACCTTCAAAGCCCTTGGAGAACAAGTGTACTGACTCAATAGGGCATTTGAAGCCACATGGACGGTATTCAAACAGTCCGAAAATACTCTAACCCCTCTCACAAGGCTGAGAATATTTTGTGCTTTACAACAGATACTAATTCGTTTTAAAATTTTATTTTGCTTGGTTTTTTTTTTCTTCGTTCAAGTAACTAAGATACTGACCAGTAAATATTTGTTTAGTAAATTTTATGAATTCACCGGTTCATTTGACAAGTGAATTCTTTTTTCATTTCAAAATCTCTGATAGACAGTAGTAAAGAAGATTCTCTATGATTTAGTACATTTTTACTATATGACTATATTGGTCCCACCCTTGGGCCTGAACCCCTGACCCAGGAGTCACACATTTCATAATATAGGTAAAGAGCTTCATGGACATCATAATCATGCATTTAGTTTTCCTCAAACATTTATGGGAGTACAGAAAAAGATTTTATAAGATTTAATATTTTTTCACTATATGGCCATATTGGTCTGAACCCCTGACCCAGGAATCATGAAGTTTACAATTTAATTAGAGAGCTTCATCGACATTATTACAACCATGCATTTAGTTTCTCTTATATATATAAATACATACACACACACACATACTTGTAAGCACCTGAATCTCACTACACATGACATTACACCTGAATTCCACTACATTACTTTCCTAGTGGAATTGAAAGGAACAGAGTTCATAATCCTTTTATTTGCTACACTCTAATGACATTGTGGGGTTTGAAATTCTTTAAATATTAATATCAAAAATTTGACATTTAGCCTGAAACCCACTACTTTGACCACGTGATCATTTATATAAACACACATGAATCCCACTACCTCAGAAAAAATCAGATACACACAGGAAACTGACTACATATTCGATAATAATATTATTTCTACATCAAGTTTTACATGAATTGTGCAATGAATCCTTTCTAATCTAGTCTATAGTTAAACGGACAGATATAGACAGTAGCATATCCGGGGGAGGGGGGTTCCAGACACACCACTGATGTTTTGAAATTTTTACTATGTATTTGCACACAACTCCCAAATTCGAACCTCCTCCCCTGGAAAAATTGGATTTCTGCATAAATCTAAGTATTGAAGTTTTGAAAGGTGTTGGAGTGTGTGGTTAGATAGATTGATTCTTCATTTCCTTTGATGATTGATCAATCAATGCATATATACACAGAGAGAGAGAGAGAGAGAGAGAGAGAGAGAGAGGGGGGGGGAGGGAGAGATAGACTGATTTGCAAGTTTTGATTAGGTTCAGTATGTATATATATATATATATATATATATATATATATATATATATATATATATATTCAAAGCAGAAGACAGCTCTGTGGAGCGCCACATTAACATAAATTCAAATAATTAAAGATATACATGTATTTAATTATTTGAAGATATCATCAATTCAATTATCTTTAACTGAATTGTTAAACGTCAAACGCATTGATCATATGCATCTTTGAATAATTAAAGATGTCTTCAATTATTTGAATTTACGAGTATGTTAATTTGGTGCTACATGCAGCTCTCATTAAATAATCTGGTCCCAGAGCACATAATATCAAGTCTGTAACAAGAGGTACTGTAAGCACTGCTCATTATGAATACCCCTCGCTCACTTCAATCTGCCAAACCCAAAGGGTGCTCCTTTGACCTTTTGATCCCAAAATCAGTAGGGACCATTTTCGTCCCATGGGTAGGTCATATGTGGGATATAGTAAATCCAAGTGAAAAGGATAACGCGTTAGAGTCTTGAAACCATTTTGCTAATTCAATATCCAGTACACTTGACCCTTTGACCCCAAAATTGATAGGGATCACCTTCGTGGCATGGGGAGTCTATATGGTATGTTGACTCTAGGTGAAAAAGATAATACTTTAAAGCCAGGAAACCAATTCATCTACAGACAGACGGACAACCCGATTCCAGTTTCCCCCCACAACTTTGTTGCGAGGGGTATAACTTATACGTATGTTCGGCGCTTCCAGTCATAGAGTGGGGGGGGGGGGGGGGTGTTATTGTGCACACCTGCTTCATTCATCCAATGGACTGCTATTTACATCTGATTTCCTTTTTTACAAACAAGGAGGGGTATTATCAAAGGACTTCTATACAGACTGCGGAAATGAAATATACAGAATATATAATCAGGGATAAATCTAAATTCCTAATTAATTATAAATGATAGCTATTCCAATAATGTTATCATCATACGGGTATAGATGAATTACTAGTAAATGATTATCATACATTATATATATAAACATTGCCTAAAAATGATTTCATTTAAAAATGAAACATAAGACATAGCTTACTTCCTATATCTTATTTTAAGCAACATTATTTTCACAAATATGACAACTGAAAAAATTGCACAGATACAATTTTTATTACATGTATCATGACAAATCACTTGCATTACCTGAAATTAGGATATGAATGCACAAAGTCCACGGCATTCAGTCTGAACAAACTTCCCCACCTACACCGTTACTGAAATCATATGATTACAGCTGTAAGGGGGGAAATTCAATCCACCAATATACAAGCCAATTAAAAGTGCTTTGTCCGATTGCATGACATATTTTATGGTCAGGGCGAAAACAAATTTATTATTTATTTTCAATATCATGAAAAGACACAATGGTTTTTGTGATCATTCAAACGTCATTTAAAAAATTCTAAGCAAAACACGTTTATGTCAACAGAACAGCTTACTATAGGAATTCATAAATATTTGAATAGGTACATGTTACGCACTTTTTCGTACTACAATGTACCTCCCGGATTCAAGCCGATTTTTTAAATAGGGATTTAATGATAGATTTTAACAATTTTCAATAATTAAATAGCGTAAGTGTTTTGTACAATTCAAAATAAATGTAAAATCGTTTATTTTTTAAAATATTATATATATATATATATATATATATATATATATATATATATATATATATATGAAATATATATGAAACATATACATACACACACGCTTATACAAAAACACGATTTCAGTTCCAGCGTTATATATATATATATATATATATATATATATATATATATATATATATATAAAACGCTGGAACTGAAATCGTGACAAATCGATTGGGGTATGCTGATATACGGGTGAACGAAATCTCCTGTTTACATTTCCGTAAGCACTGTATTTATTGCGCAAACTAACAAACAAACAAAAAAAACAAGCTTATTTACTTATCTTTGAAAAGAGTTTTTTGTATGTAATTTGGTGAAAAATGATAAATTTCCAGATAACTGTGGAAAATCATTGAATCTCAATTTTTTCAAAACAAATTGGACTAAGTGCTTTTAAGGTATTTACAAACATAATTTAGAGAACTACACCCAATTTTATTTTTAATCATCTATGATGATGACCAAACCACTGATCCTGAACTTATGTCCAAAGCAATTCAAATCACGATATATCGTAAGAAAAGGAATTCATTATGTCCAGAGTTTTGGTATGAAATAAATCTATCGAACATAAAGAAAAGAACAACACTGAAGCTTACCATAGAGCTTTACCTTGTTCATATGTAATCACGCGTAATGTGCATGCAGTAAAACCTTAATACATATAGCTCAAACAACTCACAAGGGCTAAACAACTCGCATAACATCTAAAAGGTAAAAAAAGGCTCCATCCTCAGGTGTTTTAGTAGTAAACCCTAAAATATTTAAAGGTAACATATCACGAAGGTAACTAGATTTCAAAATGCATTTTTACAATGCCTCACTAACTTGCACCATATCAGCTATTGATGCACAACACAATTTCTGAGATATATTTTCATTTTAACACAATTCCTATCATACAGAACAAAGGTCAATGCAATTTTCAAAATGATTTACACAGAATGTTAATTGATGTATTATTAACTGTAACTATGTAAAATAAGAGGTCCACAGGCCTTATCAGTCACATTAGTATTAGTTAAAAATATTTATCATTAGTCCCAAGGGCTATGAAATCTACAAAAAAAAATTCTGCTCTGAATATCTAAAGTAAATTCTAATATTCAGCAAAGTATAAACAAAATGTGTTCTAAAAACCTCAATGCCCTCAAAATGTCTCTATACTGATGAAAAGCTTCACATAATATATGTAACATTAGCATATGGCTAGCTATGACTCGTCCTTGAGTCAAAACATTCACATTTTCTGCTTTTCCTAAATATGCATTTAGTTTGTATTAGCACTCTTAAAGAAGTCTCATTTAGTTTGTATCAGCAAACTTGGAAAAGTCTTTCAAATGATAAAGACAATAATCACTGTAATAATTTTGACTCCACCCTGGAACCATTAAACCCTTACCCCCTGGGATCATGAAATTTATCATTTTGGTAATGGATGCTTACTCCTTCTAAATATCTACTTAGTTTTAATTTTGTATCAATAGCATTAAAGAAGATATTTTTTTTTTACATATACATACCAAGTTTGGTCCCACCCTGGTGTCAGAACCTCGGGGATTATGAAATCTACAATTTTGATGGAGGCGTTCCTACTCTACATCAATGTGCATTTAGTTTTTCTGATACATGTGTGGTTGTAAAGAAGATTTTAGAAAATGTATCAGTTTTGACAGTTTTTGCCCTTCCCCAAAGGTGCAGGATTCTTGAAATTTACATTATATGTTCCAATGTCTCAATGATGCTTCATACCAAATTTGAAAAAAATTGGAAAGGTAGTTAAAATAATAATTATTAATAATAATCAACAAGCTAAAAATGTTTCATTGTAAGTTGACAGACGATGCAAGCAGACCAACTGCAATATTAATAAATGTCCTCATGAAGGATAAAGCATACATATATTTATAAATTCAAAAGAAACTATGTCATGCCAAGTGTTTTTTGGTTAAAAAACAAAATTCCATATCCTTTTATCTCCACAACATGAGTGTTACTTAATAACAAGAGGCTCCTTGGCCAATATGCTCACTTAAGCATCATTTCAAAACTCTGAACAAACTTAAGTAAAACTTTTATTATACCAGAACAATGGTTCAGATTAAAATAAAACTCATGAAATAGTGTCACCCTATTTTCACTCTATCATTATCTACCCTTAGATTGATTGATTGATTGGAGGAGAGAACCCAGAAACAATGTACCTGGGAAGAGACCACCGACCTTCCACAAGTAAACTGGCAAACTTGCTCACATAACGCCGTGGCCAAGATTCGAACACGCGCCGACAGAGGTGAGAGGCTTTGTGATTTTGAGCCCGATGCTCTAACCACTATGACCCTTCATTTGAACATAAAGATCTGACAAGTCTGCAAAATTGAGTGACAAGTAGTGATGATGATATCTTTCAAATTTACTTTGTTCTTGTTCGTCTTTTTTGAGTGGCAATGAAATTTTTCACAGCAAAGATTGGTTTCCACTCAAAGTTTTTAAGATGAGGCATTTAAACAGCTCAGCTGGCCCAGAGTTTTTTTTTTTTCCAAAGAATTGCCTCCATAGTGCAGCTTTTTCCTCAGATGTCCATTGATGTATCAGAACTAGATAAAGAAGGAGAATAATCTCAATATCAGATTAACAGTTAGAGAAAAACAGTTATAACTAAGCAACCTTTAGTAATTCGCACTCATTCACAACTAAATAGTGGGATTCAATCTTGTCAACAATCTATCTAAATTTCAACAATCATAATTACTTACATGCATACCATAGCATGACCAATTAGACAAATTCAATTAAATTTTGAATGAGATAAAATATGCCAAATTTCTATATGTATGTTGCATGATGATGTGTACTTAGTGAAATTACAGTACAGTTACACAGTTACAGTTACAACTGCTTAAATGTATACTAAAGCATGATCAATTAGGCAAATTCAATTAAATTTGTGTATGTAGTGAGATTATAGTACAGTTACACAACACACTCATGTAGTGAGATTAATCTACATTTTAACACTTATAATTACTTAAATGCACAGTGTGGCATGATCAGTTATACAAAACCAATTAAATTTGAATCAGATGAAATGTATGTTGCATGATTATGTGTATACAGTGAGATTACAGTACAATTACACACACACTCATGAAAGGTTTAGGAGCTGTGAGCTTGGATAGATGGACAGACAAAATGGCAACTATATGCCCCCTCCCAAATTTTCAAGGAGCATAAAACACTACTCTAAACATGTTTAAATACAAATTTACTACATGTGTACTTGAATGATTAAACACTTATGACATCCCACTACATGTGTGTAACAGGAATCCCACTACATACAAACTGTAATAATAAAACATTTATGACATCCCACTACATGTGTATAACAGGAATCCCACTACATACACACTGTAATAATAAAACACTTATGACATCCCACTACATGTGTGTAACAGGAACCTCACTACATACACACTGTAATAATAAACATTTCACTTTAGCCAAAATAACATTATAGTTTGTTTGGAATTGCTGGCCGTCAAATTAAAATTATTCCTGCTGGAAAAAATTATTGACAAAATATTTATATATTTTATTTTATTGCTCTATCAGTTAAAAGATTGTGATTTTCTTCGAACGACGAATTACTCCTCTGTTTAACATTGGGTTTGACATCAACATTGATTTAACCAGTCGGATCAGTAAAACACCTTTTCCTTGCTATCTGTAATATAGCATTTATAAGATCGTCATTGACAAACAAATGTCAGACCAATGTGTGGTCACTTTACTGAAAAAAAGGAAAACATTCTTTTTTAGAATGGCTTACTTGTCAACTGCAACTGTAGAGTGTTTCACTGAATTAATATAGAATGACTTTTTTGTTTTAACTATAGAAAGTAGGCAGCTATTTTACTCAAAATAGGAGGAAGAAATTGCCTAGTGCCAGGGCTTTTAATGAGAAACCCGAAAGTGTCCATTCCTTTGTGTGTTGCATAGATAATGAGGTGAAAGTCAGTACCATAATTTAGTTTTAATATTCAAAATACGTTAAAATAGATCTTCACAATATTGAGCAAATTATTGATTAGAACAGTCACCTTTATCAAAGTTTTTGAGTCGAAAGTTTTGAGTTTTTTATCACAAAATTTGAACAGTCATTTTTGGCTTGTTTGTTTCAGAAATCAAAGGGGGAAAAAAATTTGAAAAATGTATATGTGCACAATTTTATATTGTGATTTTCATTATTAATTTCAAAATCAACTTTAATGATGGTTGGTTGTATATTGTTTAATTTCAAAGAAAAAAAAAATAAATTCCCTTCCTCCCTCCTGGGTCTGAAATCTCCACACAGCAATTCCAAACAAACATTTTTTAAGGATGGCCTAATAAAACATAGAAGCCTATCTATACATACCTGGATCATCAACAGCAATAATGGTATCCGATTCATCAACATCATTGCCTCCTGTCATCTGATGATGTGTCTATTGTATGCATGCATATCTGAATGCTTTGTGAAGCCTCTCTTCTCCAGTGGATGTTGTGGCTGATATTAAGGAATGATAATAATTATTTTACAAGAATAGTAGTAGAACTGATGAATGTTCCCCCAACTGCATCTAAACAATGAACAACTTCATAAGATTATTGACTTGCACAATGATCAATAACTGTTGAAATATTGTTGAAATGATGTTCTTTTTTTTTCATATATATAAGGTATATGTTAAGGGATGCTGACCTTTCCATAATGACTTGAGTGAGTCATTTACCTGATACTTACTTGTGAGCTATATGATCAATACCTGTTTAAAAACTATTGATATAAAGAAAATTTTCCTGAAATAAGGTATACTTTCTGAGAGACCTTGACCTTTATCGAATATCTTGGTTAAAAAGTTCCTATCCCAAGGAATATATATCATCAATTTTTGGAGGTATGAGCTTGGATAGACAGAAGAACAGACATGATGGCAACTATATGCTCCCCCATACAATGTCTCTCCTTCTCTCCAAATTGAAAGTGCTCCAAATTAAACATCCTCCCCTTAATGTAATGCATGGTATGGAGGAGAAAGCATGAACAGGAACATTATAGACATTATGAACTCCGATCTGCCATATAGGAGAAGTGCTCACAAGCTATTTTACATCCTCTACTCCTATTAGATCCACTACAACTTTAAGGATAAAAATTGAATCCTCCTGTCCCAACAATATGCACATCTACAAATGGCAATGAAGCATTGTACAAAGTTTCAAATCTATCTGATGAGCCATATTGGAGGAGAAGCGTTCACAAGCTATTTTACATCCTCCACTCCTCTTAGATCCACTACACCTTTTAGAAAAATAATTACATCTTCCTGTCCCAACAATATGTACATCTACAAATGGTAAACATCTGATAAGCCTTATAGGAGTTCACAAGAGTTTGTTGCACACAGACGGATGGTCACACAGAAAGACCAAAAATAATATGTCTCCCCCTGGAAGAAGGGAGATATAATAAACATTTCACTTTATATCACAATATCATATCTATTCATACCTGGATCATCAACAGCAATAATGGTATCCGATTCATCAACATCATTAGCTCCTGTCATCTGATGATCTGTTTGTTGCTTTTGTACATATCTGAATGCTTTGCAAGGCTTCCCATCTCCAGCTGATGTTTTAGCTGAATTTAAGGGATGATAACAATTATTTTACTGAAAACGTCTATATATAGCTAATCAGAACAGCAATTAACAACATGTGTACTTGAATGATTAAACACTCCTGATATCCCACTACATGTGTGTAAAGGAATCCCACTACATACACACGGTAATAATTAAACACTTATGACATCCCACTACATTTGTAACAGGAATCTCACTACATACACTGTAATAATAAACATTTCATTTCATAACACAAATCCCGATCTATTTTCTCAAAGTTCTTGATTTAGCAGGACAATTTCTTTCTTTAACAGAATTTTCTTGTGATGACTCAGACAATATTAAATACTAAAATTCTTACCTTCACATTCCCCATCATTTGCAAATGGTTTTGAGGGATCTGAAATTTATAGGGATTTCATCAGAAGAATGAAAATTAAAGAAAATCATCAGAAAATAAGTATTGATTGATTCTTTATTGTTTAATATTCCACCCGAGAATGTTTCATTCATATGGAGACGTCACCTTGCCGGTGAAGGGTTGCAAAATTTAGGCCTATACTTGGTGCTTACCATCTTTGAGCAGGGAGGGATCTTTATCGTGCTACACCTGCTGTGACACAGGGCCTCGGTTTTTACGTCTCATCCGAAGGACCACCCCATTTAGTTGCCCCTTACGACAAGCAAGGGGTGCTAAGGACCTACTCTAACCTGGATCCACACGGGACATGATTCACAATTTTTTAAACCATTTGGATGCAATTTTTGTATATAAATGACCAACACTGAGTAAGAATGATTAGTAAAATACAGAAGATTTCAGGAATGAAAGTAATTTCAACACATTGTAAACAAAATTAGCAATTTGGGAGCAGTTTTCCCTTTAAAAAATTATGAGTAATTTTATGGAAAAAAAATCATACACTTGTCCTAATTTCATTATGATTTTGTAAAATGCAGTTGATATAATTTTATATGATCATGGATAAAATTTTAATTTTATATGAAGCAAAGGAATTAATTTTGCCATAGCAAAAAAAAAGGAAACTAAGGAGCCAAATATATTTTGACATTATTCCTAATGCATGCTATCATTGACATTTTAATAATGTATCCACCATAACAACTGTACAAGCTATGAAATAAATATCAATGAAAAAAAAAAAAAAAGTTCCATAATTCACCAGGCCAAAGAGTCTGAGAAATTCATGTTTAGGGGGCCTCCATGGCCGAGTGGTTAGAGCATCATGCTCAAAATCACAATACTTCTCACCTCTAGACAGCGAATGGTTCGATTCTCGCTCGCGACAATATATGTGAGAAAGTCTGCCAGCTTACTTTTGGAAGGTTGGTGGTCTCTTCCTGGGTATGTTGTATCTGGGTTCTCTCCTCCACCAATAAAAAAAATTTTACGTCACCACATAGCTGAAAAATTGTTGAGTGTGGCGGAAAACAAAATCAATCAATCAATCATGTTTAATTCGCCTAACATCTTATCAAACTTCAGTACCCATAAACCCAGTCTCATTTCCTTAATACTATAAACACATAACAAATAACAAAATATTTCATAGCAGTGTTTCTCAAACCAATTTTAAAAGCTGCATTATGCCATATTGATTTGGAAAAATCAACATATTTAAATTTTGGGAATTTTTCAATGTTGAATACTTCTAGGATTGAGAAATTATAAACGCATTTACCACTACTGATTTTGTAACAATATCCTTTTCACATAATGCTTTGAATTATGTGACATCATAAAGTTAACTGTATACCGTGATTAAATGACCTGTTTAACTTGTCCAATATTTTCCTAATCAATATGCTATTTTCCTTTAAAGTTGAAATAGAGAAAACACGCCCTCCAGGGTGACAGTTTCTAAGCAATGGGAATTGACAATGGTTGATATTACAAAAATTATTCCATGTACACAAATTGCATGCATGTGTACGATTCATGGTAAATTGATGGTAAAAGGGATATTTGCAACTGTCAAATCAACATTAACAGTAGAAAATAACAAATGAGAAGATAAATATTCCCATTCTAATTTTGCTTGACATTTACATCCTTTTTTGTTGAATTTTGCTTATATTAAGAAATATGTGATGAAATGTTTATGCTTGACGTTATTTTTTGTGTCAGTCTATTATGACATCACAATCCACAGCTTTCCATCTTGTTACTGCTCGTTAACTGCCTCAAACACCTGCGATTCTTTTGCGTTGTTGTATACAACTAATACATATTGATATTCAGTGTAATCAAACAAATAGTTCATGCAGTTGAGGGTAGTATTGAAAATTTTCATCCCTCAAAATCCACTGTGCCAAGCAAGCCTAAATTTTCCTGCCCTTCACCGGTAACGTCTCCATATGAGTGAAAAATTCTCAAGAGAGACATTAAACAATCAATCAATCAATCCCACCTCTAAAAGCAGAGTAATTTCTGGTTAACATAATATGTAGTCACATGTGCAGGTATACTAAGAACAAAAAGACCTAAATCGCCTATCTCTGTAATTCATCCTGCATGTAGGACTAAATATAAATGCCTTTTGATATATACGATCAGAGATTGTCCTGCACATTGGCGGATCCAGGAATTTCGAAGGGGGACAGATGTGCCAAAAATACTCTGCCATTTTTGGTGCCAAATCTGGAACTTTCTCACAATATTGTAAACTTGTGGCCAAAAAGGGGAAGGTAGTCTGGGATCCCTGCACCCCCTACCCCCTCCAAATCCGCCACTGGTACATACCTCACTTAATCACTGACATGGCTTCTGCTTGCACGTGACACGCCTATAAACCGAAATACAAACACAGACTTTACCCGGATTTTTCAGTACAATTGATTTGATTTCTTCACAATCAATATCCTTCAATTGAAAACACTTTAACACATTGAAGAAACTGGTGGTATTGTTGGGATTGTGCAATAGTCTTCTTGGTTTCGATATGTTGTAGAAAACATTGCACATATATCCTCCTGAATGAGTTAGTAAATAACGTTACGGTAACAATTTAAAAAATCTTATTGTGAAACACATTTCTACATTAATACTTAAACAGTAAAAAATCTAAATTAGGAACAATTTGTTGATTGTAATCAAAACTGCAATTCTGTTTACAGTTCATAATGACACCAGTAGTTATTCCCCCCCTCACTCTCTACCGGGAATTTTGATATGGATGCGTATAAACTAACTATACAAGCTTAAAACCATTTATCAGTGATGAAAATCTATACCGTGTCTATAAAAATACAAAATTAACAATAAAAATGATACACTTACTCGAAGTCTGCCGCCATCTTTAAACAGGAAATAATCTTCCACGCATGCTCTGATTCAACAACCGAGGCAAAGTGTGTAACATGCCGATATGGACTCCAAAATGTGTGTGACAAAATTCGTATACACACCGGAAACCCACACATTTTGCAATTTTACATTTTCTGAACTGAAAATGATGAAAATAATAATTTCCGAACAATTTTCTATCCCACTACACAGGTGTATGTAGTGGGATAGAAAAATGTAGTGGGATAAAACGTGTGTATTCATATTCGTGTAGTGGGGTTCAGGCGCTTACCAACACACACACACACATATATATTTATGTGTGTGTGTCTCTCTCTCTCTGTGTGTGTGATATGTGTGTGAGTAGAGAAGATTTGCTATTAGTAAGATTTCATTATGTATTTTCACTATATGGCCATATTAGCCCCATTCCAGGCCTGAACCTCTGGCTCATGAGCCACAAATTTCACAATTTAAGTTTAGAGCTTTATGGACATCATGACCATGCATATAGTTATTCTCAAATATATATGGAAGTAAGAAAATTTTCTCACCTTTAATACATTTCCATTATATGGCCATAATTGCCCCACCCTAAAGCCTGAACCCCTGAACCAACAGCCATCAATTCACAATTTTGACAAAGGGCTTCATGGACAAAATAACCATGCATTTAGTTTTCCTCCCACATGTGTGGGAGTGGAGAAGAAGATTTTTAGCATTTTTAGGACACTTGGCCCTGCCCCTGAGGCCCCAAGGGTGGTATGGTAAAAAATTTCACAATTTATATTCCTCTTAGCCTAGAGATGCTTCACACCACAACTGGTAACAACTGGCCTCATAGTTTTCAAGAAGAAGTTAAAAATGTGAAATTGTTAACAGATGATGACGGACGAAGAAAATTCAATCTCTATATCAACAGGAAATTAAAAATTACAAAAGACTAAAGTTTAATTTCTTCAGCAACAGGAAATTACCATCATTTCATTTGCAAATTGCTGATCTGTGCCGCACAAAAGTAAAACTGTTTTAAGTTTAACAAAGTATCAAGTGTAAATAAAATCGCAATACTAAAAGTATTCCCAAAAATTTAAATTAATTTATATATCTTAAAAATAAAACAAAAGTACTCCAAAAAATCTAATCTATATATATCTTATGAATAAATGTTCACCAAAAAATCTAATCTATATATATTTTATGAATAAAATAAAAGCAATAATAATAATGATAACATAATAATAATAATAATGATTGGTTTTATATAGCGCTTTTCCAGCATATGCTGCTCAAAGTGCTTCACAATACATTATTACCTCAGCAGACCTTATACCATTCCAGAGCTTTCTTAGTGCAAGCTGCCATTAAGGCACTAGAGCACTAACATTCTAACAATATCTTTCACTGTCTATAGCCAGGTACCCCTTTTACACATGGGTAGAGTGAGGAAATTTGTGTAAAGTGCCTTTCCCAAGGACACAACGTCGGCCGTGCCGCAGCCAGGATTCAAACCCACAAGCTTTCAGTCGAGAGTCCAACAGCCTAACCACTAGGCCACCAACGCCACAAGTACTTTAAAAAATCTAATCTATATATTGTTTTATATATGGTTTATATAAGTTGATCCCCTATTGTGGCCCCAACCTACCCCCAGGGGCCATGATTTTATCAAACCTGAATCTGCACTGCATCAGAAAGTTTCAATGTAAATCTGAAGTGACTCAGTGGTTCTTGAAAAGATATTTAAATGACTCCTCTCTATTTTTGCATTTTTGTGATTATCTCCCCCTTTAAAGGGGACATTTTCATTCTTTGAACAATATGAATCCCCTTCACCCAAAGATAATTTGTATGAAGTTTGATTGAAATTGGCCCTATGGTTCTGGAAAAGAAGACTTTTAAAATTTGTTAGTGTATTTTTGCTTTTTCGCTATTGTCTCCCCTTGGAGAAAGGTACTTAATTCCTACCCAAAGAATGACTTGTGCCAAGTTTGGATGAAATTGTCTCAGTGGTTTTGGAAAAGAAATAAAAAATGTGAAAAGTTTAAAAAAAAAAGACGGACAGACAGATGACAGGCGATCAGAAAGGTTTAATTAGGCCTTCTGCTGTAATAGGATATCACTTTAAATGGGAGGACTTACCTTTCCTGAATCATCCTGTTCAGAGTAATCATGTCGGTGCCAGTTTCTTCGCTTTTTCACTGTAAAACACAAAATAAAGTCTTCTCCAACTTCAAGTAAATCACTGATCAAATTTTACATTTAAGATTATTCCTAAATAAAAATCAAAGGCCTGAAAGGCCATAAAGGTGTCAAGTGCAATATCATATACATCAGGATTCTCAATAAATGTAGTGGATAGCAGGTGAAATTAGAGAAAGTAGAAGAAGAAATATTTGAGTGCCACAGGAGGAATTTCCTTAATTTTAGATACTTAAATAAAGCATTAAATTCATTTGTATGTAAAATGTCAGCAAAATGTGTTTATTTACATGAAAAGAAATAAGGAGGAGAGCTTGAACTGCTGTTGCTTATCCTAGCAAGTTCATACCCTCCTCTTGCTAGATAGTATCCCCTCAAGATTTGTTACTTCACAAAAGCTATCAACGATAATTTCAAAATGCAGACGAATAATGCTGAAAAGAATATCACTGCTTCAGAGCGACAATACTAGTTTATAAAAGTTATTCGTCTTCTGTTCCTGTATAATGTTATGGTAACAATTATATGGTATATACTCTCCGTTTTCAATGATGTCTAACAATTCCAAAGTTCAACATTTTGGTAGAAAGGTTATTAAAAATCGGAATATGATTCAACTCCCAATGAATGCTACCTAGTCTGGTTTTCTTCCCGAAATGACCTGTTATTTTCTTTGTTTTACTTAATATAAAATCAGGATTACCAAAAAGAAAACAAGAAAGTTGTTTCTCTGTTTTTTTGTTTGTTTTTTTTGGAATAGCAACTGAACCATGATACTGCGCAGAATTTATCTACTGTCACAATTTCATCACTTAAGTATTCATCTGTTTCTGCTGACACAAAATAAGGATTCTTGATGAAACTATGAGACTATAGATATGAATAAAAGCATAATTTGAGCAGATTATTTTATAAGTATTTAATAATACCACATGGCACAAATTTCGTGGCAAAGTCTGTTTCATAGTTAATCCAATAATCAAATAATGAACTTCTCTTCCCAAAAAATCAGATTGGACAATGATATAATGATAAACAACGACATCAACAACAGAAATATAATTCTGCCTTTCAAATATCAATTAAATTCAATGTTTCAAAGTCTTAAAATGAAACATTCAAAACCAATAGATTTTCTAGGTGCACCTACCCGGAGGTGCAATCTACAAACAACAACACTTGTACCACTATCGAGTTCTATTTTCAGAGAGTCAAATCCACTCGCAACAGTTTTTCCTGGTACACCGTTATCGCCACCATTGATTTTGAATCCACACATCAGGTGGGGCAGCGTAAAAACTTAGCAACATATCAACTGTCATGGGCACCACCAATTTGTTAATTATTGAAACTACAAGCAGAGTTTAAGAAAAAGAAAGCCTAGTTGCATTTTAGCATAATTAAGATGGGGGGCTTGGATTGGCTGCCCCGAATTATCACTGAAAAGAAACCTACAGGAATAGCACATGCTATTTCCATGTACCAGTAACGAGCAGTTGTCCCACTCAACACTACAAAAGGCTCTAGCTCGATTCTGAATCTTGAAAAATTAACCAACCTTTTATAAAAGAAAATAACATACAGCAGCAATAAATTTATGTGGAAAAAAAAAAAGGTCTGCTGCCCGACTCACCCACCCTCTGGAACAACCCTTAACAGTTAATGAGTACTTACACACTAGTGGCCCATGCATCAGTTGACAGTTTGGGCAATGATAGATCTCAATGTCTGAGGCTTGGTACTCTTGTACGCCGACACAACTGAAAAGAAAAAAAAAAGACTTGCACTCTAGGATTGATTGATTATTTATTGCTTTCCGCCACACTCAACAATTTTTCAATTATCTGGTGGCGTCCAGTTTTTGTTGGTGGAGGAGAGAACCCAGATACAATGTACCTGGGAAGAGACCACCGACCTTCCGCAAGTAAACTGGCAAACTTGCTCACATAACGCCGCGGCCGGGATTCGAACACGCGCCGACAGAGGTGAGAGGCTTTGTGATTTTGAGCCCGATGCTCTAACCACTCGGCCACGGAGGCCCCCTGCACTCTAGGAAGTGAGTCGAACTACTGCCTAGACATACTGCATTTCAGAAGCTAGAGCTCCGGAACAAACAAAGTCACCTGTATTTCAGAAGACTGAGCTCTAGAATATACAAGTCACCTGTATTTCAGTAGACAGAGCTCTAGGACAGATTAGTTACCTGTACTTCAGTAGACAGAGCTCTAGGACAGATTAGTTACCTGTATTTCAGTAGACAGAGCTCTAGGACAGATTAGTTACCCGTATTACATTTTCAGCAGTCAAATACTACAGATATTTATCCTTTCAATAAAATTGATATTTTCATAGCGAAAATAACAAAAATGTCAATAAATACGACCACCTTTATTTTACGTAACAAAAAATACTTTATCATGTTTTTACTTGAATATTAAAATAGAATTTAATCAAAGTTGCTTTATTGTTCAAATGTATTTGTTTCTATATACTTTACATTTTTCTTAAGGTACTATTTTTTTGGAAGCGCAATATTGTTTCGAACATTCAATATAGGGTGGATTGAAAGGAGGCCTGGAAGTGGTAGACCAAAGGGAAAACGTAAGAAAATGTAATATACAGAAAATTCAGTGTTTTGTTGTTGGATATTGAATTTATTTCACGAGTGAGATGGGATTATTTTTTATATTCTTGATAACAATAAAGATCCCTCCCTGCTCAAAGGCCATAAGCGCAGAGCAAGGACTAAATTTTGCAGCCCTCCATCAGCAATGATGATGTTGCCATATGAGTGGAAACTTCTCAAGCAGGACATTAAACAATAGACGATGACACAACAAAAATGAATAGGTCTAAATTTGTAGTCAGTACTTCATCTATACTAGTGATGTCTATATCACATGTAAATTTGAATGTTTAAAAAAAAAAAAAAAGCACCATATCAGAATTCATGCTACTCATCACATTTATTACATTTTGCACTTTTTCGACCAAAAAAATGCAGCAGAATTTAGGAAAATGCGGCACAGACATTTCATACTTTAGACACCACGACACCATCTTGAATTTAGCCATGTGCATCAGAACAGCTGGTTTGCCTGTGAAGAATGGTCAATGTGGATACTCTGCAGCATGGGAACGATAGACCCAGAAGTGTGTTGTTTATTTAGTAGTTGATACAGGGCAAAGGGGTAATCTGCTATGTTCAGGTAGGTGTGCAATGAAATTTGCACATGTGAGTCGCTAACATCATAATTACTGACAGGAAGATACCCTTATACTTGATGTTCACATGCGCCCCCCACCCTTTTCAGAAATCCTGGATCCGCCTGTGATATAGTCAACATGAATTGATTATCATTAATTATAAATCATTCAACTTGATTAATATGGTTTACAGTGTGACCGTTGAGATGAGCGAAGACCCATAACATCTTGCAACATGACATAAGGCATTTCATCCGTATATTCATTTAATGCAGGAATATAACGCTGTCCGTGTAAACAGTGCATTGCGACATCATATTAGCTGCGATGTTATTTCTTTCAACCAAGCAATTATCAACAACAACAAAATGTACAAAGGTATAAGAAAGCTTGTCTGGAATTTAAAAAATTTGTGGCACTCTCCAAATTATTTATTTCTATTAAGTTCGGGGTTGTCCATTAAGGATACTGGAGTGACAGCGACATTTTTCCAGAAGCATTACAGGTAATACTCACCCTTTTTAAGTTGATGAAGAGCAAATCACACGACTCAAATGTGTAATCATTAGAGTGAACTCATCATGTTGCCTCGCTAGTGTTGCAAAGCAACGTGCTCGCTCCTATGGCTACACATTTGAGTCCATGATTTGCTCTTCATAAACTTAAAAATGATGAGTATTTGAGTATTATCCATAATGCTTCTGGAAAAATATTGCCATCTCTGCAGAATACTTCATTGATAACCCCTTAACTAAAACAAATGAACAGTTTAGAAAGTATCATTTGTCAAACATTTTAAAATTCCAGACAAGGTTTCTCATATCTTCCTACGTATTGTTGTTGATAATTAAAAACAACATTGCAGCCAATATATGACATCACAATGCAATATTTACATTGACCACTTTATATTTCCTGTGTTAAATTAATAAGGGGCACAGTCCTCTAGCAGCATCAGTCCACAGGGCTGTGAGAGCAAAACTATAGGTAACACACATATACAAACCATACTTTCTCAATCACAAAATCACTATTATGATCACACATTGACACTACATACGTTATAACACTCTATGAATTGGTAAATCAAATGTCAAAAGGAATCTTTTTCTTAATAATCATTTTTTTCCCGTATGTGCTATATATATAAATGTGTCGCCCTCAAACACAGTCACTCCATATCATAAGACACATTAAGAATAATTAAACTGCCTAAAGTCATGTCACAAGACGTTACGGGTCTTTACTCATCTCAACGTTCACACAGTAAAACATATCAATGCGAACTAAACGGACTGTTAAGTGATATGTCCAAAGAATTATTCAACTTCTGCAGAATTAACTCTGGAATTCATTTTGTAGGAATCACATCTTCACAAAACTATGAACACAAGATGACAAGATCCTAGTAAATGCTGCTCACTAAATAGTTAAACAACATATCATGATTACAAGTGTTGACATCAACTTGTCAAACTTTCGTCAGCAGATCTGCCTTCAATGGTGCAACCGTAGAATTAAATCTTTAATGTAATTTGATAAAATGGCTTTACCTTCCGTGAAACCAGTCCTTGCATACATCACATTCAATCATGAACTCGTTTTCATCGTAAGGTTTTCGACATAAACAGTACACTGTTTCTTCGTCTGACGCCATGTTGAAAATTGCGGGACAAAGATATCCGCTTCCGCATGCGCAACAAAATACGAAAGCTGGCCCTAACCTTCACCCTAGACTTCAAAAGCGCGGCAAATTTAAATTTGACAGGCGATGAATAGAAACCCATAGATTAAGACAGTTTGCTAACGTGATAAACATTAGAGAATAATTAGATACACGAGACTCTTGGCGTTATTTCGTTACTCGTAAGTTTCATACACCCAGGCTATTACTTTGAAATATAACATTATTTTAATTTGCGTTTCCAATTTTATTTCTTTTGATAGTATTTTGTATTTTCTACATTTACATATTTCAAGAGACGCTACTTTTAACACATTTTATCGTCTTCCTCACTGATTGCAGTTTCGTTCTTTTCCAGTTCCACTAAATTCACCTCCTACATAAAAGAGCTATTATCTCGAAACTGACGTATCGCGTATATAATCAAATATATTTGTTCTTATTTATAATGGTTTTGAGTAAGGAAGAGAATATTATTACCCATATCAATTCAGGCCCGTAGGAAGCAATTTCACTTTTGGGGCACCACACCAAAGTAATTTACAACAATAAATTGATATCGACAAAACCATTAGTAAAAAGATAACTGCATAAATATGTGCAAGCATTGAGATGTACGTCATGTACATAGATCTACTTATGTACATAGAATCTAATTAGTTTCCCAGAAAACCCTTCATCTTTAATTTTAAGGGGGTTATGGGGGGGGGGGTAAGGATTTTTTAAAAAAAATTTTTTTGTTTTTTTTGTTTTTTTTTTTTTTTGTTTATATCTTTATCATTTTGTTATCAATCATTTCCGAGTCATAAGGCATTTAGTACTCGGTAAACTTTCCAAATATCGCCAGCCTGTGTTCATTTTCACTTAGGAACTCCTCAACTATTTTTTTCCGGATTCAGTTCATCAGTCTCATTTCTATGAACATGCAATAAAAGCAAAATGTCTGTTCGTATTTGGCTTATTGTTGATCTCAGTGATATTTTCAAGGCGCTGAATGAGCGCTCACTGGTAGCGTTTGTTGCAGGAAGTACCGAAATTAGTTTGAGAATTTTGAGGATCTCGGCAAACAGACTTTTTTTTCATTTGAATGTCTGAAAAATTCAACCACACTTGGTATATCTGGCGTAAAGTCTTTTGGCAAAACAGTCTTTAACATTATAAGCTGGCAGTGAAGATCCTTTGGCTTCAAATCTGTATCATATAGGGTCGTGACAAAATTGAATTTTTCTTCAAAAGTTTGACCTGTGCAAACCTTAATTACGAGGTTTTCAGGATTAACATAAGCTTTGTAACCTGGTTGGTCAAATCTAGATTTTATGCCAGCTAAAAGCAGATCTAATGCCTCGTAGAAATCTTTCCTATACATATCTGCATACAATGAAAAAGTATTTGCTGCTGTCCCATCATCAAGTTTACGAGGAATTTTGCGTTTTTTAGGAAGAACAGGATCATCGATGTTCATCTGTTTTGCTTTTTCAACAACTTCCTCGTAAAACTGAGTGAAGATTGCCTCATCTCGTAAAACTGAGTGAAGATTGCCTCATCTCGTAAAACTGAGTGAAGATTGCCTCATCTCGTAAAACTGAGTGAAGATTGCCTCATCTCGTAAAACTGAGTGAAGATTGCCTCATCTCGTAAAACTGAGTGAAGATTGCCTCATCTCGGAAGCACTCCTTGCCGTTGATAACCATCACTCGCCGAGAGATTTGGAGCCTGCAGAGCCCTTGCCAAATTATCACTATAACAAAAGTTTTTTCACTCAATAAACACCCAAAGAAGAAATCAGACCTGCACATATAAGCAGCCACTCCCCTAATTCTGTTTTTCATTTCTACCTCACGTATGTATTGGAGGCTTTCATCACAAACATTTCTTAGAATTTCATAGTTTGACAAAATGCTCAAAAATGTGTTGGATTTTATTGTCCATCTTATGGGACACAAAACCCTTATTACCGCTGACGTTTTCTGTAGATTTTGGGGATTTTTTAGTGTATTGAAAATAATCTCCCCTCTTGGAGATTCTTTAATCAAATTTGTTATATCCTTTGCAATGTCCGGGGTGACTCTAAGCAACTTGCATCCCTTAATAGAATCACTGAAAGCTAGGTTAAGAGCATGACAATATCAGTGTATGTGAAGGGCTCAGGGTTCAGGTGCATGAATTTGTGTTGCAACACCTGTCTTTGAACCAGCCATAGAAGCAGCCATGTTATAACATTGGCCTTGTACTTTGTTAATAGGCAGATCGAACCTCAAAAGGGTATCTTTAATTGCTAGGGTTATTGAATTAGCCCCAATGTCAGAAAGACAGTACATCCCTAATAAATCTTCATGAGCGGTAAAATTTTGACCAACTCATCGAATGCATAAAACGAATTGCTCTTTGTTGGAAATATCTCGTGCCATTATTGAAAAGAATTCAGACGATTTGATGAAAGCAACAATATGTCGCAAAACCTGCAACCCCATCACCTGCAAAATTTCATTTTGTATATGTGGAGAAACATACTTATTTGTCTTGCGTTGTAGCCATTCATGAAACAGGGGATCGCGTTTAGCCTCTAGCATGAGAAGTTGATTAAAGTTCGAGTTTTCTCGTCTTTGTCATCCCGAAGAGTAAGTCCTTGTCGAGCAAAAAACTTCAAAATGTTTGTGATTTTTAAGCAAATTCTCTCTGTTAGACTTCTTCTCGACTTCGTGCGTCTTTGAAAGACATTTTCCAACATCTTTAACCTCCTCCCTTATCGTAAACTCCCTTTACACTGTCTCTTTATGGCAATCACTTTTCTCGTGTGCGGCGAATTTTGTGGTTGCTTTTTTCCAGTTTTTAAAACCACTTGATATGAAAGCTTTTTCTTTCTTGTGACAACTGAAAGTCTTCTTCTGAAATGATTTTATGCAAGGAAAACAATACAACATCTTTGATTTCTACATAATGTAATCAAGACCACCGATCAAACCAGGAGGCATTGAAAGACCTCATCGTTTTACCAAACTTTTTTGCTGGAAAGAAAATATTCCGTGGCTGATTTGGGGTACTACCGATCTCTGGTGTAGGCCATTTTTCATGTACAACCTGGGCCTTTTGAACTGGTATTTCTGAGATATCATCTTCTTCTTCTGAAGAAGAAGAATCAATAAAGGAAGCAATGTTAACATGTTTGTCTGTTTCTTTGTTTGCAGTTTCCCCCAATTTACCTGTTTCATTAGACTCCTCATTTTTGTTAGACTCCAAGAGTGGGGAAGGACTATCTTGTGATTGTTTTGGTTCAAATGAGCGATGACGTTCAGAATCCTCAAAGGATAACCTCGAACGCTTTGAAAGAGGTTCCTCATGCTTGTGAATACAGGCAACAAAATGATTAGGTGTCCAACCATCTATTTTTGTAGCAATTGTTTAAGTCCACATGATGTGGATAGCATCCTGATATTCTTTAACATCAGCACGGTCAAGAGGAACAATAAGCTGATTATGATCTTGTCTGTTTACACCAGGGTTTTCCACCTCGGGGAAAATCGACATGATTGGTTTCTGCAAAACGTTAGAAGCTATGAACATATGTAAAAGGCTTTAATAGTAGCCGTTCTGGTTGTTTTTATTGTTTCCTTTTGTAACGAAGCAATCAAATCACCAGTAAATAAACACTCTTCTGATAGGGTACTTTCAAAGACATATTGAAGTGAACTTTTGTTTGTGGACATGGTCACAAAAGTGTTTTGGTTCGTGTAGCGCATTAGGTTTGAAACAAGTTCAAACACAATTCGTACCCTCATTTCTTTAAAATTGTCCTCATGTTCAAACATAAAAAGAGAGAGAGTTTTGAATAAGCAATTCCCATCACCATATATCTGAATCAGGATAAGCTCAGAAGGAGCATCATTTGGATATTTAGCTCTAAGGAAACAGCATCTTTTCGAATATTTGAAGTTGGGATATTAGGTATGCTTGTTGGAAGAGGATATTTCTTAAAACTTTGCCCTTTCAGTCTAACAAGAAAATTTAGTGCTCCCCATCCCTTTTTTCCCCTGCATTCCTTGCTTCTTCGTGCACGTTTTCGAAAAATGCCTTTCTTTTGTCCGTCTGTGAAATATAATCAAAGTTAAACTGTGAGGAAGGTTGATCTTACACTGATACAATAGTGTCTACTCTTGGACCTTGGAATGAAACAGGTCTTGGCAGCCTGAGACTTTACAAGCTTCGAAAAAGTTGTTACACGTCATGACCTACGTCACATGGGGGTGTTACGTCACTGATAAATAATGATTCACACATTGTCGGGTTTACCCTTACAATAAAACTGTGATGATAAAAAAGTCAACAATTCATCATATTAGCTTTACAAAAAGATTTTAAATATATACAAACGTTGAACTGATATCAGGGCAGTTGGGCATAGGCATTTTTGTATCAAGATGAAGTTTCTATGAACAAGCTATCTAATGAAATATTAGACCTTGAAAGTTAGTCAAGGTCACACAAATACCTTTTGATCAGTCGTCCCTTGCAAGATTTTTTCACTCGTATGAGTCGTCAACAAATACCGGTAAAAGACTTTAAACGAGGCTTGAATAGTGAGGGTACTTTACCGTGCCAACGCCTTTCGCGACACAACATAAGGTCATTTCCGAAATATCCTTGACTTTCACTCCTAGTGCCCGACACTTGGCAAAGGAACAGTCACTACATATCATAGGTTTGACGTCAGATGCGGAGCTGGAAACGAGAACCGAACCATTACCTCATGATTACGACCCTTAGGATGATGCCCTAAGAAATGTTAAGGCATTAAGTGCTTTTCATAATTTTTTTTTAATTTAAGCTAAAGGACAGTCACATTGACTGACTCTGAGTCTCATTGAATTAAATAAATTTTCTGCTTAAAAATAATTTTATATTACTCTATATGTGAATTTTACTATATGTTTTTTTTTTTTTTTTTTTTTAAATATTTGGGGGGCGGTATGAACCCCCCCCCCCCCCCCCCCCCCCCCCCCGCGGTTTCGACGGCCATGCAGCTGGTGACGTCTCATTATGAGTGAAAAATTGTCGACGAGACGTAAAACAAAGAATCAATCAACCAACCCTCATCCCCGCTCATTTAAATCCGCCTCAACAGATCCGTCAAGTTTTATTTATAGAGGTCGCTTCAAACTCACGTGAGAATAATACGAATCATCAAAAACAATATGGCGACGTTAAAGCTGTCGTTCATCCTTAAAGTCTTCCTAGCACTTAGTGTAATTAATTTAACTTCTGCCAAACATGTTCACGAGTTTGAAGTGCATCAAATTGATTTAATGCAAGCTCTGGAACCAAAGTCAGCCATCAGGAGTAGACGAGACTTGTCAGATTCAGTTTGCAAGCTACAGGAGCAAAATTTTTTGCAGGAAGTTAACTCTGGAAAAGTAAAACTCGAGCGAAAGGTTTGTTTTCGGTTTTTGAATTTTGTTTCCTTTTATTTTGCTTGGATAATTTTTTTTACAGAGATATGTTTTCCTTTTTTATGTTAGTTGCACTTTAACACAATGTAGTTGTACCAGTGACGTTAAATGTAATCATATAGAGGAAATTCGCGATGTTTTGTAATCATACAATGTTGATAAAAAAAAAAAATACCGTTGTTGTGACATGTAAATTGTTTCAGCCAAAACGTGCTTATGTTAAGTATTAGCACTATGTACAGTTAAGTACTAACACTATACACAGTTAAGTATCAACACTATATAATATATACATTCAAACAAATCAACAAGCTCTGTAGAGTTTTTAAACCACTATTTATATAAATAAATTTTTAAATAAAAACATTATTTATAAAGTTGGACATAACAACAATGAACATTAGCTATATTCTAGCTATTTACCAACATGCATGGATACCCTCTCACAACAACTGCCAATCACAGGGATTGAACTCCTGAGAAGTTAACCACTCTACATTACCTGAACACTATTACATATTAAAGACAAAACACACAGATGTGTCACAGATCATGCAAGAAAATACAAAGTATGAAAGTCGTAGCAATGATAGAAGAAATAAACACAATAAAAGCAAAAGTGGGTGTTGAATAAAAAGGAAAGCAGATTTTAACAAGCACGCAACATAAATAAGTTGCCTAAAGCAACTAGTTAACAATCAGGGACAAAATTCAAACATGAGATTAGATAAATAAGTTATTTTTTGTCACAGTTAGTTACCTCTCCTTGCTCTTTCCATTCATTTTCAACTCAAACTGGTTATTTTTATTTGTATCAACCCCCTCACTTTAAGTACTACAGATTTTCAGTGGTGCACCAAGATGAAAACTAATGTTTGTTTCATTTTTAAGGCGTCGAGCTTGCTCGAGAGCCTTCTAGCGATCATGCAGAATTTTGCCACGATACCGCCCTTCAGGTAACCTCAATGGAAGAAGTCAAAATAGTGCCTTTTGGTTTGGAATGTTTCTTATGATTCAAGACTCTGAAACATTAGATTTAATTGATATTTTAAAGACAGAATAGCTATTCCGTTGTTGATGTCATTGTTAATAATAATAATAATATCCTTTATTTACCCTGGACGACACAAATTAGCATACAGCTAGTTTTCATTGTGGTCTTGCTTTAAAACACAGATACAAACATAAAATTAGTATTTTATAGCTAGTTCATATCATTGTCCAGTAATTAAATAACAACTATTTAGTTATAGAAGTTCATTATTCATGGATGAATTTGCTACAAAATAGATCAGTGAGTAGTCCGGTTCCCTTTCCCACAATTCAATTCACTAATGTAGAGAGTGCATGAATGGGATATTGTCAGAAGGTTGGATTAGAGTAATCAATGAGAAATTTTCCTGTGAAATGTGTGGCTCATGAATATCATTAAAAACTTAACAAATAACCTGCACAAATTTCATTTATATCTAAAATCTCATAGTTTCATCAAGAATCCTTATTTTGGATTAGCAGAATGGATAAACACTAAAGTGGTGAAATAAATTCTATGTAATGTCACGGTTCAGTTGCCATTCATACAAAAAACAATTAAATAGAGAGTATTTCTGGTTTTGTTTTAGGTAGTCCTGATCCCAATTTTCTATTAAGCAAAACGAAAGTTGCATGTGTATCATGAAGAAAATAACAGAACATTGCAAGAAGATACTCAGGCTAGGTAGTGGGAGTTAAATCTTGTTCAGATTTACAATAACCTTTCTTCATATTATGTTAAACTGTTGAACTGTTAGATTTATTATAGAAAACAGAGAGTTAATTCAGAAATTGTTACATCATAATGAAACAAAAGACATGACTTTGGTCAACTGGTTGTCAAACTCTGAAACAGTTATATTCTTTTCAGCATTTTTCGTCTGCATTTTGAAATTATTGATTATAGCCTTTGCAAGGTAACTAGGATTGAGGGGATATTATCTAGCAAGGGGAGGGTATGAACTTGTTAGGATAAGCAACTTCAGCCCAAGCTCTCCCCTTTATTTCTTTTCATGTACATAAAAACAATTTCCTGACATTTTAATATTACAGTGCTCAGGCTGTCGTTGTTTTTGAAGTTTATAAAACACTGTAACTGTTAACATACTTTTAACTTCACAATGTAGAAGGAAAACAGGCTTGCATTAGTTCTAAATTTTATGCTTGAAACGTATATGTTTCAGACTCTGCTTAAGAGGTCCATAGTTAAGAGTCTGTGAGAAATATGATTTGTTTGTTTTATTTTATGTTCCACTTGTGCCAGACATTCATATATATTCTGGAATTCGTATCTCCATCCGATCTCGTATATGTCTGTTAGGGCGTATTTACATGCCCTGGTGCTCTGCTAACACTGCACATGTTATGATTAATCTTTTTTTTATTATTTGTTTTACATGAATTTTTTTTTATTTAAATTGGGTCGGTGGGGGGGGGGGGGGGGGGTCAAAATAAAAATAAAATTTAAAGTTATATATTCGAGCAGTTGGTCCAAAAAATAAATATAAAACCAATAAATAGAGGGTAAGTTTTTATTCCTTCTAATTTCTACAGGTCCAGCACAATCTCTATATTTAACTACATAGCTTTATTAAGCTATATAGCTATATAAATCTATTCAAAATAGCTTGATTTTGCTAGCTTATATTGAATTAGATTGAATTTTGTAAGTGCAATGACATAGCTAAAAAGTTGCATAATAAATTTTGAACATGTTTATACTTTGAACTAATTAGAACTCTGTTCTTATTAGAGTCAATAACATTACTGGTCATTTTAAGTATTTTTATAAAAAGAGAATTTCTTTTGTGTTGTCAACTGTCCACTACCCTGTGTGCGTTGAAGCATAGACAAGTATAATGACTTTACAATGTGGAATCTGATTGCCTGTCCATTATTCTATTCATCTTTTATTCTATGCTGTAGATAAGATAACTTGCCTAACAAATTAATAATCCTAAACATGTGACAATTTTGAATCATATTTCTTCCGACAGGATGTAGTTTAAGAAATATTTTTTGTTTACATTGTGGTTTATGGAGTACAAGGATGAAATATTTTCACTCAATGAAATTTAATTTTTATGCTGTTAGAAATTAAGTTCATGAAAGATTTGAAATAGCTAAATCAAGCTATTTCATATAGCTTTATAAAGCTATATAGTGGAAAGAAGCTATATAGCTAAATACAGGTATTGTGCTGGACCTGTTCTCATCAGTTCATCTTCAAGCTTGCGGATCTCTTTATTCAAGGCACTGTCCTACAACTGTTGATAAGGGGATTGCTTATATAAGATGTCATCATTTAATTGATACAATTATATATAGATCGATTTTATTGTGGAACAATTGCATCAAAATTTCCTCCATCATAGGTCCTGTTAAATTCCTAGTCTTTTCCTTGTACTTTTATAACCAAAAACAGTATTTGAAAATCTGTAAAGTGGGTCAATGAAATATTTAGTGATATTATTTTGGTTGAGATTTGGTTCAGCTGGACTGAAGCCTTAATTTACTAGTCCAAACAGCCAACCGAGCTGTCCATTTTTATCTTGTGCACCTGTTTGCAAAAATGCAAAATGTACTAAACCTGACAATACGTGATAAATTTTTTTAATTATTAAACTCAGTATGTAGGTTATATAAATAACCTGACAGTTAGCTAAAACTTAAAGAATTGAGTTATTAGTTTTGAATAAATCTTGATTTACAAATAAATGATACTCTGTATTTGTTAAATTCATTAAAAATGGAGTACTATCAAGATGGCAGGAATAGAGTTACAGTAGGTTTTGTGGTCTTATGCACCCCTGCCCTGGAGAGAATGAAGAATTTAGTCTTATAAGTGTTTTAGTATTCATGATATGTGTCATTGAACTTAACAGTTCCAATTTTAAAAGACAAATTAATTTCCTTCTGATGACCAGATAAGGTCCTGAGAAAAACAGCATTCTGATTAGTCCAGGGCAAGTAAAAGGAAAATGGTATTATTTGGCTAAAATCAGCAGTTTAGATGTGATTATTGATAAAGTGTTAAGTATGCAAAATCCGCGAGACTGATGATTGTCCTCTCTGAGAGAAGCTTGGCATCAGTGTATTGATTTGGTTGCCCTGTTTTCTGTTAGACTGGACTTCGTTGGTCAGTTTGTAAGTCCTGGACAGACCTCTGATTGCTGTGGAGCGATTGTTATCAGACAGTTGTGGATTATTGATGAATAGACTCGGAGTATACATACAGTTTCTATACTGATTTTAGATTCCTCATGAATTGAGTTTGATGTGTGTAATAAGTGGTATGTATTATTGAGGTATGGGGTAGATTTCATTATCAGTGCAGCTTCTGTGTTTTTATGTCCCAGTAATTTGAACATGCTACTAAACATTTTTTCCTTACGTCTGTCTCCTATGGGGATCTAGGTTGGAACAAGTCTTCAGTACCCCTTGCTTGTCGTAGGAGGTGACTAAATGGGGCAGTCCTTAGGATGAGACTGCAAAATCCGACGCCCTGTGTCACAGCAGGTGTGACATGATAAAGATTCTTCTCTGCTCAAAGGCCATAAGCGCCAAGCATAGGCCTAAATTTTACAGCCCTGGTGATGTATTCATATGTGTTAAATATTCTCGAATGGGACATTAAACAATATAAAATTAACCAACCTTGTACCTATGTTCTGTATTTTTCATATATTAAGTTTATAAATGCCTAACAGAGGTCAATGTTTTATGTAGAAATGAAACACACTGAAGCATCAAAGGTTTGTTACGTATAAAACATTGGTAACATACTGTACGTTAGAAAACATCTCAATTGTTATTAGAAACAAATGAAAATGTTTATGTGTGTGCATTTATAATGAGAATTTGAAGTGCTAGAGAATAGCTATTAAAGCAATATTAGTTCCAAAAATTTTATTTTGTTGTGAAAATGTCCAATTGCAGTGTATGATAGTTCTGTGAGTAACTTTAAGCCTTGTTAATGATCTAAAAATCAAGTTTAAGATTTTGTAAAAATAAAGATTTTGGTTCTATTGTCAGATATACATTACAGATATATATATAGGAATGTATATAGAAATCTGTTTTGTACGAGAACATAATAATGTAACTTTACTTCCTTCAGAGATCAATTTTGTAGGGGCCTCCGTGGCTGAATGGTTAGAGGATCTAGCTCAAAATCACAAGGCCTCTCACCTCTAGTCAGTGCAGGTTCGATTCTCACTCATGCCGATATATTTGAGAAAGTTTGCCAGTTTACTTTTGGAAGGTTGGTGGTCTCTTACTGGGTACATTGTATCTGGGTTCTCTCCTCCACCAATAAAAACTGGATGCCACCAGATAATTGAAAAATTGTTGAGTGTGGCCAAAAACAACAAACAAAAAGTCTAGCACAAATTTTAATAACATAAGATTAATAACCTTGTTTTTTTTCTTTCATTGAAACAGTAAATCTCAACTTTACAGCAGAAACATCCTACACCATAATGAAAAGTGGATATTGCAGTACTGTAGTGCTTTATATAGGAGGTTATTTCAGAAAATGTTGTCCTCATGTGGCCCAGATTTTGAAGAAATCTGGTAGAAGAATCAGCTAGGTTTAGATTTTATATGTCTGTTAATGTTCATCTATGTTACTGTGCATTTTCATTTTAGTTTGAGAATTCATGATATAGGACTGTTATCCAAATGTAAACCTAGGCTTTGTCACTTTTGTTGTGTCAGTTTGAAATGAAGAAATCAGAGCTGGGCTTTTGTTCAGATTTTTCCGTCCTGCGGCAGCTGTCTATGTTTATATATCTGAGTTGGTAAGGGGTCCCAATGCATAAAAATAATCAATCATCAAATCCATAAAATAAATCACTCATGCAAGGAGAGGAATCTTTGAATCCACTCAACCAGAACTACCACACATTCAATTTTGCCATTAATGCAAGGCTGTGTTCTGAGTTGATAAATATGTACAGGTCAAAATTTAGGACTGTAGTTCTTGACCAGCTGACATTTGAAGCGTTACATTATATGTGTTGTCTTAGGTAATTTACCAATGGAGTTTACACATTACAGTCATGTCGTTAACCTTCAGAGACAGCTCAACATCACAAAATCATGATAGACCGTGCAGGCTGACTACATTAAACTCTGTAAACAGGAAAATGGGATTTATTATTTTATGTAGTACACACAAAGCCTGTTTGTTTTGCTCCAAATATGACCACATCACTTTGACCCAAAGGTACATATTTATTTATTTATTTAATTTTTTTTTTATTTTGGCCACATCAGATTACCAATAAGACGGCACATTCATATGCAAATTTAAAAACGGTGCAGGAAGACCAAACTTGACTGTATCAATATATTTATTAATCAATGAATCAATATATTAATCAATCAATGAATCAATATATTAATCAGTCAATGAATCAATATATTAATCAATCAATGAATCAATATATTAATCAGTCAATGAATCAATATATTAATCAATCAATGAATCAATATATTAATCAATCAATGAATCAATATATTAATCAGTCAATGAATCAATATATTAATCAGTCAATGAATCAATATATTAATCAATCAATGAATCAATATATTAATCAATCAATGTATTAAGTGCATGTAAGACAAGTATTAATTATCCTGTGTTATTGTGTGTACATAAAGGTCATTTATTTCAGTGACCTCAGACACAAGTTTACATCTTGACTGGTTCAGGTGTCTGATTTTTTTCTGTATAAAATGTTTAAAATTCATTATTTTAATTTTGCACTGTGTTAGTTATTCCCATTGGCATGACAAAAAAAAAAAACAACAACCAAAAAACGACAACAAAAAACAACAACACAGGTTGTGTCTTTTTTCTGCAATGTTTGTGCTGTTCATCACTTGTTTAACAAACCAAAGAAAGCATTTAATTTGAATTTAAACACATGCCTAGTCTCCTGTTTTATAATGGTACGGTAGAAGTTTGTACAGATGCCTCTGTTCTCTCTTTGCAGTATGCATTCCAGAACGAGTCCTACTACAGTCTGGCTCTAGCCTGGTGTGGAAATAACGGGGTAAGAACTCCACTGACAAAACTTGTCGTCTTCACCCTGTACACGATGAAATGATGATGAGGTTTGGTGTAGCAGCAGAACTGTAGCTCTATGGATTTTTAAAAAAAAATATAAACCAGAGAGCTATAGATACACCTATTAAGAAATCCTTCCAATTTACAGTGTAACTTTCTCTGAGCAGAAATTAGGTTTAATATCTCATTTATCATTTCACAAACTCTGTGGTCATTAATAATGATTTAATTTGCAAATACAACTTGCCATCATTTTGAATTCTTGCTGATGTATTTCATACCAATTATTACGTTGTTCTTTACATACTGATTTTAACTACAGATTACTTCATTTACCAGATCAAGGTATATGGTCAACAGGGGATGCTTAATCCTCCTAGGCACCTGATCCCACCTCTGGTGTGTCCAGGGATCTGTGTTTGCCCTACTCACAATTTTGCATTCTTTTATGGAATTTATGAGATAGATCACTGTTTGATATCGTTTTCTTTTTCTTTTTTTTCTTTTTTTTTTTTTTTGTACATGTGTATGAAAAAAAATGTATGGATTTTTTTTTTCATTCTGAATTTTGTGGCTGCCATTTAAAAATACAGAGATTATCAGTAAGACCTGCATTGTGTGCAGCAAGAAATGTTGTAAATTGAAAGTTTGAGGAGTGGATCTATAGTTCTTTGGTCTACTCAATATTTCTTCCAGAGAGCTACATTTCTGCAGGTATGCGTGGGGGATATCAAACTACAGAATAGATGGTTTCACTATGTATTGTGTGTCCTTGCATATTATCAGCACAAAACAAAGTCTCTAGGCCTTCCAGAAAAATATGATGAGAAATTACAAAGGGAATGTTTCTACTATGCATGTTAATGCAATCCACCATAGCTAGTTAGCAATCTCTGTTTTGATCAGTAGAGATTATTTTAAAATTCTATCTTGATGAGTATAATGTATATGTATATATTCTGTGTATAATGTACATGTATGTATTCTGTGCATAATGTATATGTATGTATTCTGTATATAATGTATGTGTTCTGTGTATAGTGTGTATGTGTGTATTTTATGTACGTTACAGGAGCTGCTGGTGGTGATTGCACAGGAAATGTTTGGGATCGTGCAGCCATCCAAAGTATACAAAAGGTACTGCAGTGTGTAATCATTAACATTGAGATAGATATACAAAAGTTAAAATATATCTCAGTCTGTAAACATTGAGACTGAGATAGATATACAAAAGTTGTGATATATCTCAATCTGTAAACATTAAAACTGAGATAGATATACAAAAGTTAAAATATATCTCAGTCTGTAAACATTAAAATTGAGATAGATATACAAAAGTTGTGATATATCTCAGTCTGTAAACATTGAGACTGAGATAGATATACAAAAGTTAAAATATATCTCAGTCTGTAAACATTGAGACTGAGATAGATATACAAAAGTTAAAATATATCTCTGTAAACATTGAGACTGAGATAGATATACAAAAGTTAAAATATATCTCAGTCTGTAAACATTAAAACTGAGATAGATATACAAAAGTTAAAATATATCTCAGTCTGTAAACATTGAGACTGAGATAGATATACAAAAGTTGTGATATATCTCAGTCTGTAAACATTGAAACTGAGATAGATATACAAAAGTTAAAGTATATCTCAGTCTGTAATGAATACAGCCACTGACTGGTGTATATATTCAGACACAACCTCTGTATTATCTATACACATCAAACTAGTGTTAAGGCCATGCTGTAATTCCAGAATCCCTCTTCAATGCAAAATTTTACCTTACTGGGATCTATCTCCATCTATCTCTCCATCTCTGTCCATCTGTTCATTCTCTCTCAAATACATATCCATCTTTCAATTTATCTGTCTCTCTGTCTATCTATCTGTCTGTGTTAATATCTTCCTTCTATGTTGGTAAACATAAAATCAAATGGGATTTTTTTTTCATGGTTAATGAATACAAATGTAAATTGTATAATACAAAAAAAAAAATAGTTTACCACAATTATTTTGATTCACTAATCCATTATCTTTCAGTGTCAACTTTGGTGCTGATTTTAATGAAGTGAAGTTTAGTACTCAGCCTAGAATCTACAAACATAATGGAGTTCATAGGAATCCTCACAATACCAGAAAGGTTTGTATCAAAGCTAGAGACCTCTATTCCAGTGTCGAAAGCTAGAGATTATCTCCCTTACTTAAGTGTCAAAAGCTAGAGATTGTCTCCCTTACTTAAGTGTCAATAGCTAGAGATTGTCTCCCTTACTTAAGTGTCAATAGCTAGAGATTGTCTCCCTTACTTAAGTGTCAATAGCTCGAGATTGTCTCCCTTACTTCATTGTCAATAGCTAGAGATTATCTCCCTTACTTAAGTGTCAACAGCTAGAGATTGTCTCCCTTACTTAAGTGTCAATAGCTAGAGATTGTCTCCCTTACTTAAGTGTCAATAGCTCGAGATTGTCTCCCTTACTTCATTGTCAATAGCTAGAGATTATCTCCCTTACTTAAGTGTCAACAGCTAGAGATTGTCTCCCTTACTTAAGTGTCAAAAGCTAGAGATTATCTCCCTTACTGCAGTGTCAAAAGCTAGAGATTATCTCCCTTACTGCAGTGTCAAAAGCTAGATATTATCTCCCTTACTTAAGTGTCAAAAGCTAGAGATTGTCTCCCTTACTTAAGTGTCAATAGCTAGAGATTATCTCCCTTACTGCAGTGTCAAAAGCTAGAGATTGTCTCCCTTACTGCAGTGTCAATAGCTAGAGATTGTTCTCTCTCTCTCTCTCTCTCTCTCTCTCTCTCTCTCTCTCTCTCTCTCTCTCTCTCTCTCTCTCTCTCTCTCTCTCTCTGGGGTTGTGGTTCCAGATTGTTATTTATTGATATATATCCACTTGGGATTCCAGATTTACTTGGTGGACTCTGGAGATAGCTATGGTTCCCACATGTTTATCACGGAGGATGGGGGTAAAAGCTTTTTTACGTCCAAGCTCCCCTTTCATCTGACGGGCAACATCTTGTTCCACCCAAGCCAATCACATGAGGATTACCTTCTGGCCTCATCAGCTTTGCTGACCACTAAGGTAAACGATATTGACAAAAGAAGATCCACACGAAAACAATTTAAGGGGGAACATGACAGACAAGGGATACATTATAGACAAGAGAGGGACACATTATAGACAAGGAAGAGACATTATAGACAAGAGAGGGACACATTTTAGACAAGAGAGATGGACATTATAGACAAGGGAGGGAGACATTTTATACAAGGGAGTGACACATTATAGACAAGGGAGGGAGACATTTTAGACAAGAGAGATGGACATTATAGACAAGGGAGGGAGACATTATAGACAAGGGAGGGACACATAGACAAGGGTGAGAGACATGATAGACAACAGAGAGACACATTATAGACAAGGGAGGGACATGTATGGCTCAGAGTCCCTCCACAAAAAGTAATCAGTCTATTGAAGAAATAAAAAACTTATACAATACTTGTATAACTCTACCTACTCTTAGTTTCTTTTTTAAAGTCAGTTTAGTAATAAATTATATGTCTTTATTTTATCCGTGTGTTGTTCGTTGTTTTATTGTCTGATGTGTGAAACGCTTTAGGGTAATTGCCTTAATTAGGTAAAGCGCTATATAAATGTAGAATAATAATAACAAATTCCTAGCATCCAAAATCAAGTCTACTATAGGACTGACTTGACATATAATGTAGTTGATATATCACCTGTCTAGAGTTAGAAATACCGGTGCACAATTTAGTATTTGCACCTGTACAGGGTTTAAGGTGTATTTGTACAATTTGATGAAACACTTCTCTAGGGTTTAAGGTGCTTCTGTAAATTTTTTTTATCTAATGCCCAACAGAAATGTTTAATTGCATTCAATAATTAGCTGCATATTTGATTTTGCAACCCACAGTAAAAACTTTAGAAAGTGTGATTTTTTTAAAGAAATTGTGGTATGTATTATAAGGATTGGCACATCCATTTTGATCACTGTAATTCTTGAACATTTACATTTTCATGTTAATGTAACTTGCAAGTTTTTAACCATGCTAACAGTCATGCCTTCTGTCATAGATTAACGGTGATACCAAGAATTCCGTGGTAGGTATGATGGCTTTTTATTCATTAAAGCTTGCCCTCTGTGTTGTACAAGTAGCTAGCACAAGTGTATCTATGTTGTGACACCCCTCAAGGAGCCCCACTAATCTTCATTACAACCCCAGAAGGTCCTAGTTATGGAAACTGAAGATGGTTCTGATTCAATTAAAGGGTGCTCCAGGAATTTGTGATCCATGATTTAGGTCCAAAATGGGCATGTGCATGTTTGACAATTATCTGAACATACAGCTTTAAGGAAATGTGTTACACTAAAATAAGGTTAACTAACAACTGATGCAAACCATAACAAACAGAGCAAGCTCAGGGCCCCATATATCATTAACATATAGCTGGTTTACAGGTTAAAAGCATGCAATATCGATTAATGTCCTTTATTTTTGCCTGGGAAGAAGTTGTGTTGATTATCAATAGACTTTATGGATAATGTAAATTATTAATCAATGTTTGATAGGTTGATCGGTGATTGGCTCATTGATATATGGTCAGTATGTTGATCAGTGTTTGAAATGTTGATCAGTGTTTGGAATGTTGATCGGTGATTGGTATACTGCTCAGTGTTAGATTTGTTGATACTTGTATTCAACAGCAGGTATACATTGATAGTGTTGATAAGTGTTTGTATGTTGATTAGTGTTTGGCTTGTTGATAAATATTTGTACGTTGGTTAGTGTTTGGCTTGTTGATAAGTATTTGTACGTTGGTTAGTGTTTGGCTCGTTGATAAGTATTTGTACGTTGGTTAGTGTTTGGTTTGTTGATAAGTATTTGTACGTTGGTTAGTGTTTGGCTTGTTGATAAGTATTTGTACATTGGTTAGTGTTTGGCTTGTTGATTAGTATTTGTATGTTGGTTAGTGTTTGGCTTGTTGATAAGTATTTCTACGTTGGTTAGTGTTTGGCTCGTTGATTAGTATTTGTACGTTGGTTAGTGTTTGGCTTGTTGATAAGTATTTGTACGTTGGTTAGTGTTTGACTTGTTGATTAGTATTTGTACGTTGGTTAGTGTTTGAATTGTTGATAAGTATTTGTACGTTGGTTAGTGTTTGGCTTGTTGATAAGTATTTGTACATTGGTTAGTGTTTGGCTCGTTGATAAGTATTTGTACGTTGGTTAGTGTTTGGCTTGTTGATAAGTATTTGTACGTTGGTTAGTGTGTGGCTTGTTGATAAGTATTTGTACGTTGGTTAGTGTTTGGCTCGTTGATAAGTATTTGTACGTTGGTTATTGTTTGGCTCGTTGATAAGTATTTGTACGTTGGTTAGTGTTTTGCTTGTTAATTAGTATTTGAACATTGGTTAGTGTTTGGCTCGTTGATAAGTATTGTACATTGGTTAGTGTTTGGTTTGTTAATTAGTATTTGTATGTTGGTTAGTGTTTGGCTTGTTGATAAGTATTGTACATTGGTTAGTGTTTGGTTTGTTAATTAGTATTTGTATGTTGGTCAGTGTTTGGCTTGTTGATAAGTATTTGTACGTTGGTTAGTGTTTGGCTTGTTGATAAGTATTTGTATGTTGGTTAGTGTTTGGCTCATTGATAAGTATTGTACGTTGGTTAGTGTTTGGTTTGTTGATAAGTATTTGTATGTTGGTCAGTGTTTGGCTTGTTGATAAGTATTTGTATGTTGGTTAGTGTTTGGCTCATTGATAAGTATTGTACGTTGGTTAGTGTTTGGTTTGTTGATAAGTATTTGTATGTTGGTCAGTGTTTGGCTTGTTGATAAGTATTGTACGTTGGTTAGTGTTTGGCTCGTTGATAAGTATTTGTACGTTGGTTAGTGTTTGGCTCGTTGATAAGTATTTGTACGTTGGTTAGTGTTTGGCTTGTTGATAAGTATTTGTATGTTGGTTAGTGTTTGGCTCATTGATAAGTATTGTACGTTGGTTAGTGTTTGGTTTGTTGATAAGTATTTGTATGTTGGTCAGTGTTTGGCTTGTTGATAAGTATTTGTACGTTGGTTAGTGTTTGGCTTGTTGATAAGTATTTGTATGTTGGTTAGTGTTTGGCTCATTGATAAGTATTGTACGTTGGTTAGTGTTTGGTTTGTTGATAAGTATTTGTATGTTGGTCAGTGTTTGGCTTGTTGATAAGTATTGTACGTTGGTTAGTGTTTGGCTCGTTGATAAGTATTTGTACGTTGGTTAGTGTTTGGCTCGTTGATAAGTATTTGTACGTTAGTTAGTGTTTGACTTGTTGATTAGTATTTGTATGTTGGTTAGTGTTTGGCTTGTTGATTAGTATTTGTATGTTGGTTAGTGTTTGGCTCGTTGATAAGTATTTGTACATTGGTTAGTGTTTGGCTTGTTGATAAGTATTTGTACGTTGGTTAGTGTTTGGCTTGTTGATTAGTATTTGTACGTTGGTTAGTGTTTGGCTCGTTGATTAGTATTTGTACATTGGTTAGTGTTTGGTTTGTTGATAAGTATTTGTACATTGGTTAGTGTTTGGTTTGTTGATAAGTATTTGTATGTTGGTTAGTGTTTGGCTTGTTGATTAGTATTTGTATGTTGGTTAGTGTTTGGCTTGTCGATCGATGTTTGGTAAGTTAACAAGTGGTCAATATGTTGTCTTCAACTTACTGACCACTTCTTAACTTACCAAACATAGTGCTCAGTGTTTGACAGTGTTGTACAATACTCTGTCTGTGACAGACTGTGTCTATGATATATATAGAAAACAGTTTTGTACAATACTCTGTCTGTGACAGACTGTGTCTATGATATATATAGAAAACAGTTTTGTACAATACTCTGTCTGTGACAGACTGTGTCTATGATATATATAGAAAACAGTTTTGTACAATACTCTGTCTGTGACAGACTGTGTCTATGATATATATAGAAAACAGTTTTGTGCAATACTCTGTCTGTGACAGACTGTGTCTATGATATATATAGAAAACAGTTTTGTACAATACTCTGTCTGTGACAGACTGTGTCTATGATATATATAGAAAACAGTTTTGTACAATACTCTGTCTGTGACAGACTGTGTCTATGATATATATAGAAAACAGTTTTGTGCAATACTGAGGTTGGGACAGAATGTGTCTATGGTATATATAGAAAACAGTTTTGTACAATACTCTGTCTGTGACAGACTGTGTCTATGATATATATAGAAAACAGTTTTGTGCAATACTGAGGTTGGGACAGAATGTGTCTATGGTATATATAGAAAACAGTTTTGTACAATACTCGGATTATGACTGCTATTAAATTTTGTATTGATGTTGATAGAATAAATAATACACCAATGATGGATCTGCATTTATGCCATATTATAACAGGAACTAGAGGGTATGTTCTAAAATAAATATCTATGTTGCGATGTTACAGTCTACCTTATGAATAAGAACTACAGGATATGTTGTAAAATACATGTTGAGTTTACAATCCTTTAGATAACATGAACTACAGGTGTGTTCTAAGATACATGTCAAGTTTACAATCTATTTGATGCTGCCATTAGATAACAGGAACTACAGGGTGTGTTATAAAATGAATGTGTATACCTTGTGTGTTAATTCTGATGTAAATGTTGATTTACAATTTACAGGTTAGGAGGGGGAAGGGGGAGGGGTTGTTACTGTATTTAAAAACTATTTAAAAATTTGTTTTTGGTAACAATTGATATTATTTAAAATTTTAATTTACACTGTACTATTAATACCAAAAATTAAAAAAAACTCTTTTAAAAAATACTTTTAAGTATTTTTTTTCCCCCAGTATGTTCAAACTGTGAACATCATAAATATCATAGCACAAGTCACTTTTACATATAAACACAGCAGAGAACTAAATCTAAGAGCTACACATCATGTGTATATTTGCTTTGATGAAGTGAATACTTTGGTTGTGTGTTGAGTTATGTATTTGCATGATTCAGGATATGGCATGTTAAATATTGATGTCTTCTTATGACAGTTTTAAATTTTATCCATTGTTTTCACTTTATGAGAATATATGATATTTTCAAAACAAGAAATCTTGACTAAAAATTGATACACTTTCTATCAGATTTATAGTGAAATAATTTCCAGTCACTCCAACAGATGTCTAGGTGATCCAGCAAATTCTCAGTCGCTCCAACAAATACTCAGTCACTCCAACAAATACTCAGTTGCTCCAACAAATACTCAGCTGCTCCAACAAATGCTCAGTCACTCCAACAAATGCTCAGTCGCTCCAACAAATACTCAGTCACTCCAACAAATACTCAGTCATTCCAGCAAATTCTCAGTCACTCCAACAAATACTCAGTCACTCCAACAAATACTCAGTCACTCCAACAAATGCTCAGTCACTCCAACAAATTCTCAGTCACTCCAACAAATACTCAGTCACTCCAACAAATACTCAGTCACTCCAACAAATACTCAGTCATTCCAACAAATGCTCAGTCACTCCAACAAATACTCAGTCACTCCAACAAATACTCAGTCGCTCCAACAAATACTCAGTCACTCCAACAAATACTCAGTCATTCCAGCAAATTCTCAGTCACTCCAACAAATACTCAGTCACTCCAACAGATACTCAGTCACTCCAACAAATACTCAGTTGCTCCAACAAATTCTCAGTCATTCCAGCAAATGCTCAGTCACTCCAACAAATGCTCAGTCACTCCAACAAATACTCAGTCATTCCAGCAAATTCTCAGTCACTCCAACAAATTCACTCCAACAAATACTCAGTTGCTCCAACAAATTCTCAGTCACTCCAACAAATAATCAATCCAGCAAATACTCAATCATTCCAACAAATGTGTAGACACTCCAAGAAAAGTTCTCACACCCCATCAAATGTCCAGTCACTTATGCCCAATCACTCGGATAAATATCAAGTCAATCGGATAAATACCCAATCACTCAGATGAATACCAAGTCACTCTGATAAATGCACATTCACTCAGGTAAATACCCAGTCACTCAGATAAATATCCAGTCACTCAGATAAATATCCAGTAACTCAGATAAATACCCAATCACTCTGACAAATACCCAATCACTCTGATAAATACCCAATCACTCAGATAATTCCCAATTACTCAGATAAATATCAAGTCACTCTGATAAATCACCAGTCATTCAGATAAATACTTAATTATTCTGATAAATACCCAATCACTCGGATAAATACCCATTCACTCAGATAATACCCAATCACTCAGATAATACCCAATCACTCAGATAAATATCAAGTCACCCAGATAAATATCAAGTCACTCTGATAATGCCCAATCAATCTGAGAAATTCCTAGTGACTCCAGTTATGTACCATTTAGAAGCCTGTGTTTTACTTTTGTACTAAGGACATGTACACATACATATATATTTCCTAAAACAATGTTATAAATTAATATCTACACTAGGAATAGATCATTGCTCCGATACAGAGACAGGAGATGGGAACTGTTAAGGTTTCTTTTATGATGGCGTACTTTGATGTGCGTGTTCTCTATATATCAAATCCTATATTTTCCACGTGATATACATTTTATTCTCTGACTCTTATTGCATGTATTTCAGAAGCTGTATGCCAGTTTTGATAATGGGAGAAGTTGGAACATGGTGGATGAATATGTACAGACGTATAAATGGTAATATATGTACAGACGTATTAATGGTAATATGTACAGATGTATAAATGGTAATATATGTACAGACGTATAAATGGTAATATGTACAGACGTATAAATGGTAATATATGTACAGATTGATTGATTGATTATTTATTGCTTTCCGCCACACTCAACAATTTTTCAGTTATCTGGTGGCGTCCAGTTTTTGTTGGTGGAGGAGAGAACCCAGATACAATGTACCTGGGAAGAGACCACTGACCTTCCGCAAGTAAACTGGCAAACTTGCTCACATAACGCAGCGGCCGAGATTCGAACGCGCGCCGACAGAGGCAAGAGGCTTTGTGATTTTGAGCCCGATGCTCTAACCACTCGGCCACGGAGGCCCCTATATATACAGATGTATAAATGGTAATATGTACAGATGTATAAATGGTAATATATGTACAGATGTATAAATGGTAATATATGTACAGACGTATAAATGGTAATATGTACAGACATATAAATGGTAATATGTACAGATATACATGGTAATATTTACAGACATATAGATAGTGATATGTACAGACGTATAAATGGTAATATGTACAGATGTATAAATGGTAATATTTCTACAGATGTATAAATGGTAATATGTACAGACGTATAAATGGTAATAGGTACAGACATATAAATGGTAATATTCAATATGTATAGATGTATAAATGGTTATATTTAATGTGTACAGATGTATAAATGGTAATATGTACAGACGTATAAATGGTAATATTTGTTTAGACATATTAATGGTAATATATATACAGACGTGTAAATGGTAATATTTGTACAGACATATAAATGGTAATATTCAATACGAATAAATGTATAATTGTTAATATTTAATATGTACAGACGTATAAATGGTAATATATGTACAGACATATTAAAGGTAATATTCAATATGTATAGATGTATAAATGGTAATATTCAATATGTATAGATGTATAAATGGAAATATTCAATTTGTACAGACATATAAATGGTACTTTTCAATATGAAAAGGTGTATAAATGTTCACATTCAATATGTGTTCATATTCAATGTGTACAGATTTAGATCTGATATGTTTGTATTACAGGGGAACTGCGGATGACAACCCTAAAACAATCTATGCCACTGTGGACCCCGCTAAGACACACCCTTTCCTGGCTACCTGTAAGTTTGTTGCCATGGTGACAGACATTAAACAGTTAATCAATCAGGTGTCTAAAGATGTTGATAAATTATCACAAGCTAATTTTGACAGATCAGCATTTGAGAGAAATGAAAAATAAATTAGTACAAGATAATTTTGACGGATTGACATTTGAGAGACTAAATTAGCTTATTTTGACAGATCGACATTTGAGAGATTAAATCAGTACAAGGTAATTTTGGACTAACTCTATCACATTTATAAGTTTTCTGAGAAAAAAACGGATCAGAGTTTGTCTTGACATCATCATCCAGGAAGCCATTTTACAAGAGATCGATATTTGTAATTGGGCTAAAATATTTCTGTTTGTGTATGAAAATGTGGAAGTGTTATATTATATTATTTTCTTTATTTCTTTAGATTTGCCATATTTAAGAAAGAAAAAAAAGATTGGCAGCAAAGTTGAAACTGCCTCTTTGGTCTTTTGTCATATACTATTCAAAAAAAAGGTAGGGGATATAGGATTTACAAGGACAATGAAATGCAGATCATGAAGTCAGGAAGGAAACAAATGACAGAAAAACATTATGGAAACATTTGTCAATTTGTTCAAAAACCTGTGTACAGTCAAAAAAGGACAGATTCTCCAGAATAAGGGTCGACACCAACACAGGGTCACACAGCAAATTTATCACCATTGTGAAACAGAGTCAGTAGCGGATAAACCCCCCTCGGTTGGCCAGACAAGCTCGCATTCGGCATGGCATACTCCTAACGAGATATCCCAGGTCATTTTGGGGAAGGTTATTCCATTCATGTTGCAATGCTGCAGCAAGTTCTTGGACATTGGCAGGAGGTTGTTGATGTTGGCGTAGCCGCTGTCCAAGCATGTCCCAGACATGCTCGATGGGGGAAAGGTCCGGACTGAGTGCGGGCCCTGGTAATGTGGTGATATTCTGCTGTTGGAGATAATCTGTAACGATCTTGGCCCTATGACATCTGGCATTGTCATCTTGAAAAATGAAACTGCGGCCATAACGACATGCACACGACACAACATGGGGTGCCAAGATGTTGTCCCAGGTAGTACTGCCCTGTGACTCGTCCAGCAACAACATGCAAGTCTGTTCTGCTGGCAACAGTGATGCCTCCCCACACCATTACAGATCCACCCCCATACCAATCATATCTAATGACGTTAACATCATGGAAACATTCGTTACGTTGGCGCCAAACCCTCTTGCATTTGTCCAGGAAGTCCACAGTGAACCTCAACTCATCTGAGAACATTATGTGGTTCCATCGGCGATTATCCCAGCGTTGATGGTGACAACACCATTGGAGTCAGGCCCTAATGTGACGATTCCTCAAACAGGGACTGACACACGGACATCTGGCGTGTAAGTGAAATCTGTACAGTCAATTCCTAATGGTCTGGCCGCTCACTACCAAGCCTTTGAAGTTGAGACCTTATACGATTTGCTGTTACCAGATGATTTCTCAAGGCAATAGTGCAGATGAATCTGTCCTGAGCCTGAGTTGTTGCCCTTGGTCAACTGGATTATGGTCTATCCTGAACAGACCCTGTAGCACGATGTCTGGACCATAATCTGCCGATAACAGACTGGGAAACATTCATTGCCCTTGCCACAGCGACCTGTCTTGTGCCAACCTGTAGCATGCCAAGGGCACATAACCTCTCATCCTGTGTTAGACAGCGTATCATCTCTGTTTAATTAACAACTTCAACAACTGATAATATTAGCAACTTCAACAACTGATAATCTGATGCTTTTTCTTAAAAATCTTCCCAAAGAGTGGCTCTAACCTTCCAATTCAGAGGCAAGCAAAAATACTGCAAATTTGTGGCACAACACCCTTAATCATCAGTAGCATCCCATGCAGATCGTGAGAATGTGATCGATGTGTTTGGGTGATGAATTTCTTTGGAAATGCTTCCTTGTTAAGGAACTATACAACATGGTTTCATATCCCTTTGTATATGTGAACATTTCGATCACAAAATACAGTATCCCCTACCTTTTTGTGAATTGTATAGTATGACCTTTTGAAAAATGAGTCCAGGAAGTCTAGATATCACTTTTAGGTTTCACAAATTTTCTAGATCAAATCAAGAAGCACCTCTTACCATACATTGAGTTGTTTTTTTTTTGTGTGTTTTTTTTTAGAATTGTTAATATCAGACAATGGTAATGAGCTCTGACTCTATTTTGTAGTTGTCGTTGTGAGATACAACCTACATCGGTACACAGACGGTACAGCGGGCAGTAAAACAAATATCCTGGGCAATGTCATATCGTTTGGCCATCAGGATAAATTCCTCTATGCTTCAGTCTTCTCAGACAGAGTGGTATAGTATAAATCAGAGTTTGAAATTGTCTCATGTCCATAAATCTGAAACTAGTAAAAAACATGTAGGACTAGAAAACTTTCTATGGCACTAGTCTTTATTGGTAAAAATATGGATATCAATCTTGAATTGGTTAAGATTATAGCAAATTTGTCCAATTCTCTTCAGGACATATGTGACATTTCTCACAATATATAATTTTTGAAAAAATATCTGCATGGTTAAGTGTTTGCTTGAAAATAAATTGCTTACCTTCCGAATGTGGAGCTTTGAAAAGGTGTTGAAAATCCAAACAAAAAGCTTAAATTATCCAATGACAATTCTATAAAAAAAAAAAAAATAGGAAAAGAACGTATGACAGAAGAAAGGCAATTCCAGCTTAACTGAGAAGTTGTGTTATTGTATACTTCTTAAGAAAACAAAGCAAAGATGTGGAATGGTTGCCTTCCTCTACTGCAGGTGTCACAAACTGCTTGCAACAGTGAAGTGTTTGGTTTGATTAAATACTACTGAGTAAAAATGAATGGTTGTTTATATTATTTTATATGTTGCACTGGATGGACCAGTGAAAAAATGCTTTGTGGACGAGGGAACAGTAATAATCTGCTTGGAAAGGTTAATTTCAAACCCCGAAAATCCGTATTGATAGTTGCTGTTTTGTGTCAAGTTCTTGAAGATTAATGTTAAAGTCAAATTGTACTCTGCTTCAACATTATCATTCATTTGTTAATTTATTGATAAGCGAAAAAGTAGGAATGGCAGTTGGTCAAAATTTTATAACCTGTTAGTTGTAAATTGTTTTGGCCAATTAACCAGTTAATCAAACAGAAAAGCTTTTTGGGGGGTAAATTTATTGAAAATCAATCAAGTCATATTCATATCAACTACATTGCAAAGGATTATGTTTAATTATGATAACCAGAATTCTTTAGTTGAAAAAGAAAATGAATATAACATATTAATTTGCGAGTTATTGTAGTCAGATTTGAACAAAATCGTGGTTAATATCACTTGTGCACTCTAGGTTTTTTTTTTTTGTTTTTTTTTAAAATGATTTCATCAGTCACTGATGATGACAGGCAACTTCTTAATAGTTTATTTACAAGAACACCAGCAGCCGTAAAAAAAAAAATAAATCCTCTTAGACGGCACAGATTAAAATTGAAAGTTGTGGGAATTTTGCGCTATTATCATGCAATTACTGAATGGTATCTGACGCAAATATATATCCTAGTCTTGTAATGTACATTTCAATTATTTATTCCTCCAAAATATCGAAATGTACATATTTTACAAAATTTTATGGTAAACCGATTATAAAATTTGTAACTGATTACCATCTTTCCAAGCAATTAGTCAGTTAACCGTTGCCATGCCTAATAAAAATTCTACCGTGGAAGCTTTGCATAATTAATGAATGCACTTAACAAGTGGGATTGCTAATGAAATAAACCTACCATTGTCTACATTCATGAGCCCTCTTTTTCATAAGTACAGGTTTTTAATTGGTCATTGTTCAGCTGAGTAAGGTGTATATTTTGCTTTACATGCGAGTTTTACTTGTACGCGTAGCCAACAAACTATCCATTGGTGGTCACAAATAAAACTAAGTCAACAGCACTTAAATGAAATACTTTCATTTTCCAAAACATTTGCTTTTGTACATGAAGTACTGCAACTGATGTCCATCTTTGCAGTATTCCTGTTTTTTCATTATTCCTATTTTTACTTCATGTAGAAAGGAAACAGATTCATGAAGATATCAACCGATCATGGCCAAACCTGGCATACAGCCCAGCTACCAACGATTACTGGAGACAGAGTAGGAATATGAAATGATTATCAGAAATTTGTTTATCTTGAACACATGATATAGTGATATTTATAGAGAGAAGCATTAGATAGAGTACATCTAAAATTAACGGTTATTGTAGGTTTTTCCAGAAATTCGTAAAGCATAAAATTCTTAAAAATTGTATTCCTTAAAGACTGTCAGTTTCATGTCAAAGGATTGATGTTCATATTTTCATGTAACTGGGAGGAGAGAGTGGACAGAATTTGTTTTTTTTTTCATTCAGATTTTGATATGTAACTAGTCATACCTTGATATCTTGAATTTGACAAGGCTGAGAACAATTTTAGATATCTATGGGATTCAAGATAATGATGTTTAAGATACTAAAATGTCCACTATATATTGGTTTCTTTGCTTTTCAGTTTTTCTCTGTGTTGGACATGAATGAAAATCTGGTATTTATGCATGTGGATAATCCAGGAGGTAGGCAAGGTTACCCTTTGTGCACTTAATCATTAGTAATACTTGTCATATTGCCAAATCTCTTTCAAACACTTGAAAAGTTGTGTAGCAGGAGGGAATTTGATTTCCCATTACATGCAAGGATTCATAATTATTTACATGAGGATAATCAGGAACCCTAGTCATGAGTGCTAGTACACTAGTGATGTGTGTGAGTATACCAGTGATGATTGTGTGTGAGTATACAATGATGAGTGTGAGTATACAAGTGATGTTTTGTGTGAGTATACAAGTGATGTTTTGTGTGAGTATACAAGTGATGTTTTGTGTGAGTATACCAGTGATGTTTTGTGTGAGTATACAAGTGACGTTTTGTGTGAGTATACAAGTGACGTTTTGTGTGAGTATACAAGTGACGTTTTGTGTGAGTATACAAGTGACGTTTTGTGTGAGTATACAAGTGATGTTTTGTGTGAATATACAAGTGATGTTTTGTGTGAGTATACCAGTGATGTTTTGTGTGAGTATACAAGTGCTGTTTTGTGTGAGTATACAAGTGATGTTTTGTGTGAGTATACAAGTGACGTTTTGTGTGAGTATACAAGTGATGTTTTGTGTGAGTATACAAGTGATGTTTTGTGTGAGTATACAAGTGATGTTTCGTGTGAATATACAAGTGATGTTTTGTGTGAGTATACCAGTGATGTTTAGTGTGAGTATACCAGTGATGTTTTGTGTGAGTATACAAGTGATGAGTGTGTGAGTATACAATTGATGCATGTGTGTGAGTATATAATTTATGAGTATGTATGAGTATACAATGATGAGTTTGTGTGAGTATACAATGATGAGTGTGTGTGAGTATACCATTGATGAGTGTGTGTGAGTACACAAGTAATGCATGTGTGTGAGTATACCATTGATGAGTGTGTGTGAGTATACCATTGATGAGTGTGTGTGAGTATACCATTGATGAGTTTGTGTGAGTATACAATGATGAGTGTGAGTGAGTATACAATGATGAGTGTGTGTGAGTATACCATTCATGAGTGTGTGTGAGTACACAAGTAATGCATGTGTGTGAGTATACCATTGATGAGTGTGTGTGAGTATACCAGTGATGAGTGTGTGTGAGTATACAATAATGATTGATTGATTATTTATTGCTTTCCGCCACACTCAACAATTTTTCAGTTATCTGGTGGCGTCCATTTTTTGTTGGTGGAGGAGAGAACCCAGATACAATGTACCTGGGAAGAGACCACCGACCTTCCGCAAGTAAACTGGCAAACTTGCTCACATAACGCCGCAGCCGAGATTCGAACACGCGCCGACAGAGGTGAGAGGCTTTGTGATTTTGAGCCCGATGCTCTAACCACTCGGCCACGGAGGCCCCCCTATACAATAATGAGTGTGTTTGAGTATACAATTGATGAGTGTGTGAGTATACAATTGTGAGTGTGTGTGAGTATATAATTGATGAGTGTGTGTGATTATATAACTGATGAGTGTGTGTGAGTATACCAGTGATGAGTGTGTGTGAGTATACAATGATGAGTGTGTGTGAGTATACAATGATGAGTGTGTGTGAGAGTACAAATGATGAATGTATGTTAATACAGTCTGGTTGAAATGTTGTCTTTGATAGAGGTAATGGAATACTTATAGCATAGACTTTTATAATCAACAACCTTTCTTTAAAAATTAACTTTAAAGTTAGAGTTTTTGAATAAACTTTTTTTACATTAAATTTTTTTCTTTTTTTGATTTTTGTAGACACTGGTCATGGGACGCTGTATACTTCAGGAGGCATGGGCATTGTGTATTCGGAGTCTCTTCCCCAGCACCTGTACCCAAACTATGGGGACGTTACCGATTTCTACCGAGTGGAGTCCATGCGGGGGGTATATATCACCAGTCAAATCAACCAGGACAACAGCATACGCAGCATGATCACTTATAATCGTGGCGCCACGTGGCAGCCCCTCCCAAGACCCAGCAGCAGTCCATGTAAGGATGAGACAAAGGTGAGCATGACAAAATAGACCTGAGTTTGAATTTAGTGTTTAGCTCAACTGAGCTGAAAGTTCAAATGAGCTTTTCTGATTATCCGTTTGTCGTCAGTCTGTAAACTTTTCAGATTTTCAACTGCTTCTCTATAACCACTGGACCAATTTCAACCAAACTTGGCACAAATCATTCTCGGGTTAAGGGGATTCATATTTGTTCAAATAAAGGACAACACCCTTTTGCAAGGCAAGATAATAGCGAAGTAGCAAAAATACACTGACACATTTTAAAAATTGTCTTCTCCGGAACCAGCAGGCCAATTCCAATCAAACTTGGCACAAATCGTCCTTGGTTGAAGGAAATAAAGTTTGTTCAAATGAAGGGTCATGCTCCCCTCAAAGGGGAGATAATCACGAAAATGCAAAAATAAGGTTGGGTCATTTAAGAATCTTCTCAAGAATCACTGGGGCAGAAAAGTGTAAATTTACATGGCAGCTTTCTGAAGTGCAGATTCAAGTTTGTTAAAACCATGCCCCTGGGGGAGGGTGGGGCCACAATAAGGGATCAAAGCTTTACATGAGAATATAGCAAAGGTGACACAGGTGAGCTATGTGTCCCATGGGCCTCTTGTTTATAGAGAAACAAAGGAACAGAAGGAATGGTCTTGTTTTGTTTTGTGAATGATATTGTGTATGAAAAAAGAGGTTTGAGGTTATAAAGAATATCCAATGGTAGTTGTTTATTTTCAGCCTTGCCACCTCCAAATACATGGAACCTACAGTATCCAGCGAGGGGTGGTGGCCAGTCCACCACTCAGCACAAAGACAGCACCCGGAATTGTGCTGGTACATGGTAAGTTCATATGACACAGTAACACTCTGCTGACTCAGTATATATATCACAATATCATTCAGATATTTCTCAGATATATCACGATATCAGTCTGATATCTCAGTGTATGTAGCACAATATCATTCAGCTATCTCCCAGATATATCATTATATCAATCTGATATCACAGAGTATGTAGCACAATATCATTCAGCTATCTCTCAGATATATCACGATATCAATCTGATATCACAGTGTATGAAGCACAATATCATTCAGCTATCTCTCAGATATATCATTATATCAATCTGAGTGTATATAGCATATATCATTTTGCTATCACTCGGTATAGTTATGGGTCAGAATCACTGTAATAATGAGCAGACTTTAAGAACAGAAACAATTTAAAAAATTATTATGATTTATTTACAATTATTGAAAATAAACTTTAACATTAATAAAAAAAACTTAAGATAGGTACAGTGAAATGTCTAACTTAATCCACACACAAAAATAATCACCTGTAATTTCTGAAGCAGTTAAATCCAATAAGGTTTAAAATCACCAGTGCTTAAAATGCTTGTCAAACAGTGCTTAAAGTCACATAATTCATGATGTATTTATACCGAGAGTGAACCTTCTAGACCATTCGTGAAGGACACTGTTAACTCATCTTAGCTACAGCTAAGTGAAAAAAAAAAAAAAAAAAAAAAATTTTGCCTATCTCATCAAAAGTTTGAAATATTTGGCCCAAGAAACTATTCATTGATTTTTATTTTTTTTTGGCCTTAGTTGGTACATCTTTGAATTCAAAACAAAAAAAGTCTGTTATTTTCAAAAAAGCCATCAATGATAACCTTTGTGATCTTTTTCTGACTAGGTCATGTGGCAGATGCTCTACAAACTACTCACCCTGATGTCTATGTTACCAGCGATGGGGGCTACACCTGGGCAAAGGTAATTTAATAACATCTGGACAGAGATAATACTATAATGACACCTGGACAAATGCAAAGCAATAATCACACTTTGACAGAGGTATTAATACAGTAACACCTGGACAAATGTAACAATATAATGACACGTGGACAAATGTAATATAATGACACCTGGACAAATGTAATAATATAATGACACCTGGACAAATGTAATAATATGACACCTGGACAAATGTAATGATATGACACCTGGACAAATGTAATAATATGACACCTGGACAAAGACAATGATATAATGACACCTGGACAAATGTAACAATGTAATGACACCTGGACAAATGTAATAATATGACACCTGGACAAATGTAACAATGTAATGACACCTGGACAAATGTAACAATGTAATGACACCTGGACAAATGTAACTATGCGATTATGCCTGGACAAATGTAACAATGTAATGACACCTGGACAAATGTAACTATGCGATTATGCCTGGACAAATGTAACAATGTAATGACACCTGGACAAATGTAACTGCGATTATGCCTGGACAAATGTAACAATGTAATGACACCTGGACAAATGTAACAATGTAATGACGCCTGGACAAATGTAACAATGCGATTATGCCTGGACAAATGTAACAATGTAATGACACCTGGACAATACTATAATAACAGCTGGGTACAAATGCAATTGAAACAAACTTTTTTCAAGTCATGAAATTTTTAGGAGATTTAATTTTGGCAAAATTTTCATTGTTGATTTATATGTGTTGATTTATATGTGGGTAAAATTTTCACAACTCGGTAATAATGTAGAATCAATAAATACAGAAATAATTTTTAATTTGCCTTCTTCTGATAACAGAATCCTCTCAAGTAAAATCTTAACTATAAAAGTTCAAGACATTTAGGTTGTAGTATAACAAAACTACTGTGTTACACAAATGTGCAGATTACACTTTTCAAATTTTATATTTAAGCCAGTATATCTAGAGAAATACAGTTGTATTATGGGATCACACCTAGGGATGAGGTGTCTAGGGATGAGGTGCTACATGATCACACTTAGGGATGAGGTATCTAGGTATCACACCAAAGGATGAGGTGTTATGGGATAATAACTGGTGTATTAGGGGTTGATGGCTGGGACAGTTTTAGAGAATTACTTTTAGAGAATTGGTGAAGGTATTCATGAACTACACTTTCCCTAGGACATCCTTGGATAAGAACTGAATGTGAACAAGTGTTTCTGGGTAATATCTAAGTCAGGTCTCTTAGGTGTGTTCATTCAATTTATAAACTCCGTATTGCTTTCATTGAATCTGCCATAAATATTCCATGATTTGATCTCTACCAATGTTTCTGTTAACTCGGGGAGTAGGCTGTTTCCACCATTACCCAAATGAAGGGATGATCATCCTTGCTATGTTCACTACATGACCATACCTCCTGTAATCTATCTGTCTTGCTGGTTTTTATTTTTAGGCCTTGACTGGTCCCCACCAGTACCAGATTGCTGACAGCGGAGGTTTGTTAGTAGCCATTGCGTCTGACACCCCACAGCCAACAACAATCAAATTCTCGATAGACGAGGGACGATGCTGGCATGATTACAAGTTCATAAAGAATCCAGATGATGCAATTGTAATGACGGGACTGCTTACAGAGCCCGAGAACCGGGCAATGACGGTGGGGGTGTGGGGGTACCACCCTCAGAACAAAACGTGGACAGTGTTTGTCGTTGACTTTGCCAACGTTATCAAAAGAAAATGTAAGTTATAGACTGAAAGTAATCAGTTTGTTTTTACACTTGGGCTCATTTTACAAATATATTTCTCTCTGAGTCTCTGTTAATCACCTGAACTTGAGATCATTAATAGAAAATTTAATCATCATAGTCACATTTTGAAGACAATTTTTAGAGTTCTCACGTCTGTAGGGGATATTGTGTTATTCACTGGTGGACAATATCGATAATTTAGATTTTTGTAGCTACTATATCTAACAATGGCTATTGTTCTATGTGCATTGATGGACATTATACAGTTATAACTTTTGTAGGTTTTGTTGAAGAATGTTATAAAGTTATATTTTTCATAGGTTTTGTTGATAGGCATTATACAGTTATATTGTTGTAACTTTCGTAGTTTTCGTTGAGTGTTATACAGAGTTATATTTTTGTAGGTTTCGTTGAGTGTTATACAGAGTTACTTTGTTGATTCAGTACTTTCACGTCTTTGATTTTTATAGGTGCTGGTGATGATTATGAAGTGTGGAAGCCCCACTTTAAGCTGAGGACGGGTGAGAAAGCAGATGTAAAGGGCTGTCTGCTAGGAAAAAAGGAAGAATTCAAAAGAATAAAAAAGGATGCATGGTTAGTCAATCCAAACAAATCAAGACTCAGTGCTAATAGGTCAAGATGTTTAACTTAGGAGTCAGTCTGCAGAACTGTGGCACCATGGCTGTATATTTTAGTCTTTGACCGTAACGCTAATATGCAATTCACGGTGCAAGATTTTCCGCACATGGTTGGGGATGCATTTGTCCACTTTCCAGCATTGGTCAATCAAATATCTTTCATTCCCAAATTCTAGACATATTCAGTTACCAACCTGTATATTTTATCCACCTCCTAACCCTTTATAGCCATCAAAATAGACCGATAAACTCTCTTGTTTTGAATTTTCTGCCATCCGACAGTCATGTTGACCTACTGACGAGGTCTCGCTAAGTCGTCTTGTGATATATGGAATGTTTTGATAACATAAACGAACAGCCAGTTCCTTGATTTTCTATTGATTCCGTACAAAATAAAGATTAACAGCCTTTTTCATTGACTTTCACTTATTCTATAAACATCATAGTCTGGTATCCCAGAGAAAACACAAACACTTTCATTTATTTTTCTTGCATAATGCTAGAATTAATCAGAGGATTCAATGAGTAGTTAGTTAACACATGCCATTTTTTTCACTAGCGATATTTTCACTAGTGACATTTTCATTTGCGACATTTTCACTTGCGACATTTTCACTTGTGACATTTTCACTTGTGACATTTTCACTTGCGACATTTTCACTTGCGACATTTTCACTTGTGACATTTTCACTTGTGACATTTTCACTTGTGACATTTTCACTTGCGACATTTTCACTTGCAACATTTTCACTTGCGACATTTGTGATGTTCATTGTTAGTGTTGTTGCTGATTGACAATTTTTTTTTGCCTAATGTAATACTATCTATCATTAGGTGTGTATATCATGTAATGCTCTTTCACTATGACATACAATTATTGTAACCGATTTTTTTTTCAGGTGCCAAAATGGATATGATTATGTTATAGAGAAGTCGACAACAAATTGTGTTTGTACACGTGAAGATTACGAATGGTGAGTGTTGTGTGAAATATATAATTATGTGAATGGTAGGTGGATTTGAATCTAAAAACTCTGTTCAAAAGCACAACACCGGTCGCGGTAGCTCAGTGGTTAGAGCATTCGCTTCATAACCGGGAGGTCGTGAGTTCAATCAATCAATCAATCAATCAAAAGCACAACAAGAAACGCACATCATACACTAATGAGGAAAACTAGTGAACCAGACACAAATTGTTATAACCAACACTGTGTCTTTAAGCATGATATATATCTTTCTTTTTTCACAGCGATTACGGGTATTACATACATGATATTTATCTTCCTATTTTTGCAGTGATTATGGGTATTACAGACCAACCGGCTCAGATATCTGTCGGAAAATCAGCTCCTTTACCAAACCTGAAATTGACATTTGTTTACGAGGCCACGAAGAAAAGATTGTTACAGAAGGGTAAATTTGTCCATCAAAATTTAAGTGACGTCTGTCCAGTACTGTGTATACTTACGTAGAAATTTACATGACATCTGCTCAGTACTGTGTAAACTTATGTAGAAATTTATGTGACGTCTGTCCAGTACTGTGTATACTTGTGTAGAAATTTACGTGACGTCTGTCCAGTACTGTGTAAACTTACATAGAAATTTACATGACATCTGCTCAGTACTGTGTAAACTTACATAGAAATTTATGTGACATCTGCTCAGTACTGTGTATACTTACGTAGAAATTTACGTGATGTCTGTCCAGTACTGTGTATACTTATGTAGAAATTTACGTGACGTCTGTCCAGTACTGTGTAAACTTACATAGAAATTTATGTGACATCTGCTCAGTACTGTGTAAACTTACGTAGAAATTTACGTGACATCTTCTCAGTACTGTGTATACTTATGTAGAAATTTACGCGACATCTGTCCAGTACTGTGTAAACTTACCTAGAAATTTGCGTGATGTCTGTCCAGTACTGTGTATACTTATGTAAAAATTTACGTGACGTCTGTCCAGTACTGTGTAAACTTACATAGAAATTTATGTGACATCTGCTCAGTACTGTGTAAACTTACGTAGAAATTTACGTGACATCTGCTCAGTACTGTGTATACTTACGTAGAATTTACGTGAAAGTCTATGCCATACTACTGCTAAAAAATTTTTCTTACTCACAACTCAGACATTTGATTGATGTATATTGTTTAATGTCCCTCTCAAGAATCTTTCACTCATAATGGAGACGTCACCATTGCCAGTGAAGGGCTGCAAAATTTAGGCCTATGCTTGGCGCTTATGGACTTTGAGCAGGAAGGGATCTTTATCGTGCCACACCTGTTGTGACACAGGGCCTAGGTTTTTATGGTCACATCCTAAAGGCTGCCCCATTTAGTCGCCTCCTACGACAAGCAAAAGATACTGAGGACCTAATCTAACCTGGATCACCACAGGGTCAAGACATTTGACATTATTTTCAAGGCATTAATGTCTGTTTTATTAGTTACACTTTAACAAAGTGAATTTAAATAGCAAAATTAGTAATGGAATTGTAATTTCAGGCAAGTCCTTTGTATTGTTGGTTGGTGGTATATTGTTTAACTTCATGCTTGAGAATTTTTCACTCGTATGGTCATGTCACCATTGCCGTTGATGGGCTGCAAAATGTAGGCCTATGCTTGGCACTTATGGCCATTGAGCAGGGAGGGATCTTTTACGTGTCACACCTGCTGTGACATGGGGCCTCTGTTTCTGGGTCTCCTCCAAAGGACCGCCTCATTTAGTTGCCTCTTACGACAAGCCAGGGGTGCCGAGGATCTATTTTAATCCAGATCCCCACTGTATTCCCTTGTATTGTAACTTTAGATATATAGAGATCCCTTGTATTGTAACTTTAGATATATAGAGATCCCTTGTATTGTAATTTTAGATATATAGAGATCCCTTGTATTGTAATTTTTGATATATAGAGATCCCTTGTATTGTAATTTTAGATATAGGAAGATCCCAGGAGATGTTTGTGCTGCAGGCTTTTCTCCACCGGGTAAAGTAATTGACATGTCTATCCAATGCTCGGAGGACTCAAAACAACTTGTATTGGAGGAAATAACTTCTAACAAGGTAGGAACCTCAGACAAAATATTCTCTAAGATGGTAGGAACCTCAGACAAAATATTCTCTAAGATGGTCAGAACCTCAGACAAAATATTCTCTAAGATGGTAGGAACCTCAGACAAAATATTCTCTAAGATGGTAGGAACCTTAGACAAAATATCTTCTACCAGACAAAATATCCTATAACATTGTAGGAACCTCAGACAAAATATCCTATAACATTGTAGGAACCTCAGACAAAATAATAATTCCTATGAAGATGGGAATCCCTGAGTAGATATTTATCACCATGTAAACCAAAGTTAGGAGTCGTAATTTAAATATCTCAAGTTATTAATTTGAGAGGAAATACAGTTGAACTTCAATATCTCGGATATCTATATCTCAAATATCATGAACACGAAATTAGGAGGAAGTCTCAACTACATTTATTCTTATTGTAGTGTGATATGCAGGTCTTTGTGTTGATAAAGTTAACCATGTGTAACATGGGAATATCAAAGACTATGCAGTCATCAGTATTCATCTAAATTACATAAAGCTGTTTCCTATCAGTGTCTGGATACAAAATAACCCATGATTGGTGACCTGCTTTTGTGTACATTGGTGATGTGTCGGTGACTTTGGTGCAGAGAAATACATGGAAATACGGAGCTTAACTTAGTTCTGTAAACAAAGTATATCTGGTATCAATCCCGTTACATTTTCTTACCTTGTGTTATTGATAGTCACTGGCACTCAATGTTTTCATGTATTTTTACTGTATTTACATGGGAATTGAAAGTGGTAACTCCATATACTTCCGGTTACTAAAGTTAGTAGTCGCCACGTCATGTGTGCGGTACGTCACTGTACTTTGGAAACATTGGGTATCTGGTGGAAAAGGTATATATACTGGCGACAGATGACATTCGGGGCTCTATTACAAGCCTGCATATGGGTGTTCAAATGCCAGAGGAAGCAGTTAGCAGCAAGTGGAGATTATTTGATATGCAAGATGGGTAACAGTTACCAGACACCAATTTACCATCAGGATTCTACTTTGTTGGGTGTCAGTTGACGTTTAACCCCCTTTCTCCCCCCCACTTTTTTTTCATCCTTTTAATTTCTGTAATGCACTGCCAGAAAGCTCACCAACTAAGACCAATGAATTTTTAATTTACCTGTTAACCAGTGCTTGTTTATATCGGAGTAATAATTTCCTGAGATGTATTTTTATTTCCTCATAAGAGAAATCGTAGATCGTGGGCATGTTACAGTATTAAGCTTTAATATTGTGAAACCTTGGACACCATTAAGTTGTTTTCTTGTCGTCAGTGAGTTTGAGATAATAAGGTTTAATTGTATGTTATGTAATCCAAGATAGAAATCCTAGAGGAAATATAATTGATGAAAATAACTGATTCTTACATTAAATAAAATGTCCTTTGAGATTATTGTTAATTTTAATGATTTGTGGTTTATTTTCTCATAGCACAAGGGAGGATCCAATGGGAGTGTGGTTGCTGCTGTCGTGATCATTGTCGTGTTGCTGGTCGTCATTATGGGAGTATTCCTTGTCCACAAATACATAGTGCTCAGGAGACAGTGAGTATATATACATAGTACTCTGTAGACAGAAATTATACATATGTAAAACTCAGTAGACAGTGAGTATACTCAGGAGACAGTGAGTATATATACTTAATACTGAGTGGACAGTGAGTATACATACAAAAAACTCAGTAGACAGTGAGTATACATACATGGTACTCAGTAGACAGTGAGTATACTCAGGACACAGTGAGTACACATACATAATATTCAGTAGATAGTGAGTATACATACATGATACTCAGTAGACAGTGAGTATACTTAGGACACAGTGAGTATACATACATAATACTCAGTAGACAGTGAGTATATATATATAATACTCTTTAGACAGTGAGTATACATACATAATACTCAGTAGACAGTGAGTACACATACATAATACTCAGTAGACAGTGAGTACACATACATAATACTCAGTAGACAGTGAGTATACATACATGGTACTCAGTAGACAGTGAGTACACATACATAATACTCAGTAGACAGTGAGTATACTCAGGACACAGTGAGTACACATACATAATACTCAGTGGACAATTATACATACATGATACTCAGTGGACAGTGAGTATACATCCGTAATACTCAGAACACAGTGAGTATACTCAGAACACAGTGAGTACACATACATATTACTCAGTAGACAGTGAGTACACATCCATAATACTCAAGACACAGTGAGTATACATCCATAATACTCAGGACACACTGAGTATATATCCATAATACTCAGGACACCGTGAGCATATATAGTGCTCGGGGGGACAGAAACTTGTAGGATTTATTTTCCACCTATCAAAGTGTAAATAATTTTTTCCACAATAGTTGTTTATAATTTTTTCCCACGAGTGGAAAAAAAATTTTGCTGCCAGTTAAAGTGTGTATGATTTATTTTCCATCAGTTGAAGTGTGTGTGATTTATTTTTCTGCCAGTTGAAGAGTGTATGATTTATTTTCTATCAGTTAAAATGTGTATTATTTATTTTCCATCAGCTGAAGTGTGTAAGATTTATTTTACGTTAGTTGAAGTGTGTATGATTTATTTTACGTTAGTTGAAGTGTGTATGATTTATTTTACGTTAGTTGAAGTGTGTATGATTTATTTTACGTTAGTTGAAGTGTGTATGATTTATTTTACGTTAGTTGAAGTGTGTAAGATTTATTTTACGTTAGTTGAAGTGTGTATGATTTATTTTACGTTAGTTGAAGTGTGTATGATTTATTTTACGTTAGTTGAAGTGTGTATGATTTATTTTACGTTAGTTGAAGTGTGTATGATTTATTTTACGTTAGTTGAAGTGTGTATGATTTATTTTACGTTAGTTGAAGTGTGTATGATTTATTTTACGTTAGTTGAAGTGTGTATGATTTATTTTCAGCCGTGTTGTGTACCGATACTCCCTCTTGAACCAGAACGATGCTGAGCAATATGACAATGAATTTGAGACGGCTATATCTTCCACATCTGGTACTGTATATCATGACTCGGATGATGACGAGGTCAGTTTTACCATCTTACAGTGCTGACAAACATGGAGCATCTTTGTTTTAGAGTTTTATAGCCATTCATTCAGCATGTTTTCTTAAATTGCTTTTTCATTTTTATGCCCTGGATTTGTAAATTTGGGGGCATCTAGTATTTGGTATGTTCCTCTATCTGTGAGTGGTAAAAAACTTCAACCTTGATAATTCATACACACCATAAGAGGTGAAGCTTTCATATTTGATATGTGTATTCCTTGTGGCAAGACATTTCCATTGGTACCAAAATCATAGACTTGGTGACTTTAGCATTGACCTTTGACCTATTTTTACAAAATTCAAATATAAGTAAAATCTTTCAAATCATAAAAGCATAAAAGTTACTGCTTTTATATTTAGCCTGTGCATTTTTCTAATTTTTTTTTTTTTTTTTTTGTGATAATGGTACCAGATTTGTTAACATTGCGATCTTGACCTAGGTTTTGGAATTTTTCACAAAAAAAAACCAACTTCAACCTTGGTGATATCTTTACGATGTAAAGGGGTTGACCTTTCATATTTGGCATATGCACTCTTTGCACAAGTATGTCTTTTAGTCTCATAGTTTCACCAAAAATCCTTATTTCATATCAGTAGAAACGGATAAACACTAATGTCACAGTTAAGTTGCTATTCTAAAAACACAAAGATTATTTTCAGTTTTGTTTTCAGTAATCCCAATCTCGATTTTTAATTAAGCAAAATGAAAGTAGCGTGTGCATCACGACAAAAATAACAGGTTATTTTGCAAAGAAACTCAGGCTAGGTAGCATTAATTGGGAATTGATTGATTGATTATATATTGTTTAACATCCCGCTCTCGAATCTTTCACTCATATGGAGACATCACCATTGCCAGTGAAGGGCTGCAAAATTTAGGCCTATGCTCGGCACTCAGGGCCTTTGAGCAGGAAGGGATCTTTAATGTGCCACACCTACTGTGACACGGGGCGTCAGTTTTTTCGGTGTCATCTGAAGGACCGCCCCATTTAGTCGCCTCTTACGACAAGCAAGGGGTACTGAGGATCTGTTATAACATCCTGGATCCACACGGGGAAATTGGGAATTGAATCTTGATCAGAATTCCAATAACTTCTACATAATTACGTTGAACTTTTGAATTGTTAGACATTATTGAAAACAGAGAGTTAATACCGTATAATTGTGACATCGTACATGAACAGAAGATATAACTTATATAAACTAGTAGTCTCATTTTGAAGCAGTTATATTCTTTTCAGCATTTTTCATCTGCAATTTTAAGTTATTTATTATAGCCTTTGTAAAGTAACTAGTCTTGAGGGGATATTATCTAGCAAGAGGAGGGTAAGCTTACATTATGAACTTGTTAGGATAAGTAGTTTCAGCCCAAGCTCTCTTCTTTATTTCTTTTCATGTAAATAAACACATTTTGCTGACATTTTACAAATGATTGTAATGCTTTATTTATGTACTTAAACATGAGGAAACGTCTCCTGTGGCACTCAAACATTTCTTCTTTTATTTTCTATTTTACATGCCCTCAAAATTTATTGAGAATGCTGATGTGTATGATGTTGCACTCAACAACTTTGTGACCCTTCAAGGTTTTGATGAATCTTGTATAGCCTTCTCTGCTTGTTGAAAAACACCCAACAAAACTGAAACTGACATGTTTAGTTATATTTTGAAAATGGAAAGCTCTCAAATTTACTCTATTTCGTCAAAAAAATGTAGTTTTAGTAGGAAGTAATCTGAATAAGATTTAAGACTGTAGGCCTCGAACCTGTCATCAACAGATCCATAGTGAACATATTGATCTACTCAGCTAAGTTAGGAAATCAACACGATCGTTAGTCAACATATTGATCTACTCGGCTAAGTTAGGAAATCAACACGATCGTTAGTCAACATATTGATCTACTCGGCTAAGTTAGGAAATCAACACGATCGTTAGTCAACATGTTGATCTACTCAGCTAAGTTAGGAAATCAACACGATCGTTAGTCAACATATTGATCTACTCAGCTAAGTTAGGAAATCAACACGATCGTTAGTCAACATATTGATCTACTCAGCTAAGTTAGGAAATCAACACGATCGTTAGTGAACATATTGATCTACTCAGCTAAGTTAGGAAATGAACACGATCGTTAGTCAACATATTGATCTACTCAGCTAAGTTAGGAAATCAACACCATCGTTAGTGAACATATTGATCTACTCAGCTAAGTTAGGAAATCAACACGATCCTTAGTCAACATGTTGATCTACTCAGCTAAGTTAGGAAATCAACACGATCCTTAGTCAACATATTGATCTACTCGGCTAAGTTAGGAAATTGACTTTAAGAAAGGTAGACAGATATTGCTGATATTCATAGTTTCACTCGACATGTTTTAAAAATGTCAGCCATTATGATGGTGTAATAATCATCCTTAAGATTTTCTTATGCAATACACTGCTTAGACACTATTGTAACAAATCATACAGTCTTTATATTTATTCATTAGTAGATATCATTTTAGTATTCATTTAAGTTAAATACACATTTCAGGAGATGACAAAAAATATCTCTTTAGACAAAACTGAACATTATGTTGATGTCAATGCCAGCCATTCTTTTATATTGTGTCTTCTCAGTGCTGATCAGAACATTTGAACATTATTAATCATTTTTGCAGGAGCTGAACTCTCCAGCAGTCAGAAAAGATAAAAGTTATTATGAAAGTACAGCGGCAAACAGCTCAAGATCACACCATACCCAAGTCAAGTCATATCACGATGACTCCGATGTAGTAAGTCAAGTCACTCACAAGTCTTAATCCATAAATCTATTTTGTGTGCTATGGAATCATTTGAATTTCCAAAACTTTACAATTTTTTGGGGGGGTGGGGGTGGGGGGGGGGGGGAGTAATTCTATGGTTTCTTTACATTGAAGCAAAAGATAAGTTGTCTTGTTTTTGTTGTGTGATGTACATCCATGATATTAATGGAACTTGAGCTCCAATGAAATGTAAAACATAAACAGTACCAATTTTGATGCACCAGATACGCATTTCAACAAATAATGTCTCTTCAGTGATGCTCAAGTCAAAAATGTTGGAAATCTGAAATGCAATGAATTCACACACTGTGTCACACTGGTAAGAGATGTCGTGATTCTACACACTGTGTCACACTGGTAAGAGATGTCATGATTCTACACACTGTGTCACACTGGTAAGAGATGTCATGATTCTACACACTGTGTCACACTGGTAAGAGATGTCATGATTCCACACACTGTGTCACACTGGTAAGAGATGTCGTGATTCTACACACTGTGTCACACTGGTAAGAGATGTCATGATTCTACACACTGTGTCACACTGGTAAGAGATGTCGTGATTCTACACACTGTGTCACACTGGTAAGAGATGTCATGATGTTTTTTATTTTACAGGACATGTTGGAGTAACCATGGTAAGGCGCTCGCTCCATTCCGACATTCATTTTCTTCAGCTGTTGTGTGGTGGGGTTTTCTATTATTTTTCTGCTTATCTGGAAGTCTTGTGAAATATCATACTTCTCGTGGGTTATGGCAGGTGATTTTCCAAGTAGAGAAAATGGAATACACATTTCTGGACAGTTCCGAATTCTCCAGATCTTTATCAGCTGTCATCAATAGGGGAAGAAGAGATGATACTGGGCCAATATTTCTCAAATTTTGCATCAGTTGAAATGCCAAACAAATCATTGTACAACGTGGAGATTTGGATACGCCTTCTCATTACTATTGAAGATTAATTAGTCAGCACGGAAAGATAATTGTAAAGTTGTAAAGTGTACATGCTGGTGAAATCTCATCACTCTACTCAGATATTTCCTCGACTTTAAAAGGTTTTCATTCCATATACATGTCATTACAAATGCCGAGCAGGACCCTCCACAAGGACTAGGAGACGGAGACCAGTTTTCGATATCTCAGACCTGCTGTTACACTTCATTTTCTTTTCACCAGTTTAAATGTATACTCTTGTGAATCTGCCTATTATGTATATGAATTTCTGATCTATCAATGATGACCTTGACCCAGATTCCATCACCATGTGGAAGAACAGTCGGGGGTTCTGTTAAGATCCTTTGCTTTCCTTGTGATGATACTCATGACCTTTGACCTTTTTGAAATGAAATCTTGTGGTAGACAAGAGGTTTTTCACATGAATTAAGTGATCAGGCTAATGTGGTTATTTGGGGTTTTTTTATTTGGTGTTTTGTTTTTGTTTTGATGGTGCAATGAACAAGACAGATTTTCATGTGACTTATTATTTGTGTTATATTTTTAAAAAAAAAAAAATTTAAACATATTATTGTATGATGGTATTTTTTCTTCATCCAAATTTGTAGATATACTTATTTATATTCTAGGTGTTTGTAGATAATTTTGATCAATATTTATTTGTTATCAGATGTGTTGTGTGTTGTTTGCTTGTATAGATTCATACAGGGAGAGCTTCAGAGCTGTGATGGTAGAGTACGGGAGGTTAAAAAAATACAAAGGCAATTTCTTGTAAAACTTTGCTATTGTTAGACACAGTTATTGGTTTATGATTCTGTGTTTTTTAGGTCTGAAATGATTCACCGAAAAATTGATACCATTCAATATAAATGCTCAATTCAATGTTTGATTCATCTCCTAGATCTTCAGTTCGATACTATTTTTTAAAATCAGGTTAGGTAATATACAGCTGGCTTGGTCTGTACTTATTATTTGTATGTGTATAAAGGACAAAGTGGTGTTCGACAATGGTCAGACTGTTGTTAGCTTCAAGTCTGACAAAAACAGTAATGAACTTTAATAATTTAAATTACAGAGTCAACAGGCATCTTACTGGTTGGTTTTGAAACTGACTTGAATCCTCGTAATTAAATTTCTCTTCAAGTTAATATTGGTTACACGGTAAAATATATTGAAAATATTGAATCGTGGCATAAGTATTACAATACGTATCAAATCGTGAAGAGGGTGTATCGCTTCAACCTTAGTGTTTTTAGGAGTATGAGATTTATGCACAGTGCAATTGTCAGTATAATATTTTTTTTCAAAATTTGTACCGATTCTAAATGACTTACCCTCTATCAAACAGGTTTTGAATTGGAATTTTCAACATTTTTGTAAACAATATTGTGCTCGATTGATCATAAATCTTCGCATCAATATCAAAATCAGAAGTGCCCCAATATCAAAAAGACTAATGCGTGTGAATTTGGGAGTCCTCTAGTGAGTGGGTCTGGAGACTGACATCACAGCTTGGGAGTCCTCGAGGACCTCTTGTGAGAGGGTCTGCAGACTAGGATCACAGTCTGGGAATCCTCGAGGACCTCTAGTGAGGGTCTGCAGACTGACATCACAGTCTGGGAATCCTCGAGGACCTCTAGTGATGGTCTGCAGACTAGGACCACAGTCTGAGAGTCCTCGAGGACCTCTAGTGATGGTCTGCAGACTAGGACCACAGTCTGAGAGTCCTCGAGGACCTCTAGTGATGGTCTGCAGACTGACATCACAGTCTGAGAGTCCTCTTAAAGTGACTGAAAATGGGTATTAGTAGTTTTCCTTCATTTTTACAACCTTAGTATTTAATCATTGAGCAATAACTCTGACTTGTTGATTGTATCAGGTATCTTTTTAAATGAACACTTTCCATTCCATTGTGATACACTTAATGCATTGCCGTATTCCAGTATAGAAAGTGAGAGAATGTTGTTCTTTTCCTTAGATCTCAGTTTGTGTGTAATTCATGCCTTGTGTCTGTTTGGACATGAATTAAAATATCACAAGTAAAACACACAGTAATTGGCACTCAAATAAAGTGAAATTCTCACTGGAGCTTTCAGTCATCTTCCATGCTTCATTGATTTCATGAAATGTACAACATGGTAAGACAATTGTAATTATGATTTTTACTTTTGCCAGCATCATACACCTGATTCCACCCCCATGCCGAGGTACAAGGCCATAGTATAATGGGGGGGGGGGGGGGGTCAACCCCCCACCCCCTCTCCCCCTTTCTCCTCAACAAACACACTTTTTTGACAATGACCATTATTTGTTATTTTGTAATGCAAATAAAATATCAATACCCAATGAAGTATAAGCATTAACACTAAAAGACTTCACTTCCTCTATCATGTTATAAGAAAATGAAATTTGGGGGAAAAAAACATTTTTAAAGGCAGTCACAGTAAAAGATTGCTATGCTCCCCTGGGAATTAGGATTTTTGAAGATGGAACAAAACATCTTGGTGCTTTTTGTTTGTTTAATTTTTCTTGAAAAAAAAATTTTCAGAGGTCAACTTCCATTATTTACTGGATACCTCCCCCCTCCCCACTTTCAAAAAGAATTGAATATACGTGACAGGGGTGGGGGTGGGGTGGAGGGAGGGGGGGCGCCTAGTGAGGCTTCATTGTATGAGCTGCTGTTGTTACTTCTTGTTTTTCACATTTTCATTGGAAGGTGCCCATGTAGTTTGTAAATAAAGTTTGATCCATGGGCAAATAATCCTAGGTGATGGAAATTAAACTATGCATCGTTTATCTAGTGAAGAAAAAAAATGAAAATTTGTACTGTTTCTTAATGAAATGTATGTATATGTGCAAGAGATATGTCTGTATAAGCTATTTGGTTAGATTTCTAGATTATTTATTAATGCATTATATAATTTATTTTGATTTATGAAATCGGTATCTAGATGGAAACAGATTGTTTTTATTTTTATGTCGCTATGTCTGTCACTTATGTACAGCACGTATCTGGGAGACTTGAGCTTTATCATGGCACCAAATAAAGAATGCATGTTTTAAACAAAATGAAAAAAAAAAAATGGAGTGTGTGCTGCGGCAGTTGTGTACTGAGTGTTATTGTCAAAGTGTTTAAAAAGAAATCCAGCCCCTGTACTTCATTGTGAGTTGATCTATCAACAGGGCTCTTTGTTGTCCTCTGGGTTTTAATACATTGATTTCATCAACTGAACATGATATGTTTGTTACCTGTTAAAATAATAAAACAAAATCTTACGAAAACTGATGCAAGTTTTGTTGTTTATTTGTGATGATGTGTCACATATAGTAAAATTGGCAGTACCATCTTGATATCAAACAAATCTGATTCAGGTTTGGGGAGAGGGAGGGGCGGGGTGGAGGGCATGGAGTTCCTTACGAAGGATGGTCAGTACCTTGAATAGGGAAAGCGGTGGCTTATATACATTGTAGCAAGGGTAGTACTATAAATATGGGGAACACTACCGTAGTTAACAGAGTGATGGTACGGTAGATAATAGGGAGAGTGGTACCTTAGACAGTAGGGAAAGTGGTACCTTAGATGATAGGGAGAGTGGTACCTTGGACAGTAGGGAGAGTGGTATCTTAGACAGTAGGGAGAGTGGTTCCTTAGATAATAAGGAGAGTGGTACCTTAAATAATAGGGAGAGTGGTACCTTAGATAATAGGGAGAGTGGTACCTTGGACAATAGGGAGAGTGGTACCTTAAATAATACGGAGAGTGGTATCTTGGACAATAGGGAGAGTGGTACCTTAGATAATAGGGATAGCGGTACCTTCGAGAATAGGGAGAGTAGTACCTTGGATAATAGGGAGGGTGGTACCTTAGATAATAGGGAGGGTGGTACCTTGGACAATAGGGAGAGTGGTACCTTAGATAATAGGGAGAGTGGTACCATAGATAATAGGGAGAGCGGTACCTTCGAGAATAGGGAGAGTAGTACCTTGGATAATAGGGAGGGTGGTACCTTAGATATGGGGAGAGCGGTACCTTAGATAATAGGGAGGGTGGTACCTTGGACAATAGGGAGAGTGGTACCTTAGATAATAGGGAGAGTGGTACCATAGATAATAAGGAGAGTGGTATCTTAGACAATAGGGAGATTGTTACCTTGGATGATAGGGAGAGTGGTACCTTGGACAGTAGGGAGATTTGTACCTTAGATAATAGGGAGAGTGGTACCTTAAATAATAAGGAGAGTGGTACCTTAGACGATAGGGAGAGTGGTACCTTGGATAATAGGGAGAGTGGTACCTTAGATATGGGGAGAGTGGTACCTTAGATAATAGGGAGAGTGGTATCTTAGTCAATAGGGAGAGTGGTACCTTAGATAATAGGGAGAGTGGTACCTTAGTTGATAGGGAGAGTGGTACCTTAGATAATAGGGAGAGTGGTATCTTAGACAGTAGGGAGATTGGTACCTTAGATAATAGGGAGAGTGGTACCTTAGATAATAAGGAGAGTGGTACCTTCGAGAATAGGGAGAGTGGTACCTTGGATAATAGGGAGAGTGGTACCTTAAATATGGGGAGAGCGGTACCTTAGATAATAGGGAGGATGGTGCCTTAGATAATAGGGAGAGTGGTACCTTAGATAATAGGTAGACTGGTACCTTGGATAATAGGGAGAGTGGTACCTTAGATATGGGGAGAGTGGTACCTTACATAATAGGGAGAGTGGTACCTTAGATAATAGGGAGGGTGGTACCTTAGTTGATAGGGAGAGTGGTACCTTAGATAATAGGGAGAGTGGTACCTTAAATAATAGGGAGAGTGGTACCTTATATAATAGGGAGAGTGGTACCTTAGACAATAGGGAGAGTGGTACCTTAGTTGATAGGGAGAGTGGTACCTTAATTGATAGGGAGAGTGGTATCTTAGATAATAGGGAGAGTGGTACCTTAGATAATAGGGAGAGTGGTTCCTTAGACAGAAGGGAGAGTGGTACCTTAAATAATGGGGAGAGTGGTACCTTAGGTAATAGGAAGAGTGGTACCTTAGACAGTAGCGAGAGTGGTACCTTAAATAATGGGGAGAGTGGTACCTTAGATAATAGGGAGAGTGGTACCTTAGACGATAGGGAGAGTGGTACCTTGGATAATAAGGAGAGTGGTACCTTAGATAATAGGGAGAGTAGTTCCTTAGATAATAGGGAGAGTGGTACCATGGATGATAGGGAGAGTGGTTCCTTAGATCATAGGGAGAGTGGTACCTTAGATGATACGGAGAGTGGTACCTTAGATAATAGGGAGAGTGGTACCTTGGATAATAGGGAGAGTGGTACCTTAGATAATAGGGAGAGTGGTTCCTTAGACAGTAGGGAAAGTGGTATCTTAGATGATAGGGAGAGTGGTACCTTGGACAATAGGGAGAGTGGTATCTTAGACACTAGGGAGAGTGGTTTCTTAGATAATAAGGAGAGTGGTAACTTAAATAATAGGGAGAGTGGTACCTTGGGTGGTAGGGAGAGGGGTACCTTAGACGATAAGGAGAGTGGTTCCTTACTCCTATTATCTAAGGTACCAATCTCCCTACTATCCAAAGTACCATTCTCTCTATTGTAGAAGGTACCACCCTCCCTATTATCTAAGGTACCGCTCTCCCCATATCTAAGGTACCACTCTCCCTATTCTCGAAGGTACCGCTCTCCTTATTATCTAAGGAACCACTCTCCCTATTGTCTAAGATACCACTCTCCCTATTATTTAAGGTACCACTCTCCCTTTTATCTAAGGTACCACCCTCCCTATTATTTAAGGTACCACTCTCCCCATTATTTAAGGAACCACTCTCCCTATTGTCTAAGGTACCACTCTTCCTATTATCTAAGGGAGGGTGGTACCTTGGACAATAGGGAGAGTGGTACCTTGGACGATAGGGAGAGTGGTACCTTAGTTAATAGGGAGAGCGGTACCTTCGACAATAGGGAGAGTGGTACCTTACACAATAGGGAGAGTGGTACCTTGGATGATAGGGACAGTGGATCCTTAGATAATAGGGAGAGTGGTACCTTAGATAATACGAAGAGCGGTACCTTCGAGAATAGGGAGAGTGGTACCTTAGATATGGGGAGAGCGGTACCTTGGATAATAGGGAGGGTGGTACCTTAGTTGATAGGGAGTGTGGCACCTTAGATAATAGGGAGGGTGGTACCTTAGTTGATAGGGAGAGTGGTACCTTATATAATAGGGAGAGTGGTACCTTAGATAATAGGGAGAGTGGTACCTTAAATAATAGGGAGAGTGGTACCTTAGTTGATAGGGAGAGTGGTACCTTATATAATACGGAGAGTGGTACCTTAGACAATAGGGAGAGCGGAATCTTAGATAATAGGGAGAGTGGTACCTTATATAATAGGGAGAGTGGTACCTTAGACAATAGGGAGAGCAGTATCTTAGATAATAGGGAGAGTGGTACCTTACTTGATAGGGAGAGTGGTATCTTAAATAATAGGGAGAGTGGTACCTTAGATAATAGGGAGAGTGGTTCCTCAGACAGTAGGGAGAGTGGTACCTTAAATAATGGGGAGAGCGGTACCTTAGATAATAGGGAGAGTGGTACCTTAGACAATAGGGAGAGTGGTATCTTAAATAATGGGGAGAGTGGTACCTTAGATAATAGGGAGAGTGGTACCTTAGACGATAGGGAGAGTGGTACCTTGGATAATAGGGAGAGTGGTACCTTAGATATGAAGAGAGTGATACCTTAGATAATAGGGAAAGTGGTACCTTAGATAATAGGGAGAGTAGTTCCTTAGATAATAGGGAGAGTGGTACCTTGGATGATAGGGAGAGTGGTTCCTTAGATAATAGGGAGAGTGGTACCTTAGATGATAGGGAGAGTGGTACCTTAGATAATAGGGAGAGTGGTACCTTGGATAATAGGGAGAGTGGTACCTTAGATAATAGGGAGAGTGGTTCCTTAGACAGTAGGGAAAGTGGTACCTTAGATGATAGGGAGAGTGGTAACTTGGAGAATAGGGAGAGTGGTATCTTAGACAGTAGGGAGAGTGATTCCTTAGATAATAAGGAGAGTGGTACCTTAAATAATAGGGAGAGTGGTAGGGAGAGTGGTATCTTAGACACTAGGGAGAGGGATTTCTTAGATAATAAGGAGAGTGGTACCTTAAATAATAGGGAGAGTGGTACCTTGGGTGGTAGGGAGAGTGTTACCTTAGACGATAGGGAGAGTGGTACCTTACTCCTATTATCTAAGGTACCAATCTCCCTACTATCCAAGGTACCACTCTCCCTATTGTCCAAGGTACCACCCTCCCTATTATCTAAGGTACCGCTCTCCCCATATCTAAGGTACCACCCTCCCTATTATCTAAGGTACCGCTTTCCCCATATCTAAAATACCACCCTCTGTATTATCCAAGGTACCGCTCTCCCCATATCTAAGGTACCATTCTCCCTATTCTTGAAGGTACCGCTCTCTCTATTATCTAAGGAACCACTCTCCCTATTATCTAAGGTACCACTCTCCCTATCATCCAAGGTAGCACCCTCCCTATTATTTAAAGTGACACCCTCCCTATTATTTAAGGTAACACTCTCCCTATTGTCTAAGGTACCACTCTTCCTATTATCTAAGGGAGGGTGGTACCTTGGACAATAGGGATAGTGGTACCTTCGAGAATATGGAGAGTGGTACCTTAGATATGGAGAGAGGGGTACCTTGCATAATAAGGAGGGTGGTACCTTAGATATGGAGAGAGCGGTACCTTAGATAATAGGGAGAGTGGTACCTTAGATATGGGGAGAGCGGTACCTTAGATAATAGGGAGGGTGGTACCTTGGACAATGGTGAGGGTGGTACCTTGGACAATAGGGAGAGTGGTACCTTAAATAATAGGGAGAGTGGTACCTTAGATAATAGGGAGAGTTTTACCTTGGATAATAGGGAGAGTGGTACCTTAGATATGGGGAGAGTGGTACCTTACATAATAGGGAGAGTGGTACCTTAGGTAATAGGGAGAGTGGTACCTTAGTTGATAGGGAGAGTGGTACCTTAGATAATAGGGAGGGTGATACCTTAGTTCATAGGAAAGTGGTACCTTAGCTAATAAGGAGAGTGGTTCCTTAGATAATAGGAAGAGTGGTACCTTAGATAATAGGGAGAGTGGTACCTTATATATTAGGGAGAGTGGTACCTTAGATAATAGGGAGAGTGGTACCTTAGACAGTAGGGAGAGTGGTAACTTAAATAATGGGGAGAGTGGTACCTTAGATAATAGGGAGAGTGGCACTTTAGACGATAGGGAGAGTGGTACTTTGGATAATAGGGAGAGTGGTACCTTAGATGTGAAGAGAGTGGTACCTTAGATAATTGGGAGAGTGGTACCTTAGATAATAGGGAGAGTAGTTCCTTAGATAATAGGGAGAGTGGTGCCTTTGATGATAGGGAGAGTGGTTCCTACAATACAAGGTACCACCCTCCCTACTATCTAAGGTACAGCTCTCCCCATATCTAAGGTACCACTCTCCCTATTATCTAAGGTACCTCTCTCCCCATATCTAAAATACCACCCTCTCTATTATCCAAGGTACCGCTCTCCCCATATCTAAGCTACCACTCTCCCTATTCTCGAAGGTACCGCTCCCCCTATTATCTAAGGAACCACTCTCCCTATTATCTAAGGTACCACTCTCCCTATCATCCAAGGTACCACTCTCCCTATTGTCTAAGATACCACTCTCCCTATTATTTAAGGTACCACTCTCCCTTTTATCTAAGGTACCACCCTCCCTATTATTTAAGGTACCACCCTCCCTATTATTTAAGGTATCACTCTCCCTATTGTACCTTGGATGATAGGGAGAGTGGTTCCTTAGATAATAGGGAGAGTGGTACATTAGATAATAGGGAGAGCGGTACCTTCGAGAATAGGGAGAGTTGTACCTTACACAATAGGGAGAGTGGAACCTTGGATGATAGGGAGGGTGGTACCTTGGACAATAGGGAGGGTGGTACCTTGAACAAGAGGGAGAGTGGTACCTTAAATAATAGGGAGAGTGGTACCTTAGATAATAGGGAGAGTGGTTCCTTAGATAATAGGGAGAGTGGTACCTTAGATTATAAGGAGAGTGGTACCTTAGATAATAGGAAGAGTGGTACCATAGACAATAGGGAGAGTGGTACCTTAAATAATAGGGAGGGTGGTACCTTAAATAATAGGGAGGGTGGTACCTTAGATAATAGGGAGAGTGCTACCTTAGATAATAGGGAGAGTGCTACCTTAGATAATAGGGAGAGTGCTATCTTAGACAATAGGGAGAGTGGTACCTTCGAGAATTTGGAGAGAGTGGTACCTTGGATAATAAGGAGAGTGGTGCCTTAGATAATAGGGAGAGTAGTACGTTAGATAATAGGGAGAGTAGTACCATAATCATAGGGAGGGTGGTACCTTATATAATAGGGAGAGTGGTTCCTCAGACAGTAGGGAGAGTGGTACCTTAAATAATGGGGAGAGCGGTACCTTGGGTGGTAGGGAGAGTGTTACCTTAGACGATAGGGAGAGTGGTACCTTACTCCTATTATCTAAGGTACCAATCTCCCTACTATCCAAGGTACCACTCTCCCTATTGTCCAAGGTACCACCCTCCCTATTATCTAAGGTACCGCTCTCCCCATATCTAAGGTACCACCCTCCCTATTATCTAAGGTACCGCTTTCCCCATATCTAAAATACCACCCTCTGTATTATCCAAGGTACCGCTCTCCCCATATCTAAGGTACCATTCTCCCTATTCTTGAAGGTACCGCTCTCTCTATTATCTAAGGAACCACTCTCCCTATCATCTAAGGTACCACTCTCCCTATCATCCAAGGTAGCACCCTCCCTATTATTTAAAGTGACACCCTCCCTATTATTTAAGGTAACACTCTCCCTATTGTCTAAGGTACCACTCTTCCTATTATCTAAGGGAGGGTGGTACCTTGGACAATAGGGAGAGTGGTACCTTCGAGAATATGGAGAGTGGTACCTTAGATATGGAGAGAGGGGTACCTTGCATAATAAGGAGGGTGGTACCTTAGATATGGAGAGAGCGGTACCTTAGATAATAGGGAGAGTGGTACCTTAGATATGGGGAGAGCGGTACCTTAGATAATAGGGAGGGTGGTACCTTGGACAATGGTGAGGGTGGTACCTTGGACAATAGGGAGAGTGGTACCTTAAATAATAGGGAGAGTGGTACCTTAGATAATAGGGAGAGTTTTACCTTGGATAATAGGGAGAGTGGTACCTTAGATATGGGGAGAGTGGTACCTTACATAATAGGGAGAGTGGTACCTTAGGTAATAGGGAGAGTGGTACCTTAGTTGATAGGGAGAGTGGTACCTTAGATAATAGGGAGGGTGGTTCCTTAGATAATAGGAAGAGTGGTACCTTAGATAATAGGGAGAGTGGTACCTTATATAATAGGGAGAGTGGTACCTTAGATAATAGGGAGAGTGGTACCTTAGACAGTAGGGAGAGTGGTACCTTAGATAATAGGGAGAGTGGTACCTTAGATAATAGGGAGAGTGGTGCCTTTGATGATAGGGAGAGTGGTTCCTACAATACAAGGTACCACCCTCCCTATTATCTAAGGTACAGCTCTCCCCATATCTAAGGTACCACTCTCCCTATTATCTAAGGTACCTCTCTCCCCATATCTAAAATACCACCCTCTCTATTATCCAAGGTACCGCTCTCCCCATATCTAAGCTACCACTCTCCCTATTCTCGAAGGTACCGCTCCCCCTATTATTTAAGGAACCACTCTCCCTATTATCTAAGGTACCACTCTCCCTATCATCCAAGGTACCACTCTCCCTATTGTCTAAGATACCACTCTCCCTATTATTTAAGGTACCACTCTCCCTTTTATCTAAGGTACCACCCTCCCTATTATTTAAGGTACCACCCTCCCTATTATTTAAGGTATCACTCTCCCTATTGTACCTTGGATGATAGGGAGAGTGGTTCCTTAGATAATAGGGAGAGTGGTACGTTAGATAATAGGGAGAGCGGTACCTTCGAGAATAGGGAGAGTTGTACCTTACACAATAGGGAGAGTGGAACCTTGGATGATAGGGAGGGTGGTACCTTGGACAATAGGGAGGGTGGTACCTTGAACAAGAGGGAGAGTGGTACCTTAAATAATAGGGAGAGTGGTACCTTAGATAATAGGGAGAGTGGTTCCTTAGATAATAGGGAGAGTGGTACCTTAGATAATAAGGAGAGTGGTACCTTAGATAATAGGAAGAGTGGTACCATAGACAATAGGGAGAGTGGTACCTTAAATAATAGGGAGGGTGGTACCTTAAATAATAGGGAGGGTGGTACCTTAGATAATAGGGAGAGTGCTACCTTAGATAATAGGGAGAGTGCTACCTTAGATAATAGGGAGAGTGCTATCTTAGACAATAGGGAGAGTGGTACCTTCGAGAATTTGGAGAGAGTGGTACCTTGGATAATAAGGAGAGTGGTGCCTTAGATAATAGGGAGAGTAGTACGTTAGATAATAGGGAGAGTAGTACCATAATCATAGGGAGGGTGGTACCTTATATAATAGGGAGAGTTGAACCTTAGATAATAAGGAGAGTGGTACCTTAGATATGGGGAGAGCGGTACCTAAGATAATAGGGAGGGTGGTACCTTAGATAATAGGGAGAGTAGTACCTTAGACAATAGGGAGAGTGGTACCTTAGATAATAGGGAGAGTGGTACCTTAAATAATAGGGAGAGTGGTACCTGAGATGATAGGGATAGTGGTACCTTAGATGATAGGGAGAGTGGTACCTTAGTTGATAGGGAGAGTGGTACTTTAGATAATAAGGAGAGTGGTTCCTTAGATAATAGGTAGAATGGTACCTTCAATAATAGGCAGAGTGGTACCTTAGATAATAGGGAGAGTAGTACCTTAGATATGGGGAGAGCGGTACCTAAGATAATAGGGAGGGTGGTACCTTAGATAATAGGGAGAGTGGTACCTTAGATAATAGGGAGAGTGGTACCTTAAATAATAGGGAGGGTGGTATCTTAGATAATAGGGAGAGTGGTACCTTAGATAATAAGGAGAGTGGTTCCTTAGATAATAGGGAGAGTGGTACCTTAGATAATAGGGAGAGTGGTACCTTAAATAATAGGGAGAGTGGTACCTTAGATAATGGGGAGAGTGGTACCTTAAATAATAGGGAGAGTGGTACCTTAGTTGATAGGAAGAGTGGTACCTTAGATCATAGGGAGAGTGGTACCTTAGATAATAGGGAGAGCGGTACCTTAGTTGATAGAGAGAGTGGTACCTTAGTTAATAAGGAGGGTGGTACTTTAGTTGATAGGGAGAGTGGTACCTTAGATAATAAGGAGAGTGATTCCTTAGATAATAAGGAGAGTGGTATCTTAAATAATAGGTAGAGTGGTACCTTAGATAATAGGGAGAGTGGTACCTTAGACGATAGGGAAAGTGGTACCTTTAATAATAGGGAGGGTGGTACCTAAAATAATACGGAGGGTGGTACCTTAGATAATAGGGAGAGTGGTACCTTAAATAATAGGGAAAATGGTATCTTTGACAATAGGGAGAGTGGTACCTTGGATTATAGGGAGAGTAGTACCTTAGATAATAGAGAGAGTGGTACCTTAGATAATAGGGAGAGCGGTAACTTCGAGAATAGGAAGAGTGGTACCTTAGATATGTGAAGAGCAGTACCTTGGATAATAGGGAGGGTGGTACTTTAGATATGGTGAGAGCGGTACCTTAGATAATAGGGAGAGTGGTACCTTAGATAATAAGGAGGGTGGTACCTTGGATGATAGGGAGAGTGGTTACTTAGATAATAGGGAGAGTGGTATCTTAGATAATAGGGAGAGCGGTACCTTCGAGAATAGGGAGAGTGGTACCTTGGATAATAGGGAGAGTGGTACCTTAGATAATAGGGAAAGTGGTACCTTAGATAATAGGGAGAGTAGTTCCTTAGATAATAGGGAGAGTGGTACCTTGGATGATAGGGAGAGTGGTTCCTTAGATAATAGGGAGAGTGGTACCTTAGATGATAGGGAGAGTGGTACCTTAGATAATAGGGAGAGTGGTACCTTGGATAATAGGGAGAGTGATTCCTTAGATAATAAGGAGAGTGGTACCTTAAATAATAGGGAGAGTGGTAGGGAGAGTGGTATCTTAGACACTAGGGAGAGGGATTTCTTAGATAATAAGGAGAGTGGTACCTTAAATAATAGGGAGAGTGGTACCTTGGGTGGTAGGGAGAGTGTTACCTTAGACGATAGGGAGAGTGGTACCTTACTCCTATTATCTAAGGTACCAATCTCCCTACTATCCAAGGTACCACTCTCCCTATTGTCCAAGGTACCACCCTCCCTATTATCTAAGGTACCGCTCTCCCCATATCTAAGGTACCACCCTCCCTATTATCTAAGGTACCGCTTTCCCCATATCTAAAATACCACCCTCTGTATTATCCAAGGTACCGCTCTCCCCATATCTAAGGTACCATTCTCCCTATTCTTGAAGGTACCGCTCTCTCTATTATCTAAGGAACCACTCTCCCTATTATCTAAGGTACCACTCTCCCTATCATCCAAGGTAGCACCCTCCCTATTATTTAAAGTGACACCCTCCCTATTATTTAAGGTAACACTCTCCCTATTGTCTAAGGTACCACTCTTCCTATTATCTAAGGGAGGGTGGTATCTTGGACAATAGGGAGAGTGGTACCTTCGAGAATATGGAGAGTGGTACCTTAGATATGGAGAGAGGGGTACCTTGCATAATAAGGAGGGTGGTACCTTAGATATGGAGAGAGCGGTACCTTAGATAATAGGGAGAGTGGTACCTTAGATATGGGGAGAGCGGTACCTTAGATAATAGGGAGGATGGTACCTTGGACAATGGTGAGGGTGGTACCTTGGACAATAGGGAGAGTGGTACCTTAAATAATAGGGAGAGTGGTACCTTAGATAATAGGGAGAGTTTTACCTTGGATAATAGGGAGAGTGGTACCTTAGATATGGGGGGAGTGGTACCTTACATAATAGGGAGAGTGGTACCTTAGGTAATAGGGAGAGTGGTACCTTAGTTGATAGGGAGAGTGGTACCTTAGATAACAGGGAGGGTGGTACCTTAGTTCATAGGAAAGTGGTACCTTAGCTAATAAGGAGAGTGGTTCCTTAGATAATAGGAAGAGTGGTACCTTAGATAATAGGGAGAGTGGTACCTTATATAATAGGGAGAGTGGTACCTTAGATAATAGGGAGAGTGGTACCTTAGACAGTAGGGAGAGTGGTAACTTAAATAATGGGGAGAGTGGTACCTTAGATAATAGGGAGAGTGGCACTTTAGACGATAGGGAGAGTGGTACTTTGGATAATAGGGAGAGTGGTACCTTAGATGTGAAGAGAGTGGTACCTTAGATAATTGGGAGAGTGGTACCTTAGATAATAGGGAGAGTAGTTCCTTAGATAATAGGGAGAGTGGTGCCTTTGATGATAGGGAGAGTGGTTCCTACAATACAAGGTACCACCCTCCCTATTATCTAAGGTACAGCTCTCCCCATATCTAAGGTACCACTCTCCCTATTATCTAAGGTACCTCTCTCCCCATATCTAAAATACCACCCTCTCTATTATCCAAGGTACCGCTCTCCCCATATCTAAGCTATCACTCTCCCTATTCTCGAAGGTACCGCTCCCCCTATTATCAAAGGAACCACTCTCCCTATTATCTAAGGTACCACTCTCCCTATCATCCAAGGTACCACTCTCCCTATTGTCTAAGATACCACTCTCCCTATTATTTAAGGTACCACTCTCCCTTTTATCTAAGGTACCACCCTCCCTATTATTTAAGGTACCACCCTCCCTATTATTTAAGGTATCACTCTCCCTATTGTACCTTGGATGATAGGGAGAGTGGTTCCTTAGATAATAGGGAGAGTGGTACGTTAGATAATAGGGAGAGCGGTACCTTCGAGAATAGGGAGAGTTGTACCTTACACAATAGGGAGAGTGGAACCTTGGATGATAGGGAGGGTGGTACCTTGGACAATAGGGAGGGTGGTACCTTGAACAAGAGGGAGAGTGGTACCTTAAATAATAGGGAGAGTGGTACCTTAGATAATAGGGAGAGTGGTTCCTTAGATAATTGGGAGAGTGGTACCTTAGATAATAAGGAGAGTGGTACCTTAGATAATAGGAGGAGTGGTACCATAGACAATAGGGAGAGTGGTACCTTAAATAATAGGGAGGGTGGTACCTTAAATAATAGGGAGGGTGGTACCTTAGATAATAGGGAGAGTGCTACCTTAGATAATAGGGAGAGTGCTACCTTAGATAATAGGGAGAGTGCTATCTTAGACAATAGGGAGAGTGGTACCTTCGAGAATTTGGAGAGAGTGGTACCTTGGATAATAAGGAGAGTGGTGCCTTAGATAATAGGGAGAGTAGTACGTTAGATAATAGGGAGAGTAGTACCATAATCATAGGGAGGGTGGTACCTTATATAATAGGGAGAGTTGAACCTTAGATAATAAGGAGAGTGGTACCTTAGATATGGGGAGAGCGGTACCTAAGATAATAGGGAGGGTGGTACCTTAGATAATAGGGAGAGTAGTACCTTAGACAATAGGGAGAGTGGTACCTTAGATAATAGGGAGAGTGGTACCTTAAATAATGGGGAGAGTGGTACCTTAGATATTAGGGAGAGTGGTACCTTAGACAGTAGGGAGAGTGGTACCTTAAATAATGGGGAGAGTGGTACCTGAGATGATAGGGATAGTGGTACCTTAGATGATAGGGAGAGTGGTACCTTAGTTGATAGGGAGAGTGGTACTTTAGATAATAAGGAGAGAGGTTCCTTAGATAATAGGTAGAATGGTACCTTCAATAATAGGCAGAGTGGTACCTTAGATAATAGGGAGAGTAGTACCTTAGATATGGGGAGAGCGGTACCTAAGATAATAGGGAGGGTGGTACCTTAGATAATAGGGAGAGTGGTACCTTAGATAATAGGGAGAGTGGTACCTTAAATAATAGGGAGGGTGGTATCTTAGATAATAGGGAGAGTGGTACCTTAGATAATAAGGAGAGTGGTTCCTTAGATAATAGGGAGAGTGGTACCTTAGATAATAGGGAGAGTGGTACCTTAAATAATAGGGAGAGTGGTACCTTAGATAATGGGGAGAGTGGTACCTTAAATAATAGGGAGAGTGGTACCTTAGTTGATAGGAAGAGTGGTACCTTAGATCATAGGGAGAGTGGTACCTTAGATAATAGGGAGAGCGGTACCTTAGTTGATAGAGAGAGTGGTACCTTAGTTAATAAGGAGGGTGGTACCTTAGTTGATAGGGAGAGTGGTACCTTAGATAATAAGGAGAGTGATTCCTTAGATAATAAGGAGAGTGGTATCTTAAATAATAGGGAGAGTGGTACCTTAGATAATAGGGAGAGTGGTACCTTAGACGATAGGGAAAGTGGTACCTTTAATAATAGGGAGGGTGGTACCTAAAATAATAGGGAGGGTGGTACCTTAGATAATAGGGAGAGTGGTACCTTAAATAATAGGGAAAGTGGTATCTTTGACAATAGGGAGAGTGGTACCTTGGATTATAGGGAGAGTAGTACCTTAGATAATAGAGAGAGTGGTACCTTAGATAATAGGGAGAGCGGTAACTTCAAGAATATGGAGAGTGGTACCTTAGATATGGGAAGAGCAGTACCTTGGATAATAGGGAGGGTGGTACTTTAGATATGGTGAGAGCGGTACCTTAGATAATAGGGAGAGTGGTACCTTAGATAATAAGGAGGGTGGTACCTTGGATGATAGGGAGAGTGGTTACTTAGATAATAGGGAGAGTGGTATCTTAGATAATAGGGAGAGCGGTACCTTCGAGAATAGGAAGATAGGTACCTTAGATATAGGGAGAGCGGTACCTTGGATAATAGGGAGGGTGGTACCTTAGATATGCGGAGAGCGGTACCTTAAATAATAGGGAGGGTGGTACCTTGGACAATAGGGAGGGTGGTACGTTAAGTAATAGGGAGAGTGGTACCTTAAATAATAGGGATAGTGGTTCGCTAGATAATAAGGAGAGTGGTACCTTAGATAATAGGGAGAGTGGTACCTTAGATAATAGGGAGAGTAGTACTTTAAATAATAGGGAGGGTGGTACCTTAGATAATAGGGAGAGTGGTACCTTAGATAATAAGGAGAGTGGTTCCTTAGATAATAGGGAGAGTGGTACCTTAAATAATAGGGAGAGTGGTACCTTAAATAGTAGGGAGAGTGGTACCTTAGATAATGGGGAGATTGGTACCTTAAATAATAGGGAGAGTGGTACCTTAGTTGATAGGAAGAGTGTTACCTTAGATAATAGGGAGAGTGGTACCTTAGATAATAGGGAGAGTGGTTCATTAGATAATAGGGAGAGTGGTACCTTGGATGATAGGGAGAGTGGTTCCTTAGATAATAAGGAAAGTGGTACCTTAGATGATAGGGAGAGCGGTACCTTAGATAATAGGGAGAGTGGTACCTTAGATAATAAGGAGGGTGGTACCTTGGATGATAGGGAGAGTGGTTACTTAGATAATAGGGAGAGTGGTATCTTAGATAATAGGGAGAGCGGTACCTTCGAGAATAGGGAGAGTGGTACCTTGGATAATAGGGAGAGTGGTACCTTAGATAATAGGGAAAGTGGTACCTTAGATAATAGGGAGAGTAGTTCCTTAGATAATAGGGAGAGTGGTACCTTGGATGATAGGGAGAGTGGTTCCTTAGATAATAGGGAGAGTGGTACCTTAGATGATAGGGAGAGTGGTACCTTAGATAATAGGGAGAGTGGTACCTTGGATAATAGGGAGAGTGGTACCTTAGATAATAGGGAGAGTGGTTCCTTAGACAGTAGGGAAAGTGGTACCTTAGATGATAGGGAGAGTGGTAACTTGGAGAATAGGGAGAGTGGTATCTTAGACAGTAGGGAGAGTGATTCCTTAGATAATAAGGAGAGTGGTACCTTAAATAATAGGGAGAGTGGTAGGGAGAGTGGTATCTTAGACACTAGGGAGAGGGATTTCTTAGATAATAAGGAGAGTGGTACCTTAAATAATAGGGAGAGTGGTACCTTGGGTGGTAGGGAGAGTGTTACCTTAGACGATAGGGAGAGTGGTACCTTACTCCTATTATCTAAGGTACCAATCTCCCTACTATCCAAGGTACCACTCTCCCTATTGTCCAAGGTACCACCCTCCCTATTATCTAAGGTACCGCTCTCCCCATATCTAAGGTACCACCCTCCCTATTATCTAAGGTACCGCTTTCCCCATATCTAAAATACCACCCTCTGTATTATCCAAGGTACCGCTCTCCCCATATCTAAGGTACCATTCTCCCTATTCTTGAAGGTACCGCTCTCTCTATTATCTAAGGAACCACTCTCCCTATTATCTAAGGTACCACTCTCCCTATCATCCAAGGTAGCACCCTCCCTATTATTTAAAGTGACACCCTCCCTATTATTTAAGGTAACACTCTCCCTATTGTCTAAGGTACCACTCTTCCTATTATCTAAGGGAGGGTGGTACCTTGGACAATAGGGAGAGTGGTACCTTCGAGAATATGGAGAGTGGTACCTTAGATATGGAGAGAGGGGTACCTTGCATAATAAGGAGGGTGGTACCTTAGATATGGAGAGAGCGGTACCTTAGATAATAGGGAGAGTGGTACCTTAGATATGGGGAGAGCGGTACCTTAGATAATAGGGAGGATGGTACCTTGGACAATGGTGAGGGTGGTACCTTCGACAATAGGGAGAGTGGTACCTTAAATAATAGGGAGAGTGGTACCTTAGATAATAGGGAGAGTTTTACCTTGGATAATAGGGAGAGTGGTACCTTAGATATGGGGAGAGTGGTACCTTACATAATAGGGAGAGTGGTACCTTAGGTAATAGGGAGAGTGGTACCTTAGTTGATAGGGAGAGTGGTACCTTAGATAACAGGGAGGGTGGTACCTTAGTTCATAGGAAAGTGGTACCTTAGCTAATAAGGAGAGTGGTTCCTTAGATAATAGGAAGAGTGGTACCTTAGATAATAGGGAGAGTGGTACCTTATATAATAGGGAGAGTGGTACCTTAGATAATAGGGAGAGTGGTACCTTAGACAGTAGGGAGAGTGGTAACTTAAATAATGGGGAGAGTGGTACCTTAGATAATAGGGAGAGTGGCACTTTAGACGATAGGGAGAGTGGTACTTTGGATAATAGGGAGAGTGGTACCTTAGATGTGAAGAGAGTGGTACCTTAGATAATTGGGAGAGTGGTACCTTAGATAATAGGGAGAGTAGTTCCTTAGATAATAGGGAGAGTGGTGCCTTTGATGATAGGGAGAGTGGTTCCTACAATACAAGGTACCACCCTCCCTATTATCTAAGGTACAGCTCTCCCCATATCTAAGGTACCACTCTCCCTATTATCTAAGGTACCTCTCTCCCCATATCTAAAATACCACCCTCTCTATTATCCAAGGTACCGCTCTCCCCATATCTAAGCTACCACTCTCCCTATTCTCGAAGGTACCGCTCCCCCTATTATCTAAGGAACCACTCTCCCTATTATCTAAGGTACCACTCTCCCTATCATCCAAGGTACCACTCTCCCTATTGTCTAAGATACCACTCTCCCTATTATTTAAGGTACCACTCTCCCTTTTATCTAAGGTACCACCCTCCCTATTATTTAAGGTACCACCCTCCCTATTATTTAAGGTATCACTCTCCCTATTGTACCTTGGATGATAGGGAGAGTGGTTCCTTAGATAATAGGGAGAGTGGTACGTTAGATAATAGGGAGAGCGGTACCTTCGAGAATAGGGAGAGTTGTACCTTACACAATAGGGAGAGTGGAACCTTGGATGATAGGGAGGGTGGTACCTTGGACAATAGGGAGGGTGGTGCCTTGAACAAGAGGGAGAGTGGTACCTTAAATAATAGGGAGAGTGGTACCTTAGATAATAGGGAGAGTGGTTCCTTAGATAATAGGGAGAGTGGTACCTTAGATAATAAGGAGAGTGGTACCTTAGATAATAGGAAGAGTGGTACCATAGACAATAGGGAGAGTGGTACCTTAAATAATAGGGAGGGTGGTACCTTAAATAATAGGGAGGGTGGTACCTTAGATAATAGGGAGAGTGCTACCTTAGATAATAGGGAGAGTGCTACCTTAGATAATAGGGAGAGTGCTATCTTAGACAATAGGGAGAGTGGTACCTTCGAGAATTTGGAGAGAGTGGTACCTTGGATAATAAGGAGAGTGGTGCCTTAGATAATAGGGAGAGTAGTACGTTAGATAATAGGGAGAGTAGTACCATAATCATAGGGAGGGTGGTACCTTATATAATAGGGAGAGTTGAACCTTAGATAATAAGGAGAGTGGTACCTTAGATATGGGGAGAGCGGTACCTAAGATAATAGGGAGGGTGGTACCTTAGATAATAGGGAGAGTAGTACCTTAGACAATAGGGAGAGTGGTACCTTAGATAATAGGGAGAGTGGTACCTTAAATAATGGGGAGAGTGGTACCTTAGATATTAGGGAGAGTGGTACCTTAGACAGTAGGGAGAGTGGTACCTTAAATAATGGGGAGAGTGGTACCTGAGATGATAGGGATAGTGGTACCTTAGATGATAGGGAGAGTGGTACCTTAGTTGATAGGGAGAGTGGTACTTTAGATAATAAGGAGAGTGGTTCCTTAGATAATAGGTAGAATGGTACCTTCAATAATAGGCAGAGTGGTACCTTAGATAATAGGGAGAGTAGTACCTTAGATATGGGGAGAGCGGTACCTAAGATAATAGGGAGGGTGGTACCTTAGATAATAGGGAGAGTGGTACCTTAGATAATAGGGAGAGTGGTACCTTAAATAATAGGGAGGGTGGTATCTTAGATAATAGGGAGAGTGGTACCTTAGATAATAAGGAGAGTGGTTCCTTAGATAATAGGGAGAGTGGTACCTTAGATAATAGGGAGAGTGGTACCTTAAATAATAGGGAGAGTGGTACCTTAGATAATGGGGAGAGTGGTACCTTAAATAATAGGGAGAGTGGTACCTTAGTTGATAGGAAGAGTGGTACCTTAGATCATAGGGAGAGTGGTACCTTAGATAATAGGGAGAGCGGTACCTTAGTTGATAGAGAGAGTGGTACCTTAGTTAATAAGGAGGGTGGTACCTTAGTTGATAGGGAGATTGGTACCTTAGATAATAAGGAGAGTGATTCCTTAGATAATAAGGAGAGTGGTATCTTAAATAATAGGGAGAGTGGTACCTTAGATAATAGGGAGAGTGGTACCTTAGACGATAGGGAAAGTGGTACCTTTAATAATAGGGAGGGTGGTACCTAAAATAATAGGGAGGGTGGTACCTTAGATAATAGGGAGAGTGGTACCTTAAATAATAGGGAAAGTGGTATCTTTGACAATAGGGAGAGTGGTACCTTGGATTATAGGGAGAGTAGTACCTTAGATAATAGAGAGAGTGGTACCTTAGATAATAGGGAGAGCGGTAACTTCGAGAATAGGGAGAGTGGTACCTTAGATATGGGAAGAGCAGTACCTTGGATAATAGGGAGGGTGGTACTTTAGATATGGTGAGAGCGGTACCTTAGATAATAGGGAGAGTGGTACCTTAGATAATAAGGAGGGTGGTACCTTGGATGATAGGGAGAGTGGTTACTTAGATAATAGGGAGAGTGGTATCTTAGATAATAGGGAGAGCGGTACCTTCGAGAATAGGGAGATAGGTACCTTAGATATAGGGAGAGCGGTACCTTGGATAATAGGGAGGGTGGTACCTTAGATATGCGGAGAGCGGTACCTTAAATAATAGGGAGGGTGGTACCTTGGACAATAGGGAGGGTGGTACGTTAAGTAATAGGGAGAGTGGTACCTTAAATAATAGGGATAGTGGTTCGTTAGATAATAAGGAGAGTGGTACCTTAGATAATAGGGAGAGTGGTACCTTAGATAATAGGGAGAGTAGTACTTTAAATAATAGGGAGGGTGGTACCTTAGATAATAGGGAGAGTGGTACCTTAGATAATAAGGAGAGTGGTTCCTTAGATAATAGGGAGAGTGGTACCTTAGATAATAGGGAGAGTGGTACCTTAAATAATAGGGAGAGTGGTACCTTAGATAATGGGGAGATTGGTACCTTAAATAATAGGGAGAGTGGTACCTTAGTTGATAGGAAGAGTGTTACCTTAGATAATAGGGAGAGTGGTACCTTAGATAATAGGGAGAGTGGTTCATTAGATAATAGGGAGAGTGGTACCTTGGATGATAGGGAGAGTGGTTCCTTAGATAATAAGGAAAGTGGTACCTTAGATGATAGGGAGAGTGGTACCTTAGATAATAAGGAGAGTGGTACCTTGGATAATAGGGAGAGTGGTACCTTAGATAATAGGGAGAGTGGTACCTTAAATAATAGGGAGAGTGGTACCTTAGACAGTAGGGAGAGTGGTACCTTAGACAGTAGGGAGAGTGGTACCTTAGTTGATAGGGAGAGTGGTACTTTAGACAATAGGGAGAGTGGTACCTTAAATAATAGAGATAGTGGTACCTTAGATAATAGGGAGAGTGGTACCTTAAATAATAGGGAGGGTGGTACCTTAGATAATAGGGAGAGTGGTTCATTAGATAATAGGGAGAGTGGTACCTTGGATGATAGGGAGAGTGGTTCCTTAGATAATAAGGAAAGTGGTACCTTAGATGATAGGGAGAGTGGTACCTTAGATAATAAGGAGAGTGGTACCTTGGATAATAGAGAGAGTGGTACCTTAGATAATAGGGAGAGTGGTACCTTAAATAATAGGGAGAGTGGTACCTTAGACAGTAGGGAGAGTGGTACCTTAGACAGTAGGGAAAGTGGTACCTTAGTTGATAGGGAGAGTGGTACTTTAGACAATAGGGAGAGTGGTACCTTAAATAATAGAGATAGTGGTACCTTAGATAATAGGGAGAGTGGTATCTTAAATAATAGGGAGAGTGGTACCTTGGACGATAGGGAGAGTGGTACCTTAGATAATAAGGAGAGTGGTACCTTAAATAATAGGGAGGGTGGTACCTTAGATAATAGGAAGAGTGGTACCTTAGATAATAGGGAGAGTGGTACCTTAGATAATAGGGAGAGTGGTACCTTAGATAATGGGGAGTGGTACCTTAGATAATAGGGAGGGTGGTACCTTAGATAAGAATCAGGATCAGTTTGAATTACCATACCTTTATTGGATTCCGAAATTACATAAAAATCCTTACAAAGATACATTGCTGGTTCGAGTAAGTGCTCTACCAAGCCTTTATTTTTATTACTAACTAAACTGATAACATCTATTAAAGAGTCACTTCAGAGATACTGTTCCACTACATATTCCAGAAGTGGTGTCAGTCAGATGTGGATTCTCAAAAACTCTAAGGAACTTTTGGAAAATCTAAAGTCTCAGGATTTTTCTAAAATTGACAGCATCAAAACATATGATTTCTCCACACTTTATACAACAATTCCTCACGATAAATTAAAATCTAGACTTTTTTAGATAATAGATAATTGCTTTTTGAACAAAAATGGCACTCGAAAATACAAATTTCTAGTGATTGGAAAACAAGGTACATATTTTTTCGGACACCACTCCGATAGCCCGCACAAGTTCTCTGAAGCAGACATTAAGAGTATGCTTGGCTTTCTTGTAGATAACATTTACATAGTGTTTGGAAACCAAGTCTTCCAACAATCCATTGGCATTCCCATGGGCACTAATTGTGCTTCCTTATTGGCAGACTTATTTTTATATTAATATGAAGCGGAATTTGTTCAGAAACTGTTACAGGATAAAAATAAAAAACTTGCCGTGTCCTTCAACCATACATATAGATATATCGATGACGTCTTATCAATCAACAATCATAATTTTCATAATTATGTCCATTTGATATATCCCGATGAACTCGAAATAAAGGAATCTGATGTCTCTGCTTCATATTTGGATATTTTACTTAATATTGACTCTAATGGCAGACTGACAACTACATTATATGACAAGCGTGATGACTTCAACTTTGCAGGGGCCTCCGTGGCCGAGTGGTTAGAGCATCGGGCTCAAAATCACAAAGCCTCTCAACTCTGTCGGCGCGTGTTCGAATCTTGGCTGCAGCGTTATGTGAGCGAGTTTGCCAGTTTACTTGCGGAAGGTCGGTGATTTCTTCCCAGGTACATTGTATCTGGGTTCTTTCCTCCACCAACAAAAACTGGACGCCACTAAATAACTGAAAAATTGTTGAGTGTGGCGGAAAACAATAAATAATCTGGGTTCTCTCCTCCAACAACAAAACCTGGACGCCACTAAATAACTGAAAAATTGTCGAGTGTGGCGGAAAACAAATAATCAATCAATCAATCAACTTTACAATCATCAACTTTCCATATCTATGTAGTAATATACCACTTTCGCCTGCTTATGGTGTGTATATCTCCCAGTTGATTCGATACGCGAGAGCATGCCATGCGTATGAGAATTTTTTAAAGCGAGGTCAACTACTGACAAAAAAATTGACGTTGCAGGGTTATAACGAATCTCGTTTGAAGTCATCATTTCGCAAATTTTACGGTCGCTATAATGACCTTGTTTGCGATTACAAAGTGTCTCTGGGACATATGTTGAATGGTTTGTTTCATACCCTTTGTTAGACTGTCATTTTTCATACTAACTTTGACTACGGATAATCCCGTTTACCTAATTTCGACTAAGGGCTCACGGCGGGTGTGACCGGTCAGCAGAGGATGCTTACTCCTCTATGGCACCTGATCCTACCTTCGCTTTGTCGGAGGTCCGTGTTGCCCTACACTCGAACTTGTATATGTCTTGGGGATTTATGATTACGATTTACACATTGTTTACTTCGCCATTCGATATATTATAGGGAGAGTGGTACCTTAGACAATAGGGAGAGTGGTACCTTAGACAATAGGGAGAGTGGTACCTTAGATATGGGGAGAGCGGTATACATTTTAAACCTTTACTGTCCTTGTCCCAACAGTTCAGTCTGTTTCCTGTGTTGCGTAAAATATTTACATTAAAACAGGTGTTTGTATTTGATGACGTGTGACCTAGATTTTTCTAGATGCTCGATGTTTTGAAAGATGATGTAACACTTGTCAAGCTGCCAAGATGTTATAACGATGTCCTTCACGATTGGTCTAGATAGTTCATTCTTGGAATAAACAAATCGTGAATTGTGTGACTAAGCTCTGTTGGATTTATTCAGAAAACATTTCTGATCCAAACGAGAACATTTATTTCCAAACAAAAAAGAACATTTATTTCTAACCAAAAAAAAAAAAAAAAAAAGAGAAAAAACAAAAAAAAGAATGTTTGTGTTTCTGTGAGCTATCGTTGTCAATCCTAGGACTTCTTGTATTTCGGGGGCTTCTGTGGCCGAGTGGTTAGAGCATCACACTCAAAATCACAAGGCCTCTCACCTCTAGTCGGTGCGGGTTCAATTCTCGATTGGACCGACATATGTGAGAAAGTTTGCCAGTTTACTTTCGGAAGGTCGGTGGTCTCTTCCCGGGTACATTGTATCTGGGTTCTCTCCTCCACCTACAAAAACTGGACGCCACAAGATAACTGAAAATTTGTTGAGTGTGGCGGAAAACAACAATCAATCAATCAATTAAGCACTGGTGATTTTAAGAATTTTCGGATTTAACTGGGACACTCCAGGACTTGCTTTTGTGAGAATTTTGTGTGTGGATTTTTCTGCAGCTATTGTTAGTATATTTTGTTTGTTATATTTTGCTTTCGATACATGTTTTAAAAATTTCATTAACTTCATTATTATAAATCGTCTAACACATTTGTTGATGTGATTTGGATAAAAATGGACATAATAAGAGCTGTGTATCTTGATAAAGACATGTTACTAACATAATTTATGTCTACAATGAATTATCATTCATCAAAATTAATGTTTGAGTCTCGAATCGTTACTAGTCCATAAGATCCTTTTGGGGTAATTAGTGACACGTGTAAGTGCAGACGATTTTACAATTTTCAGTCACTTCGAGCTATTACGGACTTCAATTTATTAAATGAGGTAAGAATTTCAACTTTAAAATGATATCTAATGTGGTACATTCTATATAACTGCTTTAGCAAGGCACAAACATTCTGTGTAGTCGTACAGTGTCAGGCCCAGATAAACTCGACCAAAAAATAATTTTTCTGAATTCACTTCTGCATATCATGGGAAGTATACGGAATTTCGGGATCATCTTTGGTAGTAATGTAGATTGGTTATCTGTGATCATACTAGAATAAAGAGTAGAAATTTATACCATTTGGTTTATTGATTTTTCATCGACAAACTTAGGTACCCTATATTTAGAGTTCTATACCTTCACACTTTAATAGTAAATTCGAACCCAGGCGATATAATGCCCTGTGATCTTAGTAGTAATATTCCATTATTACCTGGTTTATATATCTCTCAACTGATTCCATTTGGAAGAGCTTGTTCTGCATATGATCAGTTTTAAAATCGAGGCACTCTACTGACAAAGAAGTTGATGTTATAGGGGTTTGTGCAGTCTAGTCTAAAGTCAACATTTTAAAAATTATATGGTCGTTATAAGGATTTAGTTTGCCAGTACAACCTTTCATTAGGCTGAATGCTGTCTGACGTGTTTCACACCAATTGTTAAGCCGTTCTTTGCACACTGATTCTGACAGCGGATTACTCCCTTTACCTGATCAAGATACAGGGCTCACAATGGGTGTGACCGGTCGACAGGTGATGCTTACTCCTCCTTGGCATCTGCTCCCACCTCTGGTATGCCCAGTGGTCCGTGTTTGCCCATCTTTCTGATTTGTATTTTCTGTAAGAATTACGAAATTGAATACTGTTAGTTATCGTAGCCTTTTCATTTTAAAGTGTCTGCAACTCGGAGAAGAAGAAAAACTAGTTTGCTAGTGCATTATCTTAAGGAGGCAGCCATATTTGTAAACTGGAAATCCTTTTTACTGAGACAAGAACATGCGCAATATGACATTACAATCCAAGAAGGATAACTCTTAACAATGTATATTGCAACTACATCTTGTGGATTTTTGTGAATTGTCTGAAAGACAACAAAGACATTCACTTGAGAATTTCTGATTCATAAATCAAACTTTTCCTTGGGTGGTTATTGAGACTTTGGGCCTATTTTCCTTGTTTATCATAAAGTCTTCAAACATAGAACAGCCATGATCGATATTGCATTTCGTTATATATCAATCACTACCTTCCCAAAATAATTTTAAAATAATGGCTGGAAATACAACGAGTGTGTCCACCTTATCGTTTCAGCATGTTTACATTTTTCAACAGCAACAATAAAAACAAAATAAATAAACAAAGGTACAGATTAACCATTCCGATTAAAAACAGTCAGTTTTTGTGACCATAGCGCAGGTCCTGCTCGAGCTTTCTCGCGCCTATTTGTCATACAGTTCGTAGTTTGTGCTGGTTCACTATGCACGTATTACATATATATCCCTCAAACACAAGTAATCAATTACTCTCCATCATAAACCTAGCTTCCTGGGAGAAAATATTGAGATATACCAAAGAGCTACAGACCCATCTGCCTCTGTTGCTATTTCTAGTATAACCTGTTCCACGGTATTCAAAAGAATGGAAAATTTCATAACGTGAATACCATATCCTTTATCAAGGGTATCAACAAAAGAGAAGGCGACAGAAATTCGAAACAACATTTATTGATGCCAAATAATAGTCGAAACTCCTGAAACCTTGTTATTTCAGTTTCAATAATTTTATCTTATTAAAAGGAAAGAAAAAGTGAAGCACAATTACCGATCGTAATAAAAATAATAAGCAATGAAAGAGAATTGGAATATCGATCCCGAGGGAATTATACCCGCGTCAGAAATCGATGACATCTATCCGTCGTACCTATGGATACGTGTTCTATAATGGAGATCGGGCTCAATACAATTAAACCCTCCTCTCCAAGCACACAAAACAAACGATTGATTTTTTTTTAAACTTAGGTCTTTGTTCAAATGCATATCACTTATTCACCAAATTCAGTAATGGCGGTTAGACGTAATTTTCTCTTTGATAGTACTTGATGGTTTCTTGTTATATATCTAAGACAGGTGTTTTGTCCAAAACACGGATTTAAGAATGATAATCGAATCGCTACTGATTTTCCCTTTGATCGTTTTAACAGGTAAGAACTTTTTTTTCTAGGTTTCAAATAATTTGATTGAAAAAGGAGACATTGGAGTGTTGGAGACTGTGACTATATATTTAAAGTGTATTCACCTTGTTGGTCATCTCCAGAACGTTTATAATTACTAAGTCGATAGATTAATTGATACTAAATCCAATAAACTCCAGGGTGCATTCCTCAATCAAAACTTATCTATCATCTATGATCATCCTGCGTACATGATGACCACAGTTCTATTTCTTGTTGAAGTTGAGATGCCGTCACTTGAAAGAGGATTTGCGTCTCTCTGACCAAAATAAAGATCATTCATCAAATCTGATTTTTTGGTGCTTAACTCGTTGGTCAAGTCATTTCCTACGGGATTGTTTTCTTTATGTATCTCCACTTTCCTCCTGTTCGATTTTCACGAAATAAACAAGAATCGGTAGCAGCAGCATCTAAAGCAATTACAAATTAATTCTATCATTATCTATCAAAGGAATACGACAATTTTAACAGAGAATTTATTTCGATTGATTGATTGTTATTTGTTTGTTGTTTTCCGCAACACTCAACAATTTTTCAGTTATCTTGTGGCGTCCAGTTTTTATTGGTGGTGGAGAGAACCCAGATACAATTTACCCGGAAAGAGACCACCGACCTTCCGAAAGTAAACTGGCAAACTTTCTCACATATATCGCCGCGAGCGAGAATCGAACCCGCGCCGACGAATTTAATCCGAGGATATTTATTTTTACATTTAAAAAAGTTAGGTTAAAGGACAGTAATTAATCTAATAAATTTCGTGAAGACTACAAGATTAAAAGTTGGGCAAACATGACGCATCAGAAGTGGGATCAGCAGTAAGCATTCCTTGTCGTCCGTTCACTCCAGTCTTGAGCCCTCTATCTCGATCAGGTAAACGGGGTAATCCATGGTCAAAATCGTATGTAAAGAAGGTCTAACAACTTTTTTTATGACAGACAGCATTCGACCTAACGAGAGGTTGTAATTTCAAAGTTCATTGTAATGACCATACATTTTGTAAAATACTGACTTAAACGAAACTGTTGAATTGGATAACCAACCTGCCTCAATTTCGATATTGATCATACGCAGAACATAATCTTGCATATCGCATCAGTTGAGAGATTTGGACACAATATGTAGGTGATAATGGAATATCGCTACATAAGTATGGGAAGTTAACGATGGAGAAGCTGAAGTCATTCCATTTCTCATAAAGTTCAGTTGTCACTTTGTTCAAATATGAAACAGATGTGGAGGACTCTGTGGCATCTTTTATATTGAGTTCACTGGGATATATTGAATCGACATATGGATGAAAATCATTATTGTTAATAGATAAAACGTTATCGATGTATCTAAATGTCGAGTTGAAGGCCCAAACAAGATATTTTTTCTTCTTGTAGAAGTTGTGTAATGTTAAACTTTTAGATACAGACAGTTGTATTGTGAAATCACTGTATAATTACGTGTTAGAAGAAACTGATTTACATCACAACTGGTTAGCTGATATCGTGAACTTACTGCAGAATTTAGGACTTTGATATGTTTTAGAATAACCAGTATGTGGAAAAGAAACCATCATGTCTTTAGGTTGTAATCAGCTGTTAAAAGATTCACTCATACAAGAGATGCATTCATTTTTAAAAGGTCGCCAAACTGTAACCTATACTAGAACCTCCATGTATCATGTACCTGGTAGTTTTTATCTTCTGTATTATTTAAGAAAATGTTTACCAATTAATTTTGCTGCAACACTGAGTAAATTTGGAACGTTTTCACGTGAACTGTTTTTGATACGCAAACATAAGAAGGTCTCAAAGAAAATGTCAGAAATGTGATTTAGACGACATTGAAGATGAATACCATTTTGATCTGTCATACCTTTATTATTCTGATTTACGACTTCAAACGATATCATATTACTCGCCATTCCATGTTTAAACTTGTGCAACTTTTTTCATTAGCAAACAGAAAAATGTTATGTAATTTATTATATAAAGTTTTTGATAAAGACAATGAACCTAAGAAACATATAGATATATCATATATTTGTCCGTCCTCCATAGCTGATCACATAAACATCTTTATATGATCACAGTCACTAGTATACTGTTACCTGATTATTATATAATTGTATCATACCAATTAGATGTCTCTCGTGGTTTCAATAAACTAAACTAAATGAAGAAGCACAATTCGTGCCCATTGGAATTTCAACAGATTGTTGGAAGATTTGATCTCTAAAGACCATATAGATATTGTTAATGAAGAACCCCAGCATCTGTCTAATATGTACAGAGTACAAGTGCGTAGCTGTAGAATGAAACAGTCGTTTAACAGTTTAACAAAGTAATTTATCGAATAACCGATCAAATGATATGAATATTTCTAGGTTCCAGTCTTATTGAAAAAGCATCAGTCTGATATCAAAAAGCCTAGTATTGTGAGAAATTATTGTGTAAAGTATTGAAACGTCGATTTGGGAAAAGTTTGGTGATATGAATTCAAATTAACTAAGAGTTTAAAATAGTTGAGAATGAATTTCTCCTTCAAAGTAGTTAATATTTTTGTGAAGAAAGATATGGGCCCGAGAATTTTTCACTCATATTGAGACGTCACCAGCTGTAGGTGAAGTACCACAAATTTAGACCTTTGCTTAGCGCTCAGGGCCGTAGCATTGAGGGTTCTTTAACGTGTTGACGTCTACCGTGACACGGGACCTCCGTTTTTAAGGTCATATCCGAAATACCCATGATTCTCACTTCTAAATGCCGAGCATTTGGCGAAGGAGCAATCGCTATCTATTTTTGTCTTAGGTTCGACGCGGTCATGGCACGAGCGGGGATCGAACTCACGACCTTCCGGTTACGAAGCGAACGCTTTAACCACTGAGCTACCGCGACGCGTTTGAAAGTTCTGAATATTCCTTATCAAAAGGAAGACGATGAATCAAAATATAACGTTTTTTTTCTGGTGTGTATGTAAACGTCAGGACAATGTGCTCTAATAGTAATTGTCACAAAAATATTTTTCATCAAATATGACCTAATATATGTACTCGCAATCAAAATATCTCGATAAACTGACATAAAAAATGTAGTGACATGTCCATCTGGTTTATAGTTGAAAGAAAAAAAATGAGAACTTGAAACGACGATAACACAACTAGAAGTAGTTAGACATTCTGATCATTTGCTCATCACTTCATAAAACTGATGCATCTTTTTAACGGGGAGTCATAGGAATTGGCAAAAATACGAGGGCTATGTTTTGAGCTTCATATGCAAGGGTTTGAATTTTGGCGGGCATATTACATTATTTTTCAACATAATCCCCTTCAGTATCTATACACTTTTGCCAGTACTGTTTAAGGGCCTCAATTGCTCTTTTAATGAAGTCCTTTTCTTGACCGCTCAGAAAGTCCTCCACTGCGTGTATGACGTCATCATCTGATTGAAAGTGGGTATCGGAAATGACCATTTTCAGTTTTGGAAATAGATGAAAGTCTGATGGAGCAAGATCAGGCAAATAAGGTGGATGCTTCATCAATTTAAAACCACAATCGTTAATGACAATATGAAAAGGGGCATTGTCCTGGCGGAACAACACAGCTTTACTGAGTTTTCCACATCGCTTGAGTTTAATAATTTCCCGTAACTGCTCAGACGTGATGCACAGTATATGCCATTGATTGTTTGTCTCTTTTGGAGATATTCTACCATAAGAACACCATCAACATCCCAGAAAACCGAGACCATTGCCTTTCCAGCTGATGTAACCGTCAATGCCTTCTTTAGCGGGGTTGATTCAGGGTGCTTCTATTGTTAGACCGTTGTTTGGCCTTTTGGGGGTAAAATGATGGACCCACGTTTCATCCTTAGTAACAAATATATGAAGAACGTTAGCAGAATCTACCTCTTAAAGGTATAACAATATCATGGACTTTACTGACCATTTCTTGGGTTGCATCATTGGCAGGCCTTCCATGACGGGGGTCATCCTTAAGACTCTGTCTACCGTGTTTAAACTCCGCCATTCACCGTTTTACTGTATCATATGAAGGGGCATCTTTCCCTAGTGTTGCTACCATATCAGTATGGATATCCCTAGGTGCAAAATCTTTCTTATGCAAGTATTGGAGCACTGCTCTTTCACTGATTTTATCCATTTTGCAAAGGCCTCGTGGGGATCAGGGTTAGAATAGGTCCTCAGTATCCCTTGCTTGACTTAAGAGGCGACTAAATGGGGCGGTCCTTCGGATGAGACCGCTAAAACTGAGGACCCGTGTCAGAGCAGGTGTGGCACGATAAACATCCCTCCCTGCTCAAAGGCCATAAGTGCCGAGCATAGGCCTAAATTTTGCAGCCCTTCACTGGCAATGGTGACGTCTCCATATGATTGAAAAATTTTCGAATGGGACATTAAACAATATACATCCATCCATCCATTTTGCATGTTTACGTTAGAGTGCTAGCACCTCGAAATGACACCAGTCTTCGGATACACGGCCTTGAATAGTCAGGGAATAATAGGGCTGAAAAAGGGACATCAATGCTACCCCCCCCCCCCCCCAACAGAAGGCTCACGACATATCAATCAGCCCTCGTATGTCGTAATGTAGTACAATAAGAAGAATTAACAAATGTTCGGGTAATTTTTCTGGTCTATTTAATTTGTTTACTCAAAAAATTTCGGTCCTAATGACCGTGATGTTAATTTTCTTCTCGAATGTATCAATTTACATTTCTTCAGAGTAAAATAAAAGAGCTGCGATTTCAACCAGATATTGTATCTCGCTAAATTCAACAAGTAAAATACTCCGTTAATGAAAACAACTCTCTCTAATTTGGTAAAGACTTTGAAAATGATAAAAATATAAAGGTCGGCCAGTCTCTCTTTCGCATTCAGATTTAAAAAAAAATAAATAAATAAATCAAATATTTAGTTCAATACGTTGATTTCCTCAAAAATATTATTTCTTTTTTTGTATGCATAAAATAGTAATTAAAACAATCAAGAAGTTTTAATAGGGATGGGGTCCAGTCCGCCCAGGGGTTTGAGGGGGTGGGGGGTGGGGGTGGATTCAGACGCAAGAGTTCCCTCTATATCCTCGCATGCATTTAGAATTCGTTTCTGTGGTGTTAGATTTAATCACGAGAACACCAGGTATCCAATGGTCTCCAAATAATGTAGTTCCGTATAACCATGTTAGTATGATTTATGGAAAAATTATACTTGGCTTTAAAGTTGTATATCAAAACAGTAGAGTATTTTATATATAGTATAGGGTATTGTTTAAATCTATATTTATATCTCAAAAGTGGTCATCTCAAAAGCTGACCCAAATTAGAAACTGACCATTCAGAGCGATTTGTTAAAGTGATCGGCGGGGAAATCACGTATTTTGGAGAAAGTACTTTTTCATTGGGTAGAGCGAGGGAAGGGGGGGGGGGGCTGTAGTGTATATAGGTGCTTGTGATATTTTCTTGTCTGATGATATATGTTCTCGATATGTATGTTAGTTTGTACCATAACTAATTGTTCAATTCTGTATAAATAAAGGATATCATTATTATCATAGTATATTGATATAAAATCCATTCTAAATTCTTTAGTGAATTAATCTTCACTCTCATGGAGGGTGTCTCTCTCTCTCTCTCTCTCTCTCTCTCTCTCTCTCTCTCTCTCTCTCTCTCTCTCTCTCTCTCTCTCTCTGTGTATAATGAATTTGCCCAAGGTAGCCTTTACGCAATATCTCGCATGCAACAGAACCGACCGTCTACCTCGAATAGATCTGCGATATGCAAATGTTTCGAAATAAGACATTATTCATTCCATACGTAATGTTTTCATCGATAAATCACTTTTTACTTGGTTCTTCGGTTTGATTCCTGTTACTTGGTTGCTATTTATTGATTTTGGTAAATTTGATATATCTACCGCCGAACTTATTTTTAAAAAAAAGTTGTACCAATATAAGAAAGCTTTCTTCAAACGGTATCAAAGTCTGCCGAAATACATTTTCAACAGAAACTGAGTACAAGACTTTAGAATGTTATGAGATCTACTTTCATTTTCAACAGAAACTCAGTACAAGATTTTAGAATGCTATGAGATCTACTTTCATTTTCAACAGAAACTCAGTACAAGATTTTAGAATCTAATGATATCGACTTTCAATAAAAACACGTGTACCCATAATGCCACAAAATGCCAGAACCAACCATTTTATAGAACTGTATACTTGATCTGAAGTCATCAATATTTCTGTTCTGTCTCGTATGATAACAATTAATCAATAGTGATTGCAGTAATTTAATGCAATTCCCTTTTAATTGTTTTTATATTATTATAGGATTTTTAAGGCATATGCAATCAAAGATGATTTGATACTTTGTTGGCACTAGTGATTTGATACTTTGTTGGCACTAGTGATTTGATACTTTGTTGGTACTAGTGATTTGATACTTTGTTGGTACTAGTGATTTGATACTTTGTTGGTACTAGTGATTTGATACTTTGTTGGTACTAGTGATTTGATACTTTGTTGGTACTAGTGATTTGATACTTTGCTGGCACTAGTGATTTGATACTTTGTTGGCACTAGTGATTTGATACTTTGTTGGCACTAGTGATTTGATACTTTGTTGGCACTAGTGATTTGATACTTTGTTGGTACTAGTGATTTGATACTTTGTTGGTACTAGTGATTTGATACTTTGTTGGCACTAGTGATTTGATACTTTGTTGGCACTAGTGATTTGATACTTTGTTGGTACTAGTGATTTGATACTTTGTTGGCACTAGTGATTTGATACTTTGTTGGTACTAGTGATTTGATACTTTGTTGGTACTAGAGATTTGATACTTTGTTGGTACTAGTGATTTGATACTTTGCTGGCACTAGTGATTTGATACTTTGTTGGCACTAGTGATTTGATACTTTGTTGGCACTAGTGATTTGATACTTTGTTGGTACTAGTGATTTGATACTTTGTTGGTACTAGTGATTTGATACTTTGTTGGTACTAGTGATTTGATACTTTGTTGGCACTAGTGATTTGATACTTTGTTGGTACTAGTGATTTGATACTTTGTTGGCACTAGTGATTTGATACTTTGTTGGGACAGATTTCAGTAATCATTCACAGGCAGTGGATGACATTATATTCCACTTTTGGAAATATGCCCCCCCCCCCCCCAATAACATAACATTCTCTTAATCTTTGCGCGGATTCAGATTTTTTCCGAGCAAAAGGGATGTGTGATCAAACATTTGACAAGAAAAAAAATCTCTAAAACACCATGACGACAAAAAGAAAAACGTAAAAGATTCGATTTTTTTTTCTCTCAAAAATTCTAAAAGGGGACGGGGCGTGATCCTTCAGTGCATGGATTTAAATCATCGGTTAAACCTCACATGTTTATTGCCATTTAAAAAAGGGGAAGCAGTCAGTGATTAAAACTGTGCATGTTTTGTAAAACTAACGGGAAAAATTTATCATCAGAAAAAAATGTGGAGTGCCCCCCCCCCCCCCCCCCCCCCCATTCTTGCTACATCTACATGTCTGATTTAGAAAACTGCTTGGTTTAAATAATTCTAAGCTTCCCTGCCTGATAAATGATTGTATAATTTCCCTCAGACAAAGCAGTACCATGTAATACCGTCGACATTCAAAGGTTTACATCAGTCACGTAGAAAAAGAAGGGGTGGGGGGTGGGCTGACATGCTTTCCCCTTTGTGACATCGTTCAATTTCCATTATTTTTATCTGCCCCCCTTTCCTATTTTGATAATAGCATTGATTGGCTTGACCTGATGGGTCGAGACCACCCCCCTCTCTCTCTCTCTCTCTCTCTCTCTCTCTCTCTCTCTCTCTCTCTCTCTCTCTCTCTTTTCCGGTTTTTTCCGGTTTTTAAATCAGTATTACGGTACATTTCCCACAAGTTTGTTGTTATGAAAAATAGTGAGAGGTGTAAATACGTTGAACAAATGGTTAAACATCAAGAATGAATTAATAAAATGGTTACCTCAATCACAGTAATTATGTAATTTTAAGTAATAAAAATCGGTCCGTGGGAGTTCAAAGTTTAGAGCGTGCGCTTCGTAACCGGGAGGTCGTGAGTTCGAGCCCCGCTCGTGCAATGGCCGCGTCAAACCTAAGACGTAAAAATAGGTAGTGACTGATCCTTCAACAAACGCTCGGCATTTAGAAGTGAGAATCACAGGTCCATCAAATATGACCTTACAAACGGAGGACCCGTGTCACGATAGTCGTTGCCACGTTAAAGAACCCTCACTTCTACAGCTCTGAGCGCTAAGCATAGATTTAAATTTGTGGTACTTCACCTACAGTTGGTGACGTCTCGATATGAGTGAAATATTCTTGATGGGACGTAAAACAAACAATCAAATAATTAAAGAAGAGACTATTAAACAAATACTTCCTGTACACATTTCATTGACAACAGTTTGATGATAATTTTGTTGCGGGGTTCTGACCTCATCACTACGCGCACAAATGCAATAAATCATAGAATTTACTTCGAAAATCCAGGAGCGTGTGGACCCCCGAAACCCTTTTACATCTGCTCCTATAACCCCTTTTGGATCCGCCTCTGACATATTGAGTAAGGTATATTATTTGCATTATTCATTACAGTGTCATCTAGGAAACACACATTTACATCTGAAATTATAGTCCAACAAAACAAAAGATGCTTTTGATCACGCACTAAATTTGACATACATGTGTATGAAGTTTTTTAATGGATTAATATTATACCCGACACGATCCAATGTTACAAATTATGATGGAATGTTGACATCCAATATCCGCCCCAACTAGCTCACTTTTATGGCCGTCCCAATTGAAAATATAGATCTACACGAATGATTGGATAGTATTGATTTTCCAGCCTTTAAGATGAGTGTCATATCTCCGAGGTATTAAATATTTATCCGCGTCCCTGATGTGAACGCTTACTTTAATAGTTAATCGATATCTTCTTCAACCGGAAACTATAAAATATCATGAAATGAACAGAAATCCAGTGTCGTTCGTGTATGTAGTTCATTATCTAATGCATAAATATATACTAATTTTTTCCCTGATATTTAACATACATACTAAACCTAACATAAAATGTATACTATTGATTGATTGATTAAATATTGTTTAACGTCCCGCTCGAGAATTTTTCACTCATATGGAGACGTCACCATTGCCGGTGAAGGGCTGCAAATTTAGGCCTATGTTCGGCGCTTATGGCCTTTGAGCAGGTAGAGATCATTTACGTGCCACACCTGCTGTGACACGGGACCTCGGTTTTTGCGGTCTCATCCGAAGGACCGCCCCATTTGGTATAATCAATCAATCATACGTTTCTGTGGACTTAACGTAAATGAATTTTTTTTAAATGAATTATTCCAAAAATTACTGTACTGTATGAATTCAATTGGGGATTGAAGCTATTGTTAATTTTAGTGTTCGATTTGTATAATCTCTAAATGTAAATCAGGGAGCTTCCGTGGCCGAGTGGTTAAAGCATTGCGCTCAAAATCACAGGGCCTCTCACCTCTAGTCGGCGCGGGTTCGAATCTCGCTCGCGCCGATGTATGGGAGAAAGTTTGCCAGTTTATTTTCGGAAGGTCGGTGGTCTCTTCCCGGATACATTGTATCAGGGTTCTCTCCTCCACCTACAAAAACTGGACGCCACCAGATAACTGAAAAATTGTGGAGTGTGGCGGAAAACAACAATCAATCAATCTAGATATAAATCAAGTGTATTTAAGATAATAAACATTATAGCTATCAATTTGTACTGTGTTTGTTTCGGGTTCAATTTTTCATTGATATTACTATTCATTCATGAAATACAAAACCAGAGTGTGCAGTGTTTTGTGGATTCGAGGCTATTATTGCGGATTCACACAACTAGTAATATATGAAAGTGGTCTTGAAGTGAGAAAGGGAGTCGAGTCCAGACAAGTAAAAACTCCAAACATACACAAATGTGCACATGCCTTTCGAAGTCGTTTACCTTCTGCATAAAACTGTATCCACGTATACTAAGTTTGCTGACTTCTATAGGGATGTACAAAGTGCATATTATTAGTGTGGTCCAATCTACTACAACTACTACTACGAATAATAATAGAAAAATCTAATGTTTTCTTCATATCTTCTGCGACATGATGCCTTGCGTTACGTTGATTTCTTGTTATAGTATTGTAAACAAAAGTGTGACTACACCCAGAAATTCTTAGATCACCGTCTAGATACTGTCTAACTACAGATCACCGCGACCTGTCTTACAGCAGAAATTCTTAGATCACCGTCTAGATACTGTCTAACTACAGATCACCGCGACCTGTCTTACAGCAGAAATTCTTAGATCACCGTCTAGATACTGTCTAACTACAGATCACCGCGGCCTGATTTACAGCAGAAATTCTTAGATCACCGTCTAGATACAGGTCACCGCGGCCTGATTTACAGCAGAAATTCTTAGATCACAGTCTAGATACAGGTCACCGCGGCCTGATTTACAGCAGGAATTCTTAGATCACAGTCTAGATACTGTCTAAATACAGATCACCGCGGTCTGATTTACAGTAGAAATTCTTAGATCACCGTCTAGATACTGTCCAAATACAGGTCACCGCGGCCTGATTTACAGCAGAAATTCTTAGATCACCGTCTAGATACTGTCTAAACATTGTGAATACAAGCGACTCTCGGTTTAACTTTCCTTGATTTGTTTTCACTCCGATTGGTAGATTTTAAGATAAGATGTTGGATTAGAAATTTTATCAGCAGAATTGAACGGTTATGGGAGGGAAGCCTTCTTTTTTTTTTTTTTTTTTTAAAATGTGTCTGATTGATTGATTATATATTGTTTAACGGCCCGCTCGAGAATCCATCTGATTGATGATAACACGGAAACAGTTCATGACATACAGTATGTATAACTGTTGACATACGTTATTTACCCACTTAGCGTGCAATCAATAAATCATCACTGGAATTATATTATGATAATGACAATAGTAATGATGATTAAAAAAGGATGATGACGATGACGATGATGATGATAATGAAAAAATGGATGACCACGATGATGATGGTAATAATGGTAATGATGATGATTAATACAGTGATGATGATGATTTTACAGAGGTATTAGGAGAGGAGACATACTGCGTTAATCGTAAAGATAGGTTTCCATGTGAACACGGTTGCTGTGGTGATTACAAGGACCAGCACTGCTGTTCGTTCGCGGGGCTGATCGTCGGCATTATCGTTGGAGTGGCGCTCCTTATTGCGGTGATAGCCGGGATAATTTACTGCTGGCTCAAGAAACACTGGAGGAAGGACTCACGTGATCCAATGGCGGTGGCAAGTCACAACTGCCGAGGCGCTAACGTCACAGTACTTCACCAGTCGAGGACCATGGCCTTTACAACAGGTAACAACTCATGCATGGTAGATATACTGGTCTCCGAGAATATGTGAAGGATTATTTGTGTTAGTGATTATTTTCATGACAAGCAAAGTTGCGTTATATTATTTCCAGAGAATGACAGGCAAAGTTACGTTATATTATTTCCCTGAGAATACAGGCAAAGTTCCATTATATTATTTCCAGAGAATGACAGGCAAAGTTGCGTTATATTATTTCCCTGAGAATACAAGCAAAGTTACGGTATATTATGTCCGGAGAATAACAGGCCGTGTTCTTGGAAATTGACCAGAGAGATTGGATTTGCGCCGTCTTTCGGATAATGATAGGCGGGGTTACATTGTACGATCTCAGATTTAGAAATGAGAGGTGCACGACATGGCGCGTTTCCAGGCCTACCACAATTATTTCGTCATTTCTCCTGGAAAGAAAATCAATCCCTTCCTTGGAATGAGTTACCACTGAAATTTGTCCAGAAACTCTAGACTGGAACATTCTTTAAAGACAGGTGGTTTTTTTTCCAATACAGTATACTTACATTTGTTGAATCTTCTATCTTATATATCTTTTGAAATTGAAATTAATTCCATCCCTGACAATGAATACATGTTTGTTATAAACTTTTCTGTACCGCCTATTCGCGTAATCATTACCAAATATGGAGCGTCGTCAAAATCAAAGGGTGTGTTGGCTGTTCCGTTGAAAGTGACAAATGGGTCAATGATATATTTAGTACTAAAATCTAGTTTATATTTTTTAAAAAAAACCACATGAAATATAAATTACAAAACATTTATCTTTATTGTTTTATCGGGTGATGAAGGTAGCGATTATTACAGAAAAAAATGCATTTCCACCATGCTTGCTACTTTCATTACCCGCCAAAACAAAAAAAAGAAAGCATACGCTTTATTTCTTTTCAAGTGAATACAGCTTGGGAAGCTTTAGAATTTCAAAACCCAGAATAGTGTTATGTTTTCTTCTGTCACGTGTTTCTTCGGAAGCGTAAGGAAACTCTAGATGAGGTGGGAGAGGGCTGGCCTCGAGAACTGCAGGCAAGGGTGGCGTGGACAGCCAATCTAACACTGATTTTCATTTTTATTAACAAATGTGTTTCCTACATTTTCTTGTGAATTTCAAATTCAAAATTTACTTTCATATACAAAAGTTACTTTTATATCAGGTGACATATTTTCTTCCATCAGTGTCATGGTCATTTGTGGCATTTGCTCTACATGATTAAAAAAATGATGAGTAAAACATTTAAAAGACTTGAAAACGTAAATTCTAATTTCCTAGTAGGAAATACAGAGCTCGCTCAAATGATTTTCATGTGGGGATCCGGGTTAAAATAGGTCCCAGTATCCTTGTAGGTCGTAAGAGGCGACTAAATGGGATGGTCCTTCGGATGAGATCGCAAAATACAAGGCCCCGTGTCACAGAAAGTTTGGCACGAAAAAGATCCCTCCCCGCTCAAAGGCCGTATGCGGCGAGCATGTGCCTAAAATTTGCTGCCTTTCACCGGCAATGATTGATTGCACACTGTTTTAAGTCCCGCTTGAGAATTTTTCACTCATATGGAGACGTCACCATTTCCGGTGAAGGGCTGCAAAATTTAGTTAGGACTATGCTCGACGCTTACGGCCTTTGAGCAGGGAGGGATCTTTATTGTGCCACACCTACTGTGACATAGGGCCTCGGTTTTTGCGGTCTCATCCGAAGGACCGCCCCCTTTAGTCGCCTCTTACGACAAGCAAGGGGTACTGAGGGCCTATTCTAACCCGGGTTTCCACGGGGTCCGGCAATGATGTCTCTACATGATGAGAGAAAAATTATCGAGTGGGACGTTAAACAATATACAACTAACCAACCATTGATTACACAGTGTTTAAGTGATTTGCTCTTCATCAGCTGAAACCCCGTGGGGATCCGGGTTGTTAGAATAGATCCTCAGTACCCCTTGCTTGTCGTAAGAGGCGAGTAAATGGGGCGGTCCTTCGGAGGAGATCGCAAAAACCGAGGTCCCGTGTCACAGCAGGTGTGGCACGTAAAAGATCCCTCCCTGCTCAAAGGCCATAAGCGCCGAGCATAGGCCTAAATTTGCAGCCCTTCACCGGCAAAGATGACGTCTCCATATGAGTGAAAGATTCTCGAGCGGGACGTTAAACAATATTTAATCAATCAATCAATAATCATCAGCTGAAAAATTATAAGTTTTACCCATAGTGCTTCTGGAAAAATGTCGCAGTCACTGCGAAGTTATCGCGTGTACTTGGGATGTGTAAAAATGCGTATCTGCCATGCGCATAACTTCATGAGCCGGACATACACACAACTCTTGTACTGTTTTAAAAATTCAGGCAAAACATCCCAGCATTCCAAATATTGCGTCTGTAGACAACCGCAGACATCTTGTATCGCTTGGGTTTGAATTTATTATTAAAGAGAAATTCTAAATATAGTCTGCACATATTTGCCCATGAAAAAACAATAAGCCAAATGGTATAAAATTCTATTCTGTATTCTAATATAGTCACGGATATCCAATGTACATTACTACCAAAGTTCGTCCCGAAATTCCGTATACTTTTCAAGATATGCAGAAATGAATTAAGAAAAATGCATCTTAATCTTTGGTCGAATTTTAGCTGGTCCTAGCACTGTCCATCTAAACAGAATGTATTTTTCCGTCGGTAAACTTGGGGGACCCTATATTTAAAGTTGCATTATACCTTTTAAACTCTTTAATAGTAAATTCGAACCCAAGCGATATAATTGCCTTTGGTGTTTGCCCTATAAATCTTTGTGAGAGTGACTGAATACCCAGTTAATATATTGAATATTTCTAGAATTGAAGAAATCGGCAATATATGAAGGTGTTAATTAGATTTAATTGTTTTATCTTTTGCATAATTATAAACTTTAGCACCATAATCGATATTTCCTATTTTTAACGTTCATTTATTTTTTTTTCCAGGCTCCTCCAATCATAGTTCCGGATTTACCCCGTACGATTTTACTTTTAATCAACAGTTTCCTCCGCCCTACAGTGCACAAGTGCCCCAGGCCCCAAAGTATTCCCCACCCCAGGCCCCTAAGTTTTCCCCGCCCCCTTACTCTCAAGCTCCACCCCCTTACTCAGCCAAGACTCCCGCGCAACGAACTTTACACAGTATTGGAAGTGAAAGTAATATTGACAGCTCATCCAGCTCACGGATTGGTCCGCCTCCCGTCTCCTAGTTACTGCTGACGACGCTTATTTGCCAGACTATAAAAGCGTACAATATTTGTAGATAACGGAATGTAATCATGTACTTTGTGATAAAGTTTTACATGGATTTTCATGATATATACATATACCGTGAAAAATCTGAAACCTGTGATCTAATAGTAAATTGCATATTGTTAAACAATTTCACAGTAGCGGAAACCTTGTAAAGGAACAAGTAAGGATGATCTCGTTCTTGTATGACGTCACACTGCAGGCGATACGCTCTTTCTAACATAATATACAGTTTTTATAAAATCATGCTGCTGGTCATGTGTTCCTGAGGGACTGTGAGTACGTCCCTGTAGTGCGTCACATGTGACGTCATGATGACACAAGATTAAGAAATAGGGAAAAGGTAGATACATTGAAGGAAAATCTATTAATGAAACAGATTATTAGGTCACCGAGTCACTCAGGTGACGTATTGCTATTGGTCTGCGTCCGTCGTCGTCCGTCGTGCGGTAACACTTGAACATTATCAACTTCTTGATAACTGCCATTGCATTTTTTTCAAATTTAAATATGAATATCTTTGGGAGAAGGGGGACGTAAATTGAAGATTTCGTGACATCTGCACCCCCTGGGCCTAGGGTACAGGGCGAAAATTACCAAAAAATGTCCCATTTTCAAAAATCATTTACTCTACAACCGCACGTGTATAAGAAAATGCATAATCATGTAGATCAGGAAGACCTCAACAAAAATGTAAATTTCGTGATCCCTGGGATCGAGGTTCCGACTCCAGGGCGAGACAAAAGTTGGTATATAGTGTTTAAGTGTAAAGCATTTGAATAATATTTATTGATACTAAATTAAAATCATATGGATATTTAGAAGGGGCGTGTAATCCTTTGGGTAAATACCAAAGTTGTAAATTTCATGATCCAAGGGATAATGGTATTGGTACCATGGTGGGGCCAAAATTATCATAGCAATTATAATCATTGTCTTTATCATTTGAAAGACTTAGTGATTATTTTTGAAGTACTGCGTAGAAACTAAATATTTAGGAAAAGCAGAAAGAGATGTACCAATATTGTGTATTTCGCAATCCCAGGGTTTTAACTCTTGGGCAAATCCAAAATAATTATATATAGTATTAATGTAACATATCTTTCATCAGTATCAACACTTTTGGGGAGATTTGTAATTTTAAGAATTCCTCTTGATGGTTTTAGGACCGCTGATTATTAGAGTTTAGTTTAGATATGCAGAACAACAGGAATATTATTTCATACACCTTGGCGCTAGTGGTACTTTTAACTAATACTCTGGTGACCGATAAGGCCTGTGGGCTGGGGCCTTTTGATAATTTAAAATTTAAACGACCTCAATATATTAGCGGGGTACATAGTATATATAAAACTGTGATATATAATTTTGATAGATTATTTTTATTTCTTTTTTCTTTTTGGTTCGTTTGTATTGTATAATAATATCGAGTCTCGTCATCAAGTTTAAGTTGAACATGGCCAGATTATCTTATTGAACTGAATATTACCATATTAGCTATTTTAAAGACGCGTTATCGATATGTTGAGCGAGCGAGCGAGCGAGCGAGAGAGAGAGAGAGAGAGAGAGAGAGAGAGAGAGAGAGAGAGAGAGAGAGAGAGAGAGAGAGAGAGTTCTTTGGGTATATATAATTCACAGTATTTTGCTTTGTTTGTTTGTTTGTTGTTGTTTTTTTTTGGGGGGGGGGGTTGTTTTGTTTTTTAAATTTGTTTGTTTTTTTAACAGAATCATATTCTATGTTATGCTATACTCATCTAACTATTAAGGACATATGCGACGTTTCTCAATAATATATAATTTTTCTTGAAATTTCATGCACAATTCACTTGCATTCTATCTTGTTTCTACAGAAAAAAATGGGGTATATTGCCATGTCTGTTTTAGGGTTAGCATATTTTAATAGTTTCTGGTTGTTGCAAGTAAAAATGTAAGTTCAGCTCTACTGCAGAAATTGGCATTACCATAGTAAAGAAGAAGAGAATTTTTTTTAAACAATGGGGTATCAAACCCGGGACCCTTACACTACAAGTTAGGTAATCTAACCACCGAGCTACACAGGCCGATGTAAAAGCGATCATGATAGGACTACAGTGCATATATAAGAACTCTTCATATCGAGGAGGGGAAAAAATAATTTGATGAAAATGTCAGAAACGTCGCGTGCGTCCTTAAAAATTACATGTATCTAAAATATAATGACGGGCAAAAGCTCATGTTTGTCGAACTATTTCATTTTAACACAGAAGAGCATTTTTGAAAATAAATTATATAGTCTAACCCTGGTTATTCTTTTCATTTTTATTATTCCCTTTTATCAGAGTACGGCGAGACAATGGTATAAAGTTAGACATTCTTCGATTTGAAATTCCATGTTAGAGTAGTCAAAACTAATGATGAAAGATTCTTTTCACCAATATCGACTTCTCTTGCTACTGGGTGATGCCACAAAGTTATACTCTAAAACGTCAATATCGCCCAGAAATCAATTGCGCCTTGCGTCAACTATTTAAAAAAAAAAACTTACTTCACGTGTTTGGAACGTTTTAAAGAATAACGATTTCTCAGGATAATAGTTGTACAAGCTTGCTTTCAATATGTTCTGAATGGTGGAGAAAAAAAATAATGATTTTTTTTCCTCAAGAAAGAAAATGGTGCTTGCGAAGTTGTATATAGTGAATTCATTTTCAAATTCGTCAGTAATTTGGTATGCAACAGAAAAGAGAAAATCAGAAGAGCACTATTTTATGTATGGTAACTCAATCAGTAGAGCGCTCTTGTTGTGTGTCGTATCTTAATGAGTAGAGCGCTCTTTTCATATGCGGTAATTTAATCAATAGCACGCTTTTTCTGTGGTAGTTTAATTATTAGAAAGCTTTTGATATGCGGTATCTCAACGAGTAGAGCGCTCTTTTTGTGTCGTTGCCCAATCAGTAGAGCGCTCTTATATACAGCAGGTCAATCAACAGAGCACTTTTTATATGCGGTATCTTAATCAGTGTAGCGCTTTTTTATGTGCGGTGCCTCATCAGTAGAGCGCTTTTTCATGGACTGTAACTTAATGAGTAGAGCGTTCTTTTTTATGTGCCGTAGCTCAATCAATAGAGTTATCTTATCATGTGCCGTATCTCAATCAGTAGAACGCTTTTTTATTGGTGGTAACTTAATGAGTAGAGCGTTCTTTTTTATGTGCCGTAGCTTAATCAATAGAGTTATCTTATCATGTGCCGTATCTCAATCAGTGGGGCGCTCAATATGTGCCGTAGCTCAGTCGGTAGAGCGCTCGCTTTATAAACCTCATAACACCAAGAGCTCGGCTGTAGAAGGTTTTATAATATCGGGTGGGAAAATGGAGGTCCCGTGCCACGATAGTCGTTTCCTTCTCTGTCATCAGGACTCCTTGGTATATATGTCAGAATTGGTGTTACCACGTCACCCAAAACCGCTGATAGTTCAAATTAAAGGAAAGAAGTGGACGAAAGACAATATGACTGAAGCTTATAAATATTATTATCATGGAAACAGTGAGTATTGAGGATAACGTTCAGAACACTTGTCGTAAAACCAACCATAATCCGTAAAATAGACTGGAAAAACAGATTTCTTAGTAAAATGGGAGGCTGTTTTTTCTCCGATGTTCTGTATAATTAGGTCAAGTAATTCGTGTGGTCCAACGATTCTCTTCTTATAGAAATGGCTGTGGCCAATGATATCTTCGCGGGCTTTCTGATAAGCGAGGAAACAGCCTCGAATTCATCACGAAAATCACGTGTTTGGTTTAAAGAGATAGTACAGCTCATTATGGTGTTCGATTCCTTTATATCATGAAAAAAAAAAAGATGAAATGATAGAATGTATATCAAAAGTTACACAAGAATCAATTTGCAGAGGAGATTGAAATTTGTCCAGGAGCAAAATTTTATGGGGCGTAATTTGAAGATTATAAACCTTTAACACTCGGACATAAATCCAGATAAATGCATAAAATTGTAACTATATACAAAAAATGACTTGAAGTCATTTGGACTCGTTTTACTTCTTAAAATAAATGAATAAAATGACTTTACTACCCCTTTAATGAATTTATAGTGGTGACTTGCCTGACGGAACTCGTGTAAATGTTTAAAATAGGTCTAACGTCTTAAATCAATGGCGGCCCTGTAAACAAGGCGTAGAGAACGTGAACATTCTACCCTGGTTTCCAACAAATGATGATCATTGAAATATCGCTGCAACACAGGCTGCGTATTTGATAATCTGAAATGCTAACACACATTGTTAAAATCACCGTGTTTATCTATTTGTGATTGTGTTAGAAAGCAGGTATATGTACGGGGAATGAGGGTTATTTCTTATAGTTTCGGTGAAGATAACGAATAGTGATCAATCTCCTTTAAGGAATACAAAATTAGGTGCCTAGGAGGAGTAAGCATTCCCTATCGACCGGTCACATCTCCGTGAGCCCTACATCCCGATCAGGTAAACGGAGTAATCCGCAGTCAGAATCAATGTGTCAAGAACGGCCTAATAATTGGTATGAAACAAGTCAGACAGCATTTGACCCAATGACAGGTTATATTGACAAACTAGATCGTTGTAACGACCAAAGGAATTGCGAAATGCTAACTTAAAACGAGACAGTAGAAACCCCTGTAAAATCAACATGTATGTTAGTAGCCTGCTTTAATTTAAAAGCTGATTACAATCTTGTGGGGATCCGTGTTGTTAGAATAGATCCTCAGTACCCCTTGCTTGTCGTAAGAGGTGACTAAATGGGGCGGTCCTTCGGATGAGACCGCAAAAACCGAGGTCCCGTATCACAGCAAGTGTGGCACGTAAAAGATCCCTCCCTGCTCAAAGGCCATAAGCGCCGAACATAGGCCTAAATTTGCAGCCCTTCACCGGCAATGGTGACGTCTCCATATGAGTGAAAGAATCTCGAGGGAGACGTTAAACAATATTTAATCAATCAATCAATCACTCATGCGTATCAAATCAGTTGAGATACATAAACAGCATATACAGGTGATAATGGAATCTTCTTACGTGAATATGGAAAGTTGACGACGGAGAAGCTGAAGCCATTCCGTTTGTCATAAAGTTGTTATTTTGCAGTTAACATTTATGTTCAATAAAATATTTAAATACGAACCAGATGTGGAAGACTCTGTGGTGTCATTTATTTCGAGTTCACTGGTATATATCGAATCGACATATGATTGAAAATGATTATTGCTAATACATAAACGTCGTCGATGTATCTATATGTCGAGGTGAAAACCACAGCAATATATTTTTCTTCTCATGTGGATGATTATGAATAAATCTACTTCAAAAGAATATAAAAACAGGTCAGCTAACAACGGAGCACAATTCGCGCCCATGGGCATTCCAGACTGTTGGAAGATCTGATCACCAAAGACTATGAAGATATTGTCATTGAGGAATTCCACAATCTTTTTTAATATCACATTCACTTGTACGTGGAATCAGAGTGGTGTTTAAGAAAGTAAGTTTTTTAAATGTCTGTTCAGTAGACAGCCATTCTCGAGAAAAGAGAAAATTGATTAATATTTTGTACGAAAATAAAGTTAAACTATCTTATAGAGTTTGTTGTTAAAATAGAGCTAGACAGTCACAAAATCAAAAATTGAAATACTGCACGTAGCAAGTTTTGGAGTTGAATTTCGGGAAAATTGTCAGGTAGCAGAGGTTAAAATTGTGGACAAAACTTTATATATACCCTAAACTGACTTCTATCACGGTATTTCACAGTTCTTCATGTGTTTTTTTCTGGCTATTAGTGATAAAAAAAATATATGATTGTCAACTTAGACAATGTCAATTATACAGTCTTGGAATACAGTACTGTCGCCAAACATCTCGTGCAACTTTCACTTTTTCTGTTTAATTTCCATACACACGACAATATATTTTTGGGGGGGAAATCTCAAAGTATTTTACGAACCTTCTGTATTTGGTTGTGTGGAAAAATCTTTATCACAAAAGGAATAATGCAAGAAATGCTCAATCTTTGTCAAATCAAAAGATTCGATTTTATCAATGAGAGAAAAGCTAATGGGGGTTAATTCAGATTAACACCTCCCCGTAAGCTACACGTATTTCTATTTATAAATTAATTAAATGACGTAATGGGATCATTCCTAATACAAAATAGACATATATCGAAATAATTGAGCTATGAATGGACTGACGAAAACAAACAATCTAGATGAAGGTTCAACATTTCAGACGTTACAATTGTGTGTGTGTGTGTGTGTGTGTGTGTTGTTTTTTTTGTTTTTTTTTGTTTTTTTTACCTTCGTTCCGTTTGGTTTCCACTACAATTGATAAATTCAAACTCTTAACTTTTTCTTTACCTTCCGTTACCTTTCATGTGTGGGGGAAAAAATATATGCAGCCTTTATACAATTTTGGTTAACCGCACTCATATATGAATATAATATCAATTAAAAACAATATAAAACATTAATTTTCATCAGGTAACCATTCGCAATGGTGAGTACTTTTTGAACATTTTCCCTTTAGCAAATCAAATAACTTCCGTTACCATTCGTGAGCTATTAATTCATAGTTATGCTAGGCTACTTGTTTCGTTTAGGAGATCCACGCATTGTTCTGTTGATCTGATATGCCCCCTTAAACAAATTGTACGCTTTTTATATTTTGTAAAACCCTAAGTTGATTTTGTTTGTTCCAGTATATTAACTTTTGTTACTTTTTAACTCGAGTTTAAATGTCAGAACTGAGCACGATTCATTGCACTTTGTGAACATTAAATTTGTCATTCATTAGAGGTCGTCTAACAAAGAGGAAACATATCACAATAACGATAGCTAACTCCATATAAACATACATATTTCATTAGGTTATTATTAACATCAGGGACGAACATATGTCATGAAGTCTAAAGTGTCTTGGATGCATGGCAATATGTTGAAACTCAATACGGATAAGACCGAGGTCATTGTGTTTGCATCTGGTCGTAATGCTAATCTCATGACTCACAAATTTAATCCTTCAACCTGCGTCCGAAATTTTGGTGTCATGCTTAACTCTAAGATGGATATGGAGCAACAAGTGAACTTCGTCAGCAGATCTTGCTATGCACAGTTGCGGCAAATAGGCCACATCAGAAAGTATTTAACAACAGATGCAACTAAATCACTTGTGAACTCCCGAGTTACATCAAGGTTAGATTACTGTAACGCTCTCCCGAGTTACATCGAGGTTAGATTACTGTAACGCTCTTTCCAGTTACATCAAGGTGACATTACTGTAACGCTCTCCCGAGTTACATCGAGGTTAGATTACTGTAACCGTCCCCCGAGTTACATCAAGGTTAGATTACTGTAACGCTGTCCCGAGTTACATCAAGGTTAGATTACTGTAACGCTCTCCCGAGTTACATCAAGGTTAGATTACTGTAACGCTGTCCCGAGTTACATTAAGGTTAGATTACTGTAACGCTCTCCCGAGTTACATCATGGTTAGATTACTGTAACGCTCTCCCGAGTTACATCATGGTTAGATTACTGTAACGCTCTCCCGAGTTACATCATGGTTAGATTACTGTAACGCTCTTCCGAGTTACATCAAGGTTAGATTACTGTAACGCTCTCCCGAGTTACATCAAGGTTAGATTACTGTAACGCTGTCCCGAGTTACATTAAGGTTAGATTACTGTAACGCTCTCCCGAGTTACATCAAGGTTACATTACTGTAACGCTCTTTCCAGTTACATCAAGGTGACATTACTGTAACGCTCTCCCGAGTTACATCGAGGTTAGATTACTGTAACCGTCCCCCGAGTTACATCAAGGTTAGATTACTGTAACGCTGTCCCGAGTTACATCAAGGTTAGATTACTGTAACGCTCTCCCGAGTTACATCAAGGTTACATTACTGTAACGCTCTTTCCAGTTACATCAAGGTGACATTACTGTAACGCTCTCCCGAGTTACATCGAGGTTAGATTACTGTAACCGTCCCCCGAGTTACATCAAGGTTAGATTACTGTAACGCTGTCCCGAGTTACATCAAGGTTAGATTACTGTAACGCTCTCCCGAGTTACATCAAGGTGACATTACTGTAACGCTGTCCCGGGTTACATTAAGGTTAGATTACTGTAACGCTCTCCCGAGTTACATCATGGTTAGATTACTGTAACGCTGTCCCGAGTTACATCAAGGTTAGATTACTGTAACGCTCTTTCCAGTTACATCAAGGTTACATTACTGTAACGCTCTTCCGAGTTACATCGAGGTTAAATTACTGTAACGCTCTCCCGAGTTACATCAAGGTTAGATTACTGTAACGCTGTCCCGAGTTACATCAAGGTTAGATTACTGTAACGCTCTCCCGAGTTACATCAAGGTTAGATTACTGTAACGCTGTCCCGAGTTACGTCAAGGTTAGATTACTGTAACGCTCTTCCGAGTTACATCGAGGTTAGATTACTGTAACCGTCCCCCGAGTTACATCAAGGTTAGATTACTGTAACGCTGTCCCGAGTTACATCAAGGTTAGATTACTGTAACGCTCTCCCGAGTTACATCAAGGTTAGATTACTGTAACGCTGTCCCGGGTTACATTAAGGTTAGATTACTGTAACGCTCTCCCGAGTTACATCAAGGTTAGATTACTGTAACCGTCCCCCGAGTTACATCAAGGTTACATTACTGTAACGCTGTCCCGAGTTACATCAAGGTTAGATTACTGTAACGCTCTCCCGAGTTACATCAAGGTTAGATTACTGTAACGCTCTCCCGAGTTACATCAAGGTTAGATTACTGTAACGCTCTCCTGGTTGGTGTTCCAAAGACAGTTCTGAGCAAGCTCCAACGTGTTCAGAACACTGCCGCACGTCTCATATCCAAGACCTCTCGTTACAACCATATCACTCCAAAACTAAGAGAACTACTCTGGTTGCCTGTGCAGCATAGGGCACAGTTTAAGATACTTACTTATACTTGCAAAGCCTTACAAGGCGAATGCCCAATTTATATCAAACGATCACTAAAGGTATATAAGCCTACCCGAAATCTTAGGTCTATACAACAATCGGTCACTCTAGTTGTTCCAAAAAGTTGAACTGTTAAATATGGGGATCGTTGTTTCAGAACAATAGCTCCAAAACTGTGGAATGCCCTCCCAGAGCATGTAACGGACTGTAGAACAATGTGCGCGTTCAAGAAGTCACCGGAAACGCAATTTTTCCATGAAGCTTTCCAGGACTAGTTTCTGTCATTTCAGTCAGTCAGTTTGTTGTTCAGTGCAATAAGATTATCTTGTCTGTTTGACTGTGCGTTTTAATTTTTGAGTGTTTTGTGATGTTTCATAAAAAAAGGTTTAATGTATTATAACTGAGACTGATGTTTATTGATAAAATTTCATTGTTTGTGAATTCATCCCCCCCCCCCCCCCCAGTCGTCACATTAATGTTCTTCTTATCACTTATTGACCAGAGTTGATATTTTCAAATATTATGTTAAGAGCAAATTAGTGGTCACGGAAGCTGGATTCTTAACCGTTTAGTATTTTCGCTCTTCCCTTTCCTTCAAATGAAGTGCATAACTTTCTCCTGAATACGGAATATCGGAACTTCTATTTCGTCTCCGATTGCGTTGTGGTTTTAATGTTTAGTATGACCAACGAGATCTCGTTTTCTACGTTAACTTGGGCATCTTTTTACAATCCGAACATCACTCGGTCTTATACGGAGGAAATAAAAGTTTTTTCTCCAGAAAAGGCCTAGTGATGCTCCAATTGGAACTTTTCACTAAGTAAACACACTGCATGCATCAGATATAACGAGCTCAGGCACTCAATGTAGTTTTTGGCTGTGGACAGGGGAGGTGCAGAGGGATATTAAAGTTGCTTTCAAATTTGTCTGAAAATTCTTATTTAGCAAGATAAGCAGTTCTGCTCAAAGCCCAAATTCGGAGTTGGGGTAAACTGGTTCCCCGCTGACTGGTGCTACACACAAACTCGACCGAAGCGAGGTCAACAGGGTACCAGTTTAGGGGGGATTATCCTTATGTACACAAGTTCGATTCATGGGTTCACTTCGCATTTTTTTAGGAAGTCGTGAGTTCGAGCCCCGCTCGTGTCATGGCCGCCTCAAACCTAAGATGAAAAATAGGTAGTGATTGCTCCTTCGCCAAACTCTCGGCATTTAGAAGTGAGAATCAAGGGTCTTTCGGATATGACCTTAAAAACGGAGGTCCCGTGTCACGGTAGGCGTTGGCACGTTAAAGAACCCTCACTGCTACGGCCCTGAGCACTAAGCATAGGTCTAAATTTGTGGTACTTCACCTACAGCTGGTGACGTCTCAATATGAGTGAAAAATTCCCGACGGGACGTAAAACAAACAAACAAACATATTAATATAAATGTTTGATTTATCATATTTAAATGTCTTATGGGTAAAGCACCTCAATGTGAGATTTAAAAGTTATTTTAAATCATTTTCTTAAATTTCTCACAAATCAATGGATGAGTAATTTTATGTTCATTGTACTAGAATTATTTTCCTAAGATGTACGTTTTACGTGGTGTGCGATTGTATATGTTTATAATTGTTTATGTTTCAGAGTTGTGCAGGCCATACATCGACCTAATTTTAATAAAATATATAACCTGTCACGGATGGTCTGTGTGGTTATAAAAACCGATGTACAGCAGAGGAAATTCACCGTCGATGCTGTGACTTATTATTGAATCGCCTTCCGTAACCAACATCAGAAATTTAATCTAATAGCTTTGATTTTGGTACTAGGATATTTGTTTGTTACATATGAAAAATAATCTTTAAATTGGGCAGATATTTTTGTATAAGAATTGAATCGACTTTAGCCATCATTTTCGTATACAAGAGTTGCCCAAGTAAAGCATAATTTTCGTAACTTCTTTTTCTGAAGAGTTCCAATTTTTCTTAATTCCGATATCCCGTATAAGCAAAATGGCATAAAATCTTGGTGTTACTATTAGAGTTTATTTCTTTGCTGATTATCTTCACAAAATGCTAGCTGAATCACTGTACAGCGAGAGCTTATTGCACTAGTATCGGAAGTTGATATGAAATTGGCGCCATTCTTCAACATTGGAAAAATAAATCAATACGCGTTTTTGTTCGTTGATTATGGCCTTATTAATCCCCGAGTCTGCATAGCAAAATTACAAGAATTAAATATAAATATGACACAAAAGAGATTGAAATACACTCGACACGCATGAGCTGTACCGGTGGTGATATAAATCACCTTCGAACTGTCATTGATCAGGTGTTGAGATTTTTAAAAGATCTTTTTTAATCAATCTTTATTCCTATAAAAAATTTTTCCTCCATACTGTGGCCCCAAAAGATCACAACAATACTGAAAAAGAACTCGCATAACACAGGTGCCTCAACAACAATGACTAACATGACCTTGCTGTTCTGGATAACACCAAGGTCATATATCATAGTATGATATGAATACCTTGCCATACGAAATATGACAGTTCTATCATAAATAGTTCAGGAGATATAAAATAGGTCAGATTTTTATCTTGCAGGTCAAGGTCACAAGATCAAACACCAAAGTATATCAAGGTATTCCCATAAAGAATCTATATACAAACTATAATAGCTTTACCTTAAATAGTTCAGGAGATACTGGTTACGTCAGGATTTTAAAGGTCAAGGTTACAAGATCATTCCATGGTGATCCTGGTAAGAATAGGTCCCCAGTACACCTTGCTTGTCGTCAAGAGACGAAATTGTAAAAACTTACGGTTCATGTTGCAGCAGGTGTGGCACGATAAAGACTCCTCTCTGCTCAAAGGCCGTAAACATCGAGCATAGGCCTGGATTTTGCAATCTTCACCGGTAATGCTCATGTCTTCATATAAGTGAAAGATTCCCGAACGTGGCATTAAACAATATATAAATAACTAACCAGCACAAGATCAAATACGACTGTATCACAAGGGCTTGTCATAAAGAATCTGTAAAAATAATATGAAAGCCCTAATTGAATAGTTGTCAAGATATTCAACAGGTTACCTTTTCTTAAACGCAAGTAAAATCTTAAGGTCATAGTATGAAATAAAAGGTCTTGCCATTAAAAAATCTATATATAAAATATGAAAGATCTGCCTTGAATAGCTCATAGATTTAAAAAGTAGGTCAAACTTTACGAAATAAAGTCTTGCTATAAAGAACCTTTAGACAACACATGAAAGCCCCATCTTAAATAGTTCAGGAGACACTGAAGACGTTTTCTTACTTAAAAGTAGGTCATACATAAAATCCACTATGTACAAGGTCTTGCCATAAATAATCTACATGTATATACAAACTATGAAAGCCCCACCTAAATTAGTTCTGGGTATATTTGATAGGTTATATTTTCTTAAAGGTATGTCAAACTTCAAGTTTAAGGTCATGAGATGTTGTTTGTATGTAACATTGAGAATTTTTCACTCATATTGAGACGTCACCAGCTGTAGGTGAAGTACCACAAATCTAGACTATGCTTAGCGCTCAGGGCCGTAACAGTGAGGTTTCTTTAACATGCCACTGCCTACCGCGACATAGGACCTCCATTTTTAAGGTCATATTCGAAAGCCCCGTAATTCTCACTTCTAAATGCCGAGCGTTTGGTGAAGGATCAGTCACTACCTATTTTTCGTCTTATATTTGATGCAGCCATGGCACGAGGAGGGTTCGAACTCACGACCTCCCGGTTATGAAGCTAACGCTCTTATCACTGAGCTACTGCAACCATAAAAGGTCTTGCCAAAAGAAATATATATATATATATGAAAAATCCCCCTCAAATAGTTCAGGACATAGTATAGGACAGATTTCTATTAAAAGTAGGTCAAACTTACAGGTCAAGGTTACCCCATTTCATCACAAGGTCTTTTCATAAAGAATGCGGATAAAAAATATGAAATCCCTAGCTAATATAGTTTAAGACATTTTTCATATATATCAGCATATAAACCTTTGATCCCCTATTGTGGCCACACCCTACCCCTGGGGGCCATGATTTTAACTGTGTCAGGAAGCTGTGAATTTTAACTTGTCTGGCCAAGTGGTTCTTGAGAAGAATTTTAAATGACTCCATCCTATTTTTGCATTTTCATTACTATCTCCTCTTTGAAGGGGGCAGCCATTCATTTGAATTCTCTTCACCCAAGGATGATTTGTACCAAATTTTAATGAAATTGGTCAAGTGGTTCTGGAGGAAAAGATAAAAATATTAAAAGTTTAAGACAATGACGTCAATGATAGACAACGTAAAGTTTTGATCAGAAAAGCTCACTTGATCTTTGGCTCAGGTGAGCTAAAAAACACACAACTATTCATTTTAAAATTCTTTAAATGATTTATTTCAAGACGTTACTAACTGAAAAAAAAAAAAAAAACCAAAAAAACAATACAATATTTTTCTTTAATCATAAGCGCACAAGTGACCACTGACCTTGGGACAGTGAAAGAAACTCTGACCACAGCAACTATCTACCATTGATGTGTCATATCAAGAAACCACTTCAAACGCGCGAGTTAATGACGCACAAAATCCAATGATCACGTGTCTTATTGACGTCAGAGATATATATTACTTTATAACATACATACTGAAAAGTGTTTACTGAATAACTCTAATATTTGTACACACAATATGAAAGGCTCTGCAGTGGTCCGTACTATGACATTTCTGTTTTATTTAGCAGTAAAGTGGACAGGGATTTCTCCGTTTTGTGTTATAATGTGGATATTACATAGTGTCTAGTTAGCGTTAGTATTGAAGAAAATCTACAAATACAATTAATTTTTCTAACAAAACATTTTTTTCATACAGTGAATACATTTAACATAGATCGCTTCAATCAGAATAGATACATATTTATCTTCAAAAAAAAAAAAAGTTAAATACTAAAACACTCAATATAATTAAAGTTTTCCCACAGAAAGAAAATAACATCTGTTATACTTATTTTTAACAGACATACCATTATTAGTGGTTATCACAATGCACATATACCATTAACACATAATCTACAATATCACTCTCAACAATAAGCTTTTGAGCAACTGTACAAAACCGGGTCTTAGGGATGTTTTAAGGCAATCAGTTCTACCCTAGTCACAAAAAAAAAAAACCCCAAAAAAACAACCAAAAAATAAAAAAAACAAAACAAAAAACAAAAAAAAAAAAAAACTTTATAAAAATAGCCATTCATTATCTCATGAGAATGAATTTAAACTGTTGTAAAAATCTGGAGAAAATAGTGTTACCTACCTTGGAGGTAGAGTGCCAAGTTTCACTTCATTGAGAGTTTTAAGACGAATTGAAATGCAGAAAATGTACCATAATATGTACCCTTTTTTCAATCAAAAACTAGCAATACAGGGACAATTCTGAATACATTAACATTTTGTGCATAAACATTACATACCCCAATACTGAAAATAATTAAATCTTGGGCATATTTAGTATTTTAAAAAAAAACATTATTTCTTTCCCTGTGTCAGAACAAGAACCACTTACATGGCAGAGTCCAGTAAATCAATAACACATGTATTTTTCTGTAGTCTCTAATTTTTTTTTTTTACTTTTAAATAAAATATACACTTTCTTAAAGGACAGATCGAAAACTTTCTGAAACAGATATCATAATGATTAAATTTGTTTGTTGCCATGTCCACTTGAGATGTGTAAAAATGCATATCTGCCACGTAAGGGGTTATGAACTAACGTCATGAGCCGGACATACACACGACTCTTGTACCGTTTTAAAAATTCAGGCAAAACATCCCTACACTGTGGAGAGTGATGATCAACGTCTACTGAAAAATTCGATTAGCTGATAACTAATTAAATAACGTCATACACAAAATGAATTCTCCGTTGACATAAGCAGGAACTGTAACTTCTCGGGGGATTATAAAATTTTATCACAGTGAATACAGCAAAAACAACAAAAATTATTTCAGCATCAGCAGAATATATCAGCTGTTTGTATGTTTTTCTGTTCCCCCCCAAGATTTTTTTTGAATTCATGAATAGTTTATTGTCTTGAAGACTAAAAGCAAAAAAAGGTGTTTTAAACACACTAGTCACCAACCTGTTAACAAATGTTCTCATCCAAAAAAATGAAAACTTTGTCTCCAAAAGTTTGTTTCTCGTTTGCAAGTCCTTTCACATGTTCAAAAATTAATTTCAAGGTTCACACGTAAATTTTTACCGATTTAAATTGGGCCTCTTAGACAGAATTGTCTATACTTCTTAAAATAGCAGGAAAGTATAATGTAGACAACAGCTGCTGAATCAAAAAAAAAAAAAAAAAAAAAAAAAAAAAAGGAAAGGGAAAGGAATTTCCATCCTTCATATTCAAAAGAAAAAAAAAATCTGAACACTTTGCTGCAATATTATCTCTTCTTTGGGAGTGAAATGACTCAAAAATATACTAATGTCTCTAAAAGGACCAAAAGACCATTACAGGGAAAATACTACACAATATATTACATTTTGTATGAGTGTGCATTACAGTGGTGTGTGTGTTGTATGTGTGTGTTTATGTTGTGTGTGTTGTATATGTGTGTGTGTGTGTGTGTTGTATGTGTTTATGTTGTGTTTGTTGTATGTGTTGTGTGTGTTTGTTGTATGTGTGTGTGTGTATTGCATGTGTGAGTTGTATGTGTGTTGTATGTGTGTGTGTTGTATGTGTGTGTGTTGTATATGCGTTGTGTGTGTATTGCATGTGTGTGTTGTATGTGTGTGTTGTATGTGTGTGTGTGTATTGCATGTGTGTGTTGTATGTGTGTTGTGTGTGTTGTATGTGTGTGTGTTTGGGGGGGGGGGGGGGTAATGTAAAATCCATCTCATAAAACTTCTGGGTATTTTTTTCTTTTTTAAAAAACAAAATAAATTAAAGATATAAAGAGTTGTCAGCATTTGTAAAACCTAATTAAATGAAATCTGTTAAGACAGATCCCTTGAGATTTCAGATGAAGTCTGTGTTACACAGATCCCTTGAGATCTAAGATAAAGTTGATCTCTTGAGATCTTTAATAACGTCGATCCTTGACATCTGAGATAAAAGTCAGCTATTCACTGGGACACCCACCACAAACCAACACCTCAGACTTCAATTTTCTGGCAATGTGGAATGACATCGGGATTTTTATCGACATTTGCGTAGCACACTTCTAGATTTCAAGATATACCACAAGTAGTATGGCAACCGTTTTGTTTTAAATACTTAACACACAAAATTTTTAAAACAATCTGTAAAAGTGAAAGTTCACCCTAGCATGGTATCAATTCCATTTAAAAATGTTACATAAGTTAAATATACAGATGCAGTGCAAGGAGTAGAATTCCTTCCTAGTTAAAAAAAATGTTTTTAAAATTTCATTGAAATGTCCCTCTTTACTTAATCTATAGTGAGAGTGACCTTCAATCAATACACAACTCTAATCAGCACATATTATTTACACAATGACAAGTATTTACAAATGTGAAAATATTTACAAGTTAAAATAATCCAAAGACGATGGGGGGTGATTATTTTCTATGAAAAATTGTAAACTCTTTGTATCAAGATATAAATAAAACATTCTCCTGAAAAATGTTGTGTTCACAAAAACAAGTTTTCTAATAATGCATCAATTGTGCCATTGTAACATCAAAACCATTATTAAGGTCAATTCTACAAGTTCCTCCTTCCCACCTTTGTTCTACAGAACAAGAGGACTATGGACCACATTGCTCACCTTGGGAAAAATCCTACTTCTGCCCCAAGTACCTCCAATGGATCCATCTTGAACCCAAAGGTCACGGCTTCAACATACTGGAATCTACACTACATAAGGATGATTGCATATAAATATGACATACTGTACATTTGAAGTTCCTAAGATTTTGAAAGAAAAATCTCCTTTATGTTAACCCTGCCCTTGGCACAATTACCTCGTATTGTAGCCCCGCCCTTGGTACAATTAACCCCTATCATAGCCCCGCCCTTGGCACAATTAACCCCTATCATAGCCCCACCCTTGGCACAATTAACCCTATCATAGCCCCACCCTTGGCACAATTACCTCGTAATATAGCCCCACCCTTGGTACAATTAATTCATATTATAGCCCCGCCCTTGGCACAATTAACCCCTATCATAGCCCCGCCCATGGCCTGGTTTTATGGTGTAAATAATCCACATTTTATGAGGATGCTTTCTTCATGAATTTCACAAACTGAAACTCCTCTGGTTCTTGACAAGATTTCACACAACATTCCTACATAAAACTCTGAGCCCAATTTCAATCTTCTATCTTTTGGCTTTGATGAATCTAAAATCTTGTTTTTTAAATGAACTACCCTATTTCAACTTCTGAATTATCTCCCCTATGACATGGACTCAACCCTTCTTTGCATTAAACTTAAATCCCTTTTACCCATGGATTCTTTGTGTTGAGTTTGGTTAAAATAAGCCCTGATTTGATTTTTTGTGGCAAATATAGTGAGATCGGTCACATGCTTCTTGGGAAGTAAAAAATGCTTACAACTAGCACATATTTAAACAACACAGACAAATTTTTATTAGAAAAGCTAAATACAGCTAAGAAAGCAGTTTATTACCAAACCTTTTACAAAACATGTACCTTATATAAAGCTGTACATGTGTCATCATTCATTAACAGCTTGTCAAATTACCGGTATGATATACTGTGTATAGATGTGTAACTAAAGAATGTCCAATACACCCCCCCCCCCCTCCTCCCCACCCCTCACTCTTAAATTGGTCCCCAACCAACAGAGCAGGGGCAAAATACTTTATCCTCTTCTACACTCCTTCTTCTATCTTTGTGATAGCACAATAGCATTGAAGTTCATTGTCATTTCAATAACAGATAAAGAAAAAAAAACCCAAAAAACCAAAAAACTCAAAAACCTGACATGGGTTGACAGTCAACAGGAGTTCTCTTTCCTTGAACAGTAACACTGCGTCTTTTCTTCAAATGTGTTGTAACAAGAAGGGAAATGTGTGTTGGACAGATGTATTTCATGATCAGTGACCACATCGCGAATTTTAGTGACACTATAAATTTTATTATCATCCACAACCAACATAATGGTGTGGATTAACTTTGGAGGGGGGGGGGAAGAGAGAAGTGGGGGGGGGGAGAGAGGAGGGGGGAAGGAGGAGGAGTCACATGGCCCTCAGTGTGTGCCTCCATACAGAATTAACAAGTTAGTGAGTGTAACAGTCTTTTAAGGCTGTTCCAGCAGAATCTAAAAGGGAGGTAACTCAAGCAAACACTGGGTGACACTGATTGAGATCTTTGAAACGTTTAACTTCTCCCTCTCAGCTGCTAGTTTTTGTCTGCAATACACTTAGCCCTTTATGTACAAAGTGTTATATACGATCCGACGATTCTTTTTTTCATCTGGGAGGTCAAGTCTCAGGACTTTTTGTTCTCCTGCATACTGCAGTCACCGTGTTCAAACACTTCCTGATGTAGGGGAGGAAACATATCTTTAGCAGGAGCCTGCATCTGCATGCTGTTGAGTGCGATACGATGCTTAAAATTGACCACCTTGAATGTATTTATCGTGGACACTGCCTTCATAAACACGTTGTCATAATCTGAAAATACAAGAGTGTTGAGGATCCATTAAACATTCAAGAAAGGCTATCTGTAAAATCGTAACCTGAAATACCAAGGATTGATTGATCATTGTTTTCTGCCACACTCGACAATTTTTCAGTTATCTGGTGGCATCCAGTTTTTTATTGGTGGAGGAGAGAACCCAGATATAATGTACCTGGGAAGAGACCACCGAACTTCTGCAAGTTAACTGGCAAACTTTCTCACATATATCGGTGCGATCGAGAATTGAACCCGCACCGACTAGAGGTGAGAGGCCTTGTGATTTTGAGTGTGATGCTCTAACCACTCGGCCACAGAGGCCCTCAGAATACAAGAAGTCCTAGGATTGACAACAATAGTTCACAGAAACACACAAACAAACATTCTCTCTTTTGTCCAGAAATATATGTTCTTTCTTTTTTTTTTTTTTTATTAGAAATAAATGTTCTTTTTTGTTTGGAAATAAATGTTCTTGTTTTCTTCAGAAATGTTCTCTTTTTTGTTCAGAAATAAATGTTTTGTTTTTGTTCAGAAATAAATGTTTTCTTTTTGTTCAGAATTGTTCTCTTTACGCTCTGAATAAATCTTCTCATTTTTGTTCAGAAATACAATACAATACAATAATTTCTATAGCATTATAATATAGACACTCTAGTGCGCTTAACATTAAAAATACATAATAATACATAAAATATGCACATAAAATTATAAGAACCTGTACTTATGAGTAAAACACAAAAATTCCTAAGAGATCTTGTAACGAGTTCAGTGTTCTCATTATGTTTTTCTTTGAGGGGGGGGGGGTTAAGGGTTAAAAAAGTAAATGCTCTTTTTTTGGTTCAGAAATAAATGTTCTTTTTTTTTGTTCAGAAATAAATGTTTCTCTTTTTGCTCAAACAATATCCCTTCACTACATGTAACAATATCAACTATAACATGGTATGTTATTTATATCAACAACATGGTATGTTATTTATATCAAAAATAACATGGTATGTTATTTATATCCCTCCATAACATGGTTTATTGTCTATATCAGAAATAACATGGTTTGCTCTTGATTATATTCCCTATAATGAATTTTCAACCATTCAATAATGTTCAATGAACAAAGCATCATGACATCTCACAGCTTGTATATGGATTAAAAAATGAAACTATTTCCTAAACCAACCAAAATTTCTGTGACAACTGAAATCTATTTCCTAAACCAATCAAAATTTCTGTGACAACTGAAATCTATTTCCTAAACCATTCAGAATTCCTGTCACAACTGAAATCAAATTATTTGATTATATTTCCGAATCATCAGAAAACTAGTAACATCAAACAATTGAAAATAATCACAATGCTCGTTAAATATTGACATGAAGCCAGACAGCTTTATTCAATCAATAATTACTACGAGTACACTTTTGACTTTTCTGTAATTGGCAAAATTGAATTTTCAGATGGTTTAGCCACATGACAGGTACAGGAGGCATTGATGGGTGTTTTCTTATCATGTGCCGGAGATGTTGCAGGATGTTCCACAACCAATCATTTACACTGCCATATTAGGACATCATGCTTGTTGTCAAAGACAGAAGAAACGCACTAACACTGTAGTGGGCATCAAAGACGATTAGGACAGAATATATTGAGTTGTGCGGACTTTGGACGCATTTCTGCCATTAATAATGTACAATACTTGCCACCAATTACATTGACAAATCAACCTTGCTGTAGAAAACAACTGCTGCACTATGTAGAAGTGTCCTTTCTGACTGTGATGCAGGACAGGAAAGACCATGAGCCAAACACCAGCTAAACCCTGTTGAGCACCATCTAAATCCTGTGGAGCGGACAGGAAAAACCATGAGCAGAACACCAGCTAAACCCTGCTGAGCGCCATCTAAATCCTGTGGAGCACCAGCTAAAACCCTGCCACACACCAGCTAAACTCTACCGAGTCGTCAGTTTCTACACCCCGCCTGTTAAGTCTTAATCAGATCAACCCCACCTGTCAAGTCTTAATCAAATCAATCTTTCTATATCTACTTCCTTCATCTGTAAATGGCTTTCTTTAGAAAGTTCAATAAATCTCATCATGTGAAGCAAAATCAGATAGATGTTGAGATAATAGGCTCTTGAAAATAAATTTAAATATTTAACTTCATTTTTCTCTGTCATTTATGAATTTATCATTTTCAACTAATTTCATTTTTTAATAACTTCTTTCAATAGAGTTTCATTTTTTAATCAACAAAAATGAATTTAATACTTTTGTTCACTACTTTTTTTTCTATAAATGCATTACTTCAAAACAGATTTTATTATCAAATTTACATTAAGATTTCGTTAATGTACAGTAATCCAGTCTTCATGAAAACTTTTATTGAACGCATGCCCTTTAGTCAGGTGTTTCTATCAATTTCACCTGCCCAAACAAAAATTAACATGGCCGAAAAAGAAATTGCATGCTGCATTTGTGTGAATTAAGCACATCCACTCGAAATTACTATTTCATGTCGACAGACTAAAAATGTCTGCACGACTAGAAATTTTGCATTTTAAAAAATGTTAAGATGAATTAGAAAGCATTCACACACAAGATTGCTCTTGTATCATTCTTAATGAGAATGATTGGCTGTATGATTTGACTTTATAATAATATACATGTTCGACGATTGAAAGAAAAGCGATTTTCTTGAACAAAATTAGAAATGCCCAACAGGCTTCTGCCATTTTTACATGCTAGCAGCTGATTTTACCAGGCCCCGAGTGTCAGGCTACTGGGTTATTTCAGTGACTGGTAATCCAATGGACAAGTATTTCCATATTACACTTCAAATTGCTCTACCTGCCTGCCTTTCCATCTTCACAGGTCAAAGGTGCTTGTTTCGTTACCTCACACTAACTGTTGATGATTGTCGCTATCAAAAAGTTGGGCTCGTTATGTGTTTTCTCATTGGTTCTACACAGAGAGCGTGAAACCCAACTGGAATCTAGTTCTTTTCATAACAATGCGAAGCAAGAGATTCAAACGAAAACACACGTATTGATACATGCAGTTGTGGCTATTTCAATCGGTTTAGAACTCGAAAAGATTAAACATCTTCAACAAGATGGTTTCCAGACTTGATCTACCATAAATAAACGTATTAGTGGCACACATGGATTACGTAATGGTCTAATGAGCCCGACTTTTTAATGGTGATGTTCGTCACAGGTTAGTGTGAGGTAACAAATCATTGCCTTGTTTCAGAATATTAAAAATCAATCATGATCTCATGATATGTAAATGAAAAACAGTGATTTAGGAAACTTTTAAGTGAAAGCATCATTTACATGGGTTTTTTTTGGCATGCTTGGTCAAATAAATTCTAGTTCCAGATAAAACAGAATGGGCATAACAAAAGGTATACAAAGTTTAGTTTACTCACAGAAAGTCATATTCATACGCGCATTATACTGCCCAGGTGGAGGTGACTTGGCCCCAGCATTAAGGCCTGTCACAACACCCATACAGGAAAAAAAAAAACCCATTAAGATTTAAAAGAAAAGAGGAGGCATGGTTACTATAAAACCTGGAGAAACTGCTACATACAACACCACATGTAAAAGTTTCCACAGATTTTCTCCTGTTACAACACCACATGTAAAAGTTTCCAGAGATTTTCTCCTGTTACAACACCACATGTAAAAGTTTCCACAGATTTTCTCCTGTTACAACACCACATGTAAAAGTTTCCACAGATTTTCTCCTGTTACAACACCACATGTAAAAGTTTCCACAGATTTTCTCCTGTTACAACACCACATGTAAAAGTTTCCACAGATTTTCTCCTGTTACAACACCACATGTAAAAGTTTCCACAGATTTTCTCCTGTTACAACACCACATGTAAAAGTTTCCACAGATTTTCTCCTGTTACAACACCACATGTAAAAGTTTCCAAAGATTTTCTCCTGTTACAACATCACATGTAAAAGTTTCCACAGATTTTCTCCTGTTACAACACCACATGTAAAAGTTTCCACAGATTTTCGCCTGTTACAACACCACATGTAAAAGTTTCCACAGATTTTCTCCTGTTGTTTCATCTAAAAATCTATGGAATTTCAATATTCCAGTCTTCACGAAAACTCTGTGGTCTGAAGACTGAGGTCAATGAATCTTAAGGCTGAGTCAATAAAAATAAAAAAATCAAGAAGTCTGATGGGCTTGTAGATTTTTTTTGTGACATTAAATAAAACGTTGGATATAGATATTATGAATGTCTTATTTGCATAAATTTACCTTTCAGAATAAAACTAAATTGATAAATAGCACACAAAGCAAGTGTTTGAACATCATAGTATGTTTACTCTTTTTAAGTAAACACAGATAACACTATTTGTAATTGTCAAGGTAGCTTGTACTTAAATTGCACAAAATATTCAATGAAAAACATTAAAAAAGAAAAAATTTTGCCATGTTTTGTATCACACTACAAACCGAAAATTGAAGTGTCCAATTAAAATTGTAAAAGTTGTAATTGCATGCATCTTTGATTAGGAAAGTTTGTGTAATTTTTAGAAATAATTAATTGTTTACATTTGATGTTGATACGTCTGACTATTTCCTGAGGCGCACTCAGGTTGTTTACATATTTGTGAAAAATACATAAATTGGCAGTCTTGTTTGCAGGTGAAAAAAAAAAAAAAAAAAGAAAAAGAAAAAAAGGAGAAAAAATACCTCGTTTTTCTTTTAGAATCGGCAAAAAAGATGGGTAACATAGAACATTTCAGCCCAAGTTATTTCACATAAATTCAACAAACTGATATTTAAATGATTTTTCCCCCTGTATTGTAATATATAGTGAAAATAATTACCATTATAATACTTATGTACAGATGAAAAGCCAGGTAAAGCTAAAAGAATTTTTAAAGAAGCAAAACAGAATACAACATTCTATAATTATGATCATAGAATACACAAGTAATAATCTCGTTAGATAAAGTGTCCGTAAATTAATTGTATAATTATATAATAAATCCCATGATATATGTGATAAACATGATATATGTGATAAACATGTACTACAAATTTTTTTTTTTTTGGGGGGGGGGGGGGGGGGGGGAGGGGGAGGGGAGTTGGAGGGGCAGTAAATTCAGACAATCTACTGGTCCTACAGGCCATCAAGCGTGAAATGTTTTTGTGAAAACTGATATTCATACGCTGTACCGCCCTATCATGTCAAATGAATCAGCCGACGCTCGTGTCTGAACTTACCAAAGTGGTTTTTCTTGAAGAGGGCATACAGGCACTGGAACAGCAAAGACTGCAGTTTTTTAACAGCTCGCACATTTTTGATACCTTTCCTTTCTGTAAATACAAAAGACTAAATCAATAATCAGTTCTCTGAAGGCGGTCACCTTGACACTGGCGACTCCTGTATTGACTGGCACAGTTTGATTTAGAAAAAAGTCAAATTAAAATGGGGTAATTAATGAATGTGTAAGACTTGACGACATACAGTATAAGTGGCTATAATGAACCTGGAGAGCCAGCAAAAAAAAAAAAAAAAAATTTGTTACTTTCTTCTCTCATCAGAGTGCAATAAATATCACTTCCCAAACTTGTTATACACATGTGTTTAATTGTATGTTAATTCGACAATGACTATCAGGGATAGACGTTACTTCAATGACTTAGAACTGCCATATCGTGTGACCTTGACATGCTCAAAGAAAGCTCACCTGGGGATATAAATTGACAATCAGGGATAGACATTACTTCAATGACTTAGAACTGCCATATCGTGTGACCTTGACATGCTCTAAGAAAACTCACCTGGGGATATGATGAGAGTAGAGGAAAAGAGCCCGATCTCTCCATCTGTAAGTTTCAGAGGGTTGAACATCTCAGCTACATTAAAAAACTCATCCATGAATTCTCCCATAGGTAGCATTTTCACCATTGACCTGTAAAACACAAAGCACAAAAAATGACAGAAAACCAGAAGTGTTCAGATTGAGCAAATTATCAGATGTCAGAAGAAGTGGGATAAATGGGAGTCTCTTTTTGACAAACTTTGAATTTACACTGTCTTAATCTTCCATATCTCTCATTGTTTGTATGTATTTTAATACCTTATATGTGTAGATCATTCTATTAGATGCCCCAAAAAAATATTTCTGTTCACATGCATGGAATACATGCATATTTTTAATTATCTATTACAAGTACTTCCATGATGATGCTGTGTGGGTGGATGTGATGATGCTGTGTGGGTGGATGTGATGATGCTGTGTGGGTGGATGTGATGATGCTGTGTGGGTGGATGTGATGATGCTGTGTGGGTGGATGTGAGAGACGGTGTGAATGTAGTAATGCAAATGTTTATTTTTGATTGTTGAGTTTGAATGCAATAAAAAAAAATTATCTGATGTCTAAAATAAATCTCTAAAAAGCAGTCCTATAGTTTTAACTTAATAACCCCAAACTTATCAGGAATGTTCTATCAGTCAAGGTCATCAACATCTCAGATCAAAAGATTCTTCACTTAAAGTGTAAAACATATACAAAGTATTGCTCCAATATGACCTTCACCTTTGACCCACTAATCTCAAGAATTATTACAGAACTAACTAAGCTTTGAATGACTATAACACTTTTCAAAAATTCCAAACACTGCTCTAAGATTACCACTGACACTGACCCCCAGAAAACTGACAGGTCAGAAAGAGGACCCCACAATGAATACTTCAACGCCAAAAATTCTAAGTCCCATAACTCTATAACAATGAAATCAATAAATCTGAAAATACAAAGGGGTCTTTCTCTGCCTAATCCACATATTATGCACAAAATTTATGAAAATCTTCCCATAGAAACTTCGGTTACAATAGTGCTGACAGAAGGATAGTGTGATTACTTAAAATACGACACGGCCCTAACAACAAATATTCATGACAAAATAAATCTTGAATAATTCTTTGCAGCTTCATAGCAATTTTTTTTTTTTTTCATAGAAAGGATGAATTTCAAAAACCATTCAGCTGTAGCATGCTCTTGTTGCCAAATCAATGTCCTTGAAAATAAACAGTTTAAAATGAAGGAACTGGAGAATCAGTGCCCTTGACAATACATGATATAAAACATGGGCACTGTTGCATATCATGTTGGAGAATCCATGATACAAAACATGGGCACTGTAGCATATCATGTTGGAGAATCCATGATATAAAACATGCGCACTGTAGCATATCATGTTGGAGAATCCATGATATAAAACATGGGCACTGTAGCATATCATGTTGGAGAATCCATGATATAAAACATGCGCACTGTAGCATATCATGTTGGAGAATCCATGATATAAAACATGGGCACTGTAGCATATCATGTTGGAGAATCCATGATATAAAACATGGGCACTGTAGCATATCATGTTGGAGAATCCATGATATAAAACATGGGCACTGTAGCATATCATGTTGGAGAATCCATGATATAAAACATGGGCACTGTAGCATATCATGTTGGAGAATCCATGATATAAAACATGGGCACTGTAGCATATCATGTTGGAGAATCCATAATACAAAACATGGGCACTGTAGCATATCATGTTGGAGAATCCATAATACAAAACATGGGCACTGTAGCATATCACGTTGGAGAATCCATGATATAAAACATGGGCACTGTAGCATATCATGTTGGAGAATCCATGATATAAAACATGGGCACTGTAGCATATCATGTTAGAGAATCCAAGATATAAAACATGGGCACTGAAGCATATCACGTTGGAGAATCAGTGCCCTTGACTATTCATGGTACAATAAGAGGGCATATGGTATAGTGTGCTCTTGGTGACTTAGAGTGGGTTATAGATAACATGCCTGCAAAAGGAGTTGCTGTTTACTTTCAATCAGAAAAAAATTCAAGGTTAGCAACTGTTGATCGCAGGAGAATAGCTTAGCCTTTACAAAATCACTTCCACAAAGACCATAAACAGAAAATAAGCCAGAAAACTGAAGGGTTTTTTCCCCACTTTGTTTTTTCACTAGTTGCAATCTCTGATACACATCCTGCTGTGTAACAGACTTTATGCATTTGACTGCTGCCAATTGGCAAAACTTGATAGCCATCAGCAACACTTAAATCTCTGCGAATTGCTGCCTTGGTGACGTAAAACAAAAAAAAAAAACAAAACAAAAAAACCATTTCATTTTACACCACAGTTCAGTGATGGCATATTCAGAATACATATTCTCACAACAGAATTCTATATATTACACAATCTACATTACAGAAATCCAGCCTTCTAATTTACTTTTACTTTATATCTCTCTAAGATGATGCAATGCAGTGTGTTCTCTGACACTAGTTGAAGTTTTTTCAATATAAAAAAACTGAGACTGAAACTGGAGTTTATCTCATTTCAGTTGAAATCTGGCACCTATTTATTGGCCGTTTGCTATCTTTACATATAACCACTATGACAGTCCAGACTATAGAGAAGGTCATATGACAGTCCAGACTATAGAGAAGGTCACTATGACAGTCCAGACTATAGAGAAAGTCACTACGACAGTCCAGACTATAAAGAAGGTCACTATGACAGTCCAGACTATAGAGAAGGGCACTACGACAGTCCAGACTTTGGAGAAGGTCACTACGACAGTCCAGACTTTGGAGAAGGTCACTACAACAGTCCAGACTATAGAGAAGGTCACTACGACAGTCCAGACTATAGAGAAGGTCACTATGACAGTCCAAACTATAGAGAAAGTCACTATGACAGTCCAGACTATAGAGAAAGTCACTACGACAGTCCAGACTATAAAGAAGGTCACTACGACAGTCCACTCTATAGAGAAGGTCACTATGACAGTCCATACTATAGAGAAGGGCACTACGACAGTCCAGACTATAGAGAAGGTCACTACGACAGTCCAGACTATAGAGAAGGGCACTACGACAGTCCAGACTATAGAGAAGGGCACTACGACAGTGCGGACCATAGAGGTCACTATGACAGTCCTGATTGTACACATGGTGGTGAGAAATATTATATTTCTCCAGTCTTTGACATTTTGAAATATTTTTCCTGGTTGTCATTGGTAACTGAATAACACAGCAGCAACAACAGGGAGGGAAGAAATCCGTTCCTACCTGGGAGAAGTAGTTTTACTGATTACCACATCCAGGGACAATGTTGGGGGTGAAAATAATCTATCTCTATGTAAAAAGTAGAACTTAGATTACAGTCCATTGGGTTTCTGGTCTTACAAGACACGCTAGTCCAATCAACATTCTTTCCAAGCCAAGGGCCACTGGAGTAATATCCAACCCTAATAAGCATCAGAGGTCTTCTGGATATACGACCGTCAAGTTACCTGGGACACTTGATTTTCATTTCTGGATCGAACATCACCCCCTTCTTGAAGTCCACAAGATTGCAGAACCGGCAAAGCATGACCTCAAATGACCCCTGCTTAATGAGGTTAATCTGGTCATCCTGGTCTATCTCCCCAAAACCTGCGTAAAGAAGGGCAGAAGATTTATAATCAAAGGACTGGGTTTCATACACACTATGAAGCACTTAATATTAAAACTTTATCCATAACATTTGAAAAATATCAGTAAATCAGTGGTAATTTGTGAAATGTCTAACAATGCTTGGGGATAGTTAGTGTCATTATTTCCAACAAAGACATAATTCAAATGGTTGGCAAGTATCAAACCATTTTATTTAACATTTTCTAACGATTCAAGTTTTTTTTTCTACATATCAATATACATACTGTAAAAGACTGGTATCAAGTTTTATATCACGATATTATTGTTATTGGTCATACTGTAAAATATTAATATAACGATAATATGTCACACTCTAGTTGTTCTCCATTGTCTTTGCTGCAGGGAAAAAGAAAAAGAAAAAATGTCTGCCAACTGTGTAATCTTCTTACCTGGGATCTTCTTGCAGAACTTGACAACCAGTGTAATTTCAGGAACCATTTGAGAGACAAACTGCTGCCACACCGAGTTGGGGTTGATTACCAGCTTACTAAAGTCAGGCTGAAAAAGTGAACGAAGGAATCAGAATAGAGAATGCAATATCTCAGTATTTTAATTAACACAGAGCAGGCAATATCTCCTGACATCTCTATCAAAACAGAGTAGATGGATATCTCATGATATCTCATCAGAACAGAGCAGGCAATATCTCAACATATCTCATCACAACAGACCAGGTGACATCTCATGATATCACAGTAGAGAAACAATATGTCAATATATCTCTTCACAACAAAACGGGCAACATCTCTCAATATCTCATCTGAAAAGAGCAAGCAACATCTTTATCAATCTCATCAGAACAGGGTAGGACAATATCATTTGATATCTCATAGCAACAGATCAGGTAATATCTCAAGATATCTCATCACAACATACCAGGCAAAATCTCCTCACAACAGAACAGACGATATCTCAAGATATCTCATAATAAAAAAAATCTTATCACAAGATCCACCACGAGTATATCCCAATATCTCATCACAAAAGAGCAGGTAATATCTCACAATAAACTCTTAAACATACTGCAACAAGTTATCTACATATATTGCTTTCAAAATCACAAAAGCCAAAACAAACGTTAGTCCATATCTCAAATCTGAGTGGTTAAAGCACTGCGCTCAAAATCACAAGGCCTCTCACCTCTAGTCGCTGCGGGTTCAAATCCCGCTTGCGGCGATATATGTGAGAAAGTTTGCCAGTTTACTTTCGGAAGGTCGGTGGTCTCTTCCCGGATACATTGTATCTGGGTTCTCTCCTCCACCAACAAAAACTGGACGCCACCAGATAACTGAAAAATTGTGGATTGTGGCGGAAAACAAACAAACAACCACTTTCTTGACCACAAAACCAAAACCTATTGTAAGCAAGCTGAATGAGGCTGAACTTTCAGTGCACAAGAACACAAACTTTAATATCAAAGCTATATCTCTTAACTAGGCAAATTAACCTCTTAATGAGCAAGTTATGCTCTTAACTAGCCAAGCTAACCTGGATGGTTTCCAAAAAAAAGTTGGACTTGTATAATGTGTGTACATTCCAGTTCAATAAATAATTGAATCACAATTTAGGACCAAAAAAACCCCAAAAAACTGGACTCTGTCATCCTGCAATGGGATTCAGTCCCACATGTAAAGCAGCACACCTGTATGTGGGGCACAATTAAATTTTTAACCCCTGAGACTATTCACCTGTATGTGGGGGTGCAGTTAACTTTTTAACCCTAGAGACTACACCAAACTGTCAAACACTCATTATGGGACTGTATAATTAATTATCTGTAGGAAGCTGGCTGTGATCAACAAGTAGAGGTGACTGACATTCTCTAACCTACACAGTGCCTTTGTTTAATCAACTCCAGGTTTTCATTAACATGTTGTTGTAACAAGAGGTTTCACACCCCTTGGCTACCAAATCAAAACAATTCATCTATTGGTAAAGTACTCTGTATTATCCAAACAGAAATGATTCCTGAACTAAACTGTAGGTGTTTGGTGATAAATTAATTATCAAAGAAGTCTTAAGTGGGCTACATTATCTCCCCTAATGAATATACCACACTTGCCCATTCTTGACTCGGAGAGCTTCACACTGTCTTGGTCCTACACACAGAGAGCAGGAGAGAGATAGACAGAAATTATGACAAATGAAATTCAACGAGGTATATGAAAATTTATTAATGGAGGAGAAACACACCTGAGAAATCTGATATGCATGGAAAATGGAGGATGTGTACAAGAATATTTTTGAAATTAAAAATATTTTCAAATTTGCCTTGTGTAATTAAAAATGAAAGTTTTCATAGAAAGCAATCAAAGAAAAATGTAAACCCTGTTACACTTGAACCCACATGACAATTTACAGATCAACAATTGACACATTGATGAGCTACCCAGCTAAGCGTTTAGTTGACACATTGATGAGCTACCCAGCTAAGCGTTTAGATTTAAAAATAAATCTACGATTATTGCTGATATCTATATTTTCATTCAAGTTTCCAGAGAAAAGTCTGCCATTATGATGATATGCTACACCTCTTCTATAGCATTGATCAAAGGCAATCTACTTAACAGGGTAAAATTTCATTTTTCCAATTATTTCACAGTAGCGATTTCCTTTATATTTTCTATTTCACAGACTCTTTGTAAATATTTTGAAAAAAAAAAGGAATACACACATTTTTTTTTTTTTAAATCAATAACTTATGAAGAAAAAATAAAAGACGATCTCCTCCACTTGCAGTCGATAAAGGTCCTTTATATCACAAAAAAAAAAAAAAATCCCCAGTGTATTTTCTATTATCACACACACACACACACACACACACACACACACACACACACACACACACACACACATGCATGTAATTCATTCCAGCATGGTCGTGCTTGAGTGAACAAGAAAATTAACATTCTATTGTTAAACCAAAACACAAACAGTGTTAAAAATCTCCATGACCTTCATTTACTTAAACACTTCTGTTGTTGAGATTATTGAATTTTTCAAGGAGAAAAATGTTTCCTTTTTGCCTTCAAAAACAGTTTGCTTAGCACAGTAGATCTTTGAACAAAGAGGATTAAGCATGCTTTGGGGAAGTGTAAAAACTGAACAGCACAGATGTGGAATTTCATTGTTTTGCACTTGAACAAACATCTGATCCTGAAACATCACCAGGAAAATCTGGCAATGCACAGTACCGATATAATGACACACAGGGTGTAAAGAGGAAGCACTCTATCATTGGAACATGTATTGGCTTCAAATACATCAGGCAGGATGTTGTCATTGTACCCAGACAGATAGTCACTCCGTAGATACTCCATATCTCATCGAGACTGTCCCCTAACAGTTATTCCATCTCTCATCGAGATGTACCCCTACAGAGAGCCACTTTTAATTTCACATCTACAGATTGTTATTTAAAATACATTTGTTAAGAGCAAGCCTGTCAGTGGTAATACACAACTTGTATATAATCCACATTACCCTCCTCCCAAACAGCAAACAAAACATTACCCCCTCCCCAACAGGACACTAAACATTACCCCCTCCCCAACAGGAAACAAAACATTACCCTCTCCAACAGGAAACAAGACATTATCCCCCCCCCCCAACAGCAAACTAAACATTACCCCCTCCCCAACAGGAAACAAAATGTTATCCCCTCCCCAACAGCAAACTAAACATTATCCCCTCCCCAACAGCAAACTAAACATTATCCCCTTCCCAAAAGGAAACAAAACATTATCCCTTCCCCAACAGGACACTAAACATTACCCTCCTCCCCAACAGAAAAATGAACATTACCCCCCTCCCCAACAGAAAAATAAACATTACCCTCCTCCCCAACAGCAATCTAAACATTACCCTCCTCCCAACAGGAAACTAAACATTACCCACATCTTGAATTTACCAAAATTATAACTTCTAAAAATAAATCAAATGTATGAGCGTATTAATACAAAAGATTATTTCGAGGAACTAATCCTGGGATATTGAAACAAAGAACTTTGCAAATCCTAAAACAAAACACTCAGTAATTATAAGACATGAGCATGAATTCAATTTGAAGACCTAAAATGGTTTTTAAAAATGAGCGTCCCTTATTCTCTCACTGACATTTTAACACGCCATTATTTATAACTAATTAACATGATATCATCTTTATCTAGATAAAATCAAACAATTCTACAATTCAAATGCAGATTCGTTTCCTTGTTATAAATTTGCAATGGAAAATTAGCCTTCTTTCCTCCAAGGCTAAATTAGTGAAATGTTTCATAAAAGTTTTATTTTAAGGAAGTCACTGCAATGTTGTGTTGGTAGGTAATTTATTACCAATAAAAATAAAAAATAAAAAAAACCACCACGATCTTGTGATCAATTCCAATCATGCACAACAGAAAGCCAAATCATTAATCATCTACAAATTTTGTTGAATCACTTCTGCAACAAAGGTGGCTTTAAATTACCTTCATAATAACATTTTTTTTTCTTAGATTGTAATCAAAATGCATTTAACACTTCAAAAATAAATCTTGTGGACCTTAATAGTCGGATCTAATTGAACTTTAATATTACAAGGTGTTGAAAAGAGAAGTTTATTTGTTAAGAGTTCATTATAAATACACGGTGTTTTATCATGTCAACTTAACACAAAAACAGAAACCATCAATGTCTACAGACTGTCTACACAGTGGTAAAACCATCAATGTCTACAGACTGTCTACACAGTGGTAAAACCATCAATGTCTACAGACTTTCTACACAGTGGTAAAACCATCAATGTCTACAAACTGTCTACACAGTGGTAAAACCATCAATGTCTACAGACTGTCTACACAGTGGTAAAACCACCAAAGTCTACAGACTGTCTACACAGTGGTAAAACCATCAATGTCTACAGACTGTCTACACAGTGGTAAAACCATTTTTTTATTAGCATGTACAACTGAAATAATCCCAGGAAACGCCCACTGTAAACGACCTAAGGTAGAATTACTGATGATGGCATATCTATATTTAGACGTCCACTAACACCTGGAGATTTACACCAACTTGTCATGCATGGCCACACACGGACTGTAACACCAGACAACTTACGCATCAAGGTCACTACTATCTGAAACCTCGACGCAAAAACACCAAAAATTTTCAATTCTTCTAGATGTTCTAATGTACAATTTACAAAATGAGAAGGCAGACGTTTCTGAAGATTCTACATTTCAGATGAAGAAATATTAATTTACAAAATCTGCAATACACAATCAGACAAGAGTACCTACCAAATCACCGGAGGCCATTTTTTCTGCGAATCTTTCATTAGCTTCTGCGACATTTTGATATGTGGGATTACAGGTCTGGAAGTGCGCCTCCACAACACTCTCTGTCACCTGCTCGATCAGAGCACGTCTCACATCCGACGGACCCTGCCGCACTTCCTCCAACAATTTTGATGGGTCAGTTTCTATGATTTCTTCTTCCTCTAAATCCATATTTGGATCTTTCCCACCACTACTTGTACTTCCTGCCCTACCGTTATGATCTGATAAATTCAAGTCGGTATTTATTTTACCCAAGGACACATCACTAACACTTGGACTTTCTGGCTCAAGTTTACACGTGGCTTCGGGCGGAGAGAAGTTACTCTCGAACAAGAGAGTTGAAGGGTCCATGAACATTTTTTCATTCATCTGATTTAACATTTTGAGGTCCATCTGAGCCAGTAGATCGGCACTGTTTTCCAGTCCGCTACAGTTGGAGAAGTTACTTCCTGGCTCTGCCTTTATGTTCATTGTCAGGTTGTCAATCTCCTCCAACATCATGTCACTGTTTGCCACACCCATTTGGTGAGTTCCATTGTATTTTTCGCCCATGTTGTCATTCGTAATCGGAGATTGACTCTTGCTACTCACTGGGCTACTGAAACTCGAGTATCCGGAGTCCTGGCAGTTTCCATTTCCATTCACCTCGCTCACGCTCATCTGAGAGGTCAGGTGATGTGGATTTTGATGTTGCTGAGGTCTCTGCAGTGGCTGAGGTTGCTGCTGGCTGTTGCCTGGGTTGCGCTGATGCTCTCGGAAGCTAACCTGGGCTGCCTGAAGAAAAGCCTGCATAAGTTCTTCTTTAAATGTGCCATTTTGTTGCAAAACTTTCTGAAGTTCAGCCATGCGCATCTTCTGTAGCTCCTGGGGAGATGTAGGGTAAGGGGCTATTGGCAGGTTACCTCCGTGGCCCCGCCCATCGCTTGAGGAATCTTTTAACCTCTTTGGCCTTCTACCAAGTCTGGAGGCTGCAATAAAAGAATCATATTTTGCTATAAGATGATCAAATAGAAAATATCAATGACACATTTTAATTCAAAGGCACAATGCTACTGACTGTATTTGTTTCATATACACCAATTAAACCATCATAATCAAAAACAAGGAAAACTGATGCTCATGTATCTCCTCACACATACACACACACACACCCTCATCTATCTCCTCACACATAGACACACACACACCTTCATCTATCTCCTCACACATACAAACACACACCCTTATCTATCTCCTCACACATACACAAACATCCTCATCTATCTCCTCACACACAGACACACACCCTCATGTATCTCCTCACACAAAGACATCCATCCTCATCTATCTCCTCACACATAGACACACACACCCTCATGTATCTCCTCACACATAGACACACACACCCTCATCTATCTCCTCACACATAGACACATACCATCATCTATCTCCTTAAACACACACACACCCCTATGGAGATCTGGGTTAGAATAGGTCCCCAATTCCCATTGCTTGTTGTAAGATGTGACTAAATGGGGTGGTCCTTCAGATGAGACCACAAAAACAGAGGCCCCGTGTCACAGCAAGTGTGGCACAATAAAGATCCCTCCCTGCTCATAGGCCATAAGTGCTGAGCATAGACCTAAATTTTGCAGCCCTTCACCGGCAATGTCTCTCCAGTGGGACGTTAAACAATATACAATCAACCAATCCCCTCACACATACACACACTCCTTTATCTCCTCCCCTCCCACCCATCTATTATCTCCTCCCCTCCCACCCATCCATTCCCCCCCCCCCCAACCTATCGCCTCATACATTTCCCAAATTTGCCTCATCAAAAGCCCTCATCTATCTTCTCACAAGCCCTTTAATGAATTTGGACTATAATACAAAATCAGTATGACCCAGAGATTTTATAAACCAAGGATATTGTCAAGGCCATGGTGACACGTGCTATCCCCCTCTCCTCTTTATACTGGTCAAATAACCTACATACATACTCTGTGTTGTCTTGATTTTAAGATAATGCCGGTGAAGAATGTTTTTTTTTTTTGTTTTTTTTTTTTTAGGAATACAACAAATAAAGATGTGCGAGTGCTTTTTGGGGAGGAACCAACAGACTCATGACCAAGTAATCCCAGTGCTGTGACCCCAGTGCTCTTGACTAATGCTTGGTTTTGCTCTGGATATTGTATAACCTTCTTTTTTCTGTGGGGGTGATAATTTTGGCTAATTTTGGCAGTTTGGTATCATGCCACCAAATTTTCAATAGTGTCTGCAATCATTATATATATTTTTGCAAGAACGAGACGTTCGAATCTCGGCCGCGGCGTTATGTGAGCAAGTTTGCCAGTTTACTTGCGGAAGGTCGGTGGTCTCTTCCCAGGTACATTGTATCTGGGTTCTCTCCTCCACCAACAAAAACTGGACGCCACCAGATAACTGAAAAATTGTTGAGTGTGGCGGAAAGCAATAAATAATCAATCAATCAAGCAAGCAAGAACGAGAACTTGGCAACAGGCAAGTAATGACCATTGGCTGCTCATTTCTTGTTTTTGACGTTTTGGATCTTCATGTCTGCCAAAATATACATGTATTCTGCAAAACTTTCTTTTCTAAATGTACATATCATGAGGTAGAAAATCACAATTTACACCCACAGAAAAACACCACCACAATTGCAACAATTTACACCCACAGAAAAAACAAAAACCTGCCACAATTTACACCCAAAGCAAAAACAAAACAAAACCAAAAAATGTCATTATCGCCACAATTTACACCCACAGATTCCCCCCTCTCCCCGCTCTACAGCACCAATGTTGTGCTTTGTTTTTCAGTGATCATAATGTTGTGCTTTGTTTTTCAGTGATCATAATGTTGTGCTTTGTTTTTCAGTGATCATAATGTTGTGCTTTGTTTTTGTTGAAGTGTTCCCACTGTTGTGCTTAGTTTTGATTGATTGATTATATTTTGTTTAACATCCCGCTTGAGAATCTTTCACTCATATGGAGACGTCACCATTGCTGGTGAAGGGCTCCAAAATTTAGGTCTATGCTCAGCACTTATGGCCTTTAAGCAGGGAGGGATCTTTATTGTGCCACACTTGCTGTGACATGGGGCCACGGTTTTTGCAATCTCATCTGAAGGACCACCCCATTTAGTTGCATCTTACGACAAGCAAGGGGTACCGAGGATCTATTCTAACATCCTGGATCCCACAGAGCATTTAGCTATAAAGTGTTCCCAATGTTGTGCTTAATTTTGAAGTGTTCCCAGAAAATGTACAGGAAACTACTGGGATCAACGTTTACAATTTGCAGTGGTTTCCCTCTTCACAACATGTTACATGTTATACTGTTTTGGTCTGTTACTAACAACTGAACCTTGTCGACACCAGAGGTATATTTTGGACTCCATTAAAGCACAAAGTATCCTACCTTGAAGGACTCCTATTACAGTGTGGTAGTGTGACACCTGTGTGCCACCTGTAAAGGACTCCTATTACAGTGTGGTAGTGTGACACCTGTGTGACACCTGTGTGCCACCTGTAAAGTACTCCTGATTATTGATCAGTCAAAGACCATCAAACTTGGCCTCAATACCTTGTAGCAACAGAGATGGTTGTTTTTCCTCTCAGAGAAGGAACATTAAAAGATCAGAGTAGAAACTAGAATAATCCAAATCAACATCTCTCTTTCTGACATTGCTGTCAGCTTCCCTGGAGCTACCCACATCAGAGTACACAGACCTGTCAGCTACTTTTCCAATCATAATGACTTTTTAAACAGTTTCACATTTTACCAACCTGCGACTTCCAGTTGCCCCAAGTTCTTCATATTTTCATTTTTCTCGGTTAATCGAAGGAACAGAATTTTGATGGCTCCAAGGGGGGATTGTTTTATGTTACTATGAATATATCCCTCACATCAACAGAATGTTATTTCAGATACCCAGTAGATGATTGTCAGGTGAAACACAAAGATAAATATTGGATAACATTAAGCAAAGTTTATTGCCAAAACAATTTCCATAAATTTTGAGTAGATTGTGAAATTTAACATCACGTAACGATCAGAAGAGAGATTTGTATGTAAAAACCAAACCCAAGTTACCATAAAACTTCTGAAGTTCTAATCCAAACCCCCATCTCTCTCTCTCTCTCTCTCTCTCTCTCTCTCTCTCTCTCTCTCTCTGTTTTAAGCACTATGTATGATAATGTATTGTGAGTCATTTTACACACTTTACTGTTGGATTGAATCATTCAAGAAAAGAAAGTCATGGGAAAAAAAAAATTAAATCACTTGAGATTCAGAGAGTGACAATAGACTGCATCACGATAAGACTGTATCACAACCTGTTTTTGATAACTTACAATGAACAGATTTTGTTAACTGTATCATGAACAGTTTTTGTTAAATGTTCCATGACCATGCAGTTTTTCGGTAACTCAGGCATTTTTTTTTTTTTGGTTAGAGATATAACCAGCCCCCGTTACCTGATTATCAACAAAAATATGAGAAAATATTTGTCATTTTCACGCCAGCATTTTACCCTAAGGTGAAAATAAAATCAATTGCGCACAGCCTAGGTCAATGACTGTCACTGTGTACCTTCATCGTGAACCTTAGTATTTATCCTGGAGAAACTAAAGTGTTAATGTCTAATTAGCAGCAGGGAAATACCGATAAGTTCTAACAAGCTAAAGTTCATACACCTTCTCATAAAACAGTTAATAACTAATAGAAAATCCAAGGAAAAAAAATTCTATATTTCATCTATTCTTTCTTTCTTTCTTTTTTTTTTTAAATAAAAAAAGGGGGTTTTTCCACAATACTGTGCAATATGTATCATTTTACTATAGCTAAGCAATCCTCATCATTTCATTTATCTATCATTTCTATTTAACTAATTATTATCGTCGGATTTATCCATCACTTTATAATAACCAATCATTGTCATTACTCTTTAAACAGTTATCAAATATATACGGATCCCAAGAGACACGAATTAAATGATCATGCTCTGTTTACCCCCTCACCTCTCAACCCCCTCCCCCCCTTGTGCTCAAGACCCTCTGGGTCTGAATGACCTTATCTAAATTTAATCCTCATGACTTCAGTTAAAAGTCAAAAAAAAAAATCTTAATCTGACAGGCATGACTGATACATGTCTATTGCTTACAAGGATTTATATTTCAACCCTTTAGCAGTATAGTGGTCAGTATCCCCGCCTGTCACATGGGAGACCGGGGATCAAATCCCTGCCGGGGAGGATTTATTTAAGACGTCTCAATATGAGTGAAAAATTCTCGACGGGACGTAAAATAAACAATCAATCAACTTTCAACCCTTTAGTAAACTGCATTTACTTCAGTTTGTTTTATGTTGTGTGTTTTTTATTTTTTTATTTCCATTAAGGATGGTTAAATCAGGAGTTGATTAAACCCTGGACTGATGGAGGAGGAAGGTTTATGAACACCTATATGCATTATGAAAACAGCTGACATCATTCAAGACGGTAAGGATGTGTATTAACAAGTATCATGTGTCGCTTGTAGAGATGTGGATTCTACCTGTGCGTTGTAACAGTTTTTCTACCCACTTATTATGCATATATTCCTGCTCAGGTGACACCGGTTTCATGAGAAGGCATGCCTGCTTAGTAATTACCTGCCATTATGCAGATACCGTGACACAGAAAGACAATTTCAATTTATAATTTCCTTTGTCAATATGAATATCTCCTCATTAAATAACACTGATCCTCCTAATACATTTTTTGCGCAAATTCTGATTTTTCTCGACTGATCTGTATATATTTTACGGACTGTTAACCATTCATAAAAAAAAAAAAAAAAAAGAATTATTGTATTACACCACCATACTTGTTCTGTTAAATTGTGGCGTGGATCAAAAGGAGTGGACATCTTTATGTTGTTGTTCACTTCAAGTCATTGTACAGGTGAGTGATACTTTATCATAAACAAGGTTAAAGAGGCACACACTGTTATCCAAATCGTGGGTTTTAAAAATTTTTTTTTTGGATTATATAAAAACACTTATCGATAAACTGAACAGTAATCATATCAATGCGGACAATTTTGAGCAATCTAAATGCATCAATGACTCTGTTACAGAAATACAAAAATCGCCTGGAATTCAAAGGTTTTTTCATGCAGACTTGGACTTTCAAAGGTGTCGATTTTTTTTTCTTTTAAAAGAAAATCATTTAAATACCTGGGGGTTTGATGGGTATTCATTTCAATACTTGCTTTTATTGGATTATTCAGTTTCTTATAATTAAATAATTATCAATCATTATTTTAATGTTAACCTTTCCATGATCAAACTGTTTTTAAACTACTTTGCACTTGTTGAGATGAGGCATTCACTAGCTTGTTGAGATGTGGTATTCACTAGCTTGTTGAGATGAGGCATTCACTAGTTTGTTGAGATGTGGCATTCACTAGCTTGTTGATATGTGGTATTCACTAGCAGTATCTTCGCTACTTCAATGTGTTGAGATTCACTAGCTTATCAAGCAGTATCTTAGCTAAAGTTCCATGTATGTTTCATCTAGCTCTTGTTTATCCAAAGGTCATTCTGATCCCCAGGTAAAATGGCTGTACTGATCCCCCAGGTAAAATGGCCGTACTGATCCCCAGGTAAAATGGCTGTACTGATCCCCCAGGTAAAATGGCCGTACTGATCCCCCAGGTAAAATGGCCGTACTGATCCCCAGGTAAAAGATCCCCCAGGTAAAATGGCTTTACTGATCCCCCAGGTAAAATGGCTTTACTGATCCCCCAGGTAAAATGGCTTTACTGATCCCCCAGGTAAAAATGGCTGTACTGATCCCCCAGGTAAAAATGGCTGTACTGATCCCCCAGGTAAAATGGCCGTACTGATCCCCAGGTAAAATGGCTTTACTGATCCCCCAGGTAAAAATGGCTGTACTGATCCCCCAGGTAAAATGGCTTTACTGATCCCCCAGGGTAAAAATGGTCATTCTGATTCCTTGGATAAATTTTAGTTTACACTCAAGTTTTATCTCGCTCAATTTTTTTTACACCTTTTCTGATTTCTACCCACGGTGTGCGTTCTCTCAATGGACACTGTGCAGCAATGTTCAACTTTTGCAGGCTTGCACCAATATACTGAAAGCAAGAGTCTCAATTTCTCTTTTGTTGTTTTTTTTTGTATGAGCGGTCGAAAAGTATTAATTTTTGTGATAAAATGAGAATTTTCAACATTAAAAATATTTTATTTTCACAAAGTTCAACTATGCAACAAATTTCCAAAAGTTGTGATAAAATTGTTTTTCCATCATTTTTGCACAAAAAAGAACTGTATTGTGTCTCTTTAGGACCATACAAGAGGTCCACATACCTTAACACTCATCATGACCATTTTGCTCTCACAGTCACATGAAACTAGAGAACTCTTGCAATGGCCCCGTACTTTTGACAGGACGACTGTGCAGACATTATATTCTGTCTGGTTGTATGTTTCGATCACATTTGACCTTTTTAATCTTCCATAATTCTAGTTTATCATAATTTTTGTCGGATTCCTCAATATGCACACTACTGTAAAATGTCTCTAACATGTTTTTTGGGTTTTTTTTGGTTGTTTTGTGTATTGTCAAGAATTTTTTGCTCAAATTAAGATGTTACCGATGACGTAGGTAAAGTACCACAAATTAATCTTTTATTTGTAATTTTCAGTTGGATTGGTTCATAGGTATTAATCAATGCAGTTTGATCATTACGGTAGTTTAGTCTGTAGTGCATTCCCTTCACGTGTGGGAAAATCATGTTCTGCTCCTTGACAAATTCTTCTTCCCTTGTCAATCACTCAGCATTAAAGATGAAATTTACAGGCCTTTCAGATGAAACCTTAAAAACTGCAGTCCCATGTAGGCACTGTAACAGTGAAGCAATCTTCACTGCTAATTAGTGGTTGGGAGTGCCTGGTATAAATGTGTGGGCCTAGTCTAGTACAAATTCATGTAATGCATGTGATGCCTCCAAAAAAGTGAAGATATTATTGAAAGGATGTAAAACCCATCAACCGTCATTACATCATGAAGCTATGCCACATGAAGTTCTGTGCCAAATGAAGCAATGCCACATGAAGTTCTGTGCCACATGAAGCTGTGTGCCAAATGAAGCTATGCCACATGAAGTTCTGTGCAAAATGAAGCTGTGTGCCAAATGAAGCTATGCCACATGAAGTTCTGTGCAAAATGAAGCTGTGTGCCAAATGAAGCTATGCCACATGAAGTTGTGTGCCACATGAAGCAATGCCACATGAAGTTGTGTGCCAAATGAAGCTATGCCACATGAAGTTGTGTGCCACATGAAACTATGCCACATGAAGTTGTGTGCCACATGAAGCAATGCCACATGAAGTTGTGTGCCAAATGAAGCTATGCCACATGAAGTTGTGTGCCACATGAAACTATGCCACATGAAATTGTGCTACATGAAGCTATGCCACATGAAGTTGTGTGCCACATGAAGCTATGCCACATGAAATTGTGTGTCACATGAAGCTATGCCACATGAAGTGTGCCACATGAAGCTATGCCACATGAAATTGTGCTACATGAAGCTATGCCACATGAAGTTGTGCCAAATGAAACTATGCCACAGAGAGTACTACATAGAGTTGTAGATAACATCTCAATGTATAATTTTTAATATGATGTAACATTTCATTAAAATCATGTTGTTTGGTGTGATTTCCTTGTTGATTTCAAACATATATACTACAACAATTTCAAACGTATATTAAAGCAATATAGGGATGGAAATTAGGATCCGATTCATATGACATACACCTGAATTGGAACCAGTGACATTTTTTTTTTAAGTGCCTGCCCACTTTGCTCTGTAAAAAGCATCAACTGCCCCAAAACTATGCTAAAAATATCCTAGAAACTTGCAACCAAAAATTAGCTTATTTCCAAAAACAACTTCTGAATATGTATCCTTACAAATCACTGTGCACTAGATTGAAGTAGTCACTAACTCACAGGTTTATGCAATGGTCTCATTCATGCCTGCATTTTTATTTTTATTTTTAGATTACAGCCTCTGTTGACTAACTAATTACTGATTTCTCTACTCTCTGTATGAAGTGGTTTATTTTCTGTGTAATTGTCATCATTTTGAATAAATAATCATCCTCTGTATTCCTCTTTTGGAGAAAAAAAAAATTAATAAAAAAGTCACTAAGCAGCAATATTTGTCAAAATTATCGGATGTGTTTAGAGCTAGCAACGAGTACATTCTCTGGAGTAAAAGTACAAAACAGCAACATGCAACAAAGTCCGATTACAATCCTGATTACAATCACGAAAACTGAATTAAACTGCATTCTAGGATCTCCGATTACAATCCTGATTACAATCACGAAAACTGAATTAAACTGCATTCTAGGATGTCCGATTACAATCCTGATTACAATCACGAGAACTGAATTAAACTGCATTCTAGGATCTCCGATTACAATCCTGATTACAATCACGAGAACTGAATTAAACTGCATTCTAGGATGTCCGATTACAATCACGAGAACTGAATTAAACTGCATTCTAGGATCTCCGATTACAATCCTGATTACAATCACGAGAACTGAATTAAACTGCATTCTAGGATGTCCGATTACAATCACGAGAACTGAATTAAACTGCATTCTAGGATCTCCGATTACAATCCTGATTACAATCACGAGAACTGAATTAAACTGCATTCTAGGATGTCCGATTACAATCCTGATTACAATCACGAGAACTGAATCATACTGCATGCTAGGATGTCCGATTATAATCAAGGGAACAGCACTCTGACAATAATATCATAATTACATTACTATTATAATCCTCCAGAAAATTGTATGTTCTAGGAGTTCCAAAAATAATATTTTCAGAAATAAATGATCTAATATTTTTTTTCTTTTCTTTTTTTTCTGTTTTTTTTTTCTTTTTTTCTCTTTAATTTCTCTTATGATGTATCTATTTGTCAGCTACCAAAATTTGAAAAACTTTGTCTTCATTGGTTTATCTTCTGATAGAAGATTGTGAATTCAGAGTCTGTTGTTTTAAATCCTTTATTTGAGAGTATTTATCTATAAACATTCACAATTTCATTGATAAAAAAATTGATGAATTCAAAATTTGATACAAATATAGCTTTTTTTATGTTTGATGATTTGATACTATTAATTGCTCTCTGTGCTGGCGACACACATCAATTCAGCCCTGTGACATCAGCCATCAATGACAACAACTGATAAATCGATTCTGGTGCGATTCCACGATTTCTGTTTTATTGGACATCATCCCATTAACCCTAACTTTATAGTACTCAGCCTGAGGGGTAGTTAAACTCTCCTCCAGAAACTATGGACGATGAAATCAACTGTCTGAGTGGTAGTTAAATAGTTAAACTCTCCTCCAGAAACTATGGACGATGAAATCAACTGTCTGAGCGGTAGTTAAATAGTTAAACTCTCCTCCAGAAACTATGGACAATGAAATCGACAGTCTGTAGCATCAATCCCGATATTTCTGGCTGGTGGATATGTCAAACCACCACCCACCACCCCCAATAAAAAATTTCTTGAAAATGAGATAGAATGGGGGAAATGAGACAGAAATGAGAGAATGGGAGAGATTCAAGAGAATGAAGAAAATTGAGCCCTAGAATGAGAGAGAAAAGAGTGAGAGAATGAGAAATGAGTGAGAGAATGAGAGAAATGAGTGAGAGAATGAATGAGTGAGAGAATGAAATGAGTAAGAGAATGAAATGAGTGAGAGAAAGAAATGAGTGAGAGAATGAAATGAGTGAGAGAATGAATGAGTGAGAGAATGAAATGAGTGAGAATGAAATGAGTGAGAGAATGAGTGAGAGAAAGAAATGAGTGAGAGAATGAATGAGTGAGAGAATGAATGAGATAATAAAACGAGTGAAAGAATGGAAAGATCTCTTAGTGTGTATTTTTATCTACTTCATAATCACAAAGCCTCACAAATAACAAAAGAATTCTAAATACACACTGCAAAACTAAACAGCTCCCTACTTTGCTGTTTCTGTATACCAATATCAACAAAACACTGACCTTGGATATAATTCAGTATTTACAGAGTTCTACACAATACGCATTCTAATCTTAACCCTCCAGGAATACATGTGCACCCAAGCACAGGTTTAGAATACTTTAACTTTTATGTAAGAGATAGATAAATATTTCTTAACAAGTTGGATTAAATCCTCTTCTTACTTGCATATATAAGGAAGAGAAATCACGGTCTTTACATATTACTTATAGCAGAGGGAGTGAAAGCCACAAAAAACACAAGATTTCTCTTTTGGTAATCAATTTGCCTGATAAGTCGAAAAATGAATTTCCGACAGTCAGAATTCAAATTCAGATGTGTAAGAAGGAAACCGGACTGTAGTAACCGGTTCACTTGTGTGTGGTGTTCGGTGCAGGCCATTATTTCAACTGAGTTTTGTACCGGAGACCGGGGTCAAATACGCCTTTTCATTTAAGCAAAGTACACAGAAGGTGCACTTTATCACTGACAATCTATTAACTATTAATCTGACAGTTTGTTACCTCTAGCATTCAAATAATACATTTTATGAAAACTGAAAGTTACTTGAATATATTTTTCAAAAGTTTCATTGAAGTTGCATGACTTAAACGCCAATTACAATGATTTTAAACTTGTTTTAAATCTGCCCTCAGGAATAAAAGCATTATCTTTGTGAGAATAGATTTGTCATAACAATTTTTTGAATCTTACTGTATGCCTTTCAGGCAGAATTTATTCTATCATTGTACTTTATCAACACTTCTAACGATCAGATTTAATTTCTTATTATCTGGAATTTTTTTTCTTTGGTCATGAAATAATACTTTATCTACAGTAGATACTGTTTCAATATAACACTAAAATGTTCAGCCAGAACAATTTACTGTTGAGGAACTCAACTGTAATTCACAAAATTGTACTCTTAATAAAAATGACATATTTGCTGTTCTTTTGAAATGCTGTAAGCACTAAATTCAACAAACATTACACAGTCCAATCTAATGTGCTCCTGCTTTTGACCAGTTAAGTAATCTCTTTTTATCTACATTCAGACCATATGACCTTGAATGACCAGTCTGATCCTTGGGTCATTGTGCTGATAACTGGACATTTGGCAGGTGAGACCTTGGGGATTTAAATGGACAAAATATTTGTGTTTGTGGGCTGGATTACTTTACCAAGGCCAATATGCCACAAACAAGGCTCACAGCCAGCAAATTAGCCAGATAGTGGTCACTAGCTGAGATAACGAGCTAGACCTGGACGATAGCTACAAAATTTCAGTTTATATTCTACTGTCTGGGACTTTTTTGAATGGAGAAATTCAGACATTTTCCTCCAAACAATGATTTTCATTCATTTCAGTTAAATCTGTGACTACCCTGTCAAAAAGAACAGGTCAGTCATTAAATCCATCATTTGGAGCCAGAATTTTCTCAGTAATAAAACATCTACTAAGTGCCAAGACCAAAAACAAAAATCACCATTTCTGTTCTCCCATCTTGACAATCTCTATCTAGTAATGGCACACATATTTTTTCTTTTCTTTGAAATTCCAAACATGAATGCCAGCAAACATTTCTATGTCTGGTTCAGAACTTGACTCTGCTCTCCTGGATCCACTTAAACCACGACTACGGGTTCGAACTGCATCTGACACCGATTACCCTCCACTGCCATCAAATATCTAGTGCCACCTTTAACTACCATCACCCCACAGTGGCACCGCGGCGCTGCAAACATTACAACATTCCAGTGAGAAGAACCATCCTTCTGTGTGGATTTAAGGTTTAGCAATTGTATTCCATAACTAGCAAAGCATCTTCACAGCAGTAATAATGCCTCCCTCAGAAGAGGACTATTGTTTCCTATTATATGGGTTCTTTATTTTTCAGTCCACCTCTCTCAATAACAAACTGAATGCCATTACTGCCTGAATTTCCCATAAAACTGAAACATCACTAAGATCTTTTTCAATTCAAATCATGGTTTTTCCACAGTTTTTTTTTTTTTTTTTGGGGTACAATACATTTCTTCGAAGGCACTGCATTTTGTGCTATACAAATGTACTTCATCCTCTGATCAATATTTCTCATAAACTTTTCTGAATACTTAATGTTTGTTCATCTGGGGAAAAATTGTTCAAACCAGCATGACCAATGCAATGGTTCATATTCAGACAAAAAATTTCAATGCACTGCAATTTTCTCAATTTTGATGCTTTTAAACCTCATGGAACTTGTAAGATAGACTGATCCTTTATAAATCAATTTGCATTGTGCCAAATTTTGTGTACACAAATAAAAAAAAAATTCCTTTAAAAATGACACATCAAACAGTTTACAATATCAAATCCTCTAGAGAGCTTCAATTACGATCAAATGGATTTTCTGCGAGTCATCTCTGACTGTCAGAAGTCTATGACAAATCACTCTTAGTTACGGTACAGCCATTATATTAGTAACATAGACATAGGTGTGGGAAATAAATTGAGAATTTGAAGTCTCTTCAATGTTTTAAGGTATAGATAAGTCACTACCTACACTAAACAAATTTAGACCATTTATGCACCTTCAAATTAAACAACTCAAAAACTCAGGTCCAAATTAAGTCAAAACACAGGTCCAAATTAAATAACTCTAAACACGAGTCCAAATTAGACAAGTCAAAACACAGGTCCAAATTAAACAACTCAAAACTCAGGTCCAAAATAGACAACTCAAAACACGAGTCCAAATAAAACTCGAAACACAGGTCCAAATTTGACAACTCATAACAAACAATTCAAAACATAGATCCACATTAACACCTCAAATCACAGGTCCATATTAGACAACTCAATCCCCCCCCCCCCCCCCCCAAAAACCACCCAACAAATCAAAATCCCTCAAAAAGTTACACCACTCACTAAACAAGTGCAGATTAGACACCTCATCGTACAAAATCCCTCAAAAAGTTACACCACTCACTAAACAAGTGCAGATTAGACACCTCATCGTACAAAATCCCTCAAAAAGTTATACCACTCACTAAACAAGTGCAGATTAGACACCTCATCGTACAAAACCAATGTCAGGCCACTAAGAAATAAGTTCACGTTGGAAAACTCAATAAAAAAAAAAATTCCAGTGCAGTTCAAAACCTGTCATCAATGACCAGCGGTGCCTTGTAAATTTCACAAATGCATTTATCTCTCATAATTTTTGCTAGTCCTTCCAATACTCCCAGTACTTAGATTTTTAGCTCCCCGAAGTACTTCTATGAGTATGATTGTCAGATCTAGTGCCTACCTTCCCGCGACATTCCGACAGCGAAGCACTTTTTGAGTCGACAGTACTGACAGCTGTTCCGAGTGAAGGGTGTAATCTCACATTTCTCCTCATTGGAACATTTGTGTGTCATTCCTTGTGTGATACAGCGACGAAAAAACCCCTGAAACAGATATCGATGTGATACAGTGTTACTTTGAATAGATATTGACACACCCTTACAGATATCAATGTGCAAGTTTTAATCTGAATATTTTTTTTATTATTATTATGTACCAAGTTTCTTGAGCACTTTTTTCATGTATAAAACACATTTAAAAGTACTTTACATCATAATAAAATGCCATATCATATAAAAAATACCAAACATATAAAACATAAATTTTTTTTTTTTTGAATAGAGATCAACACAATTTAACAGACATCAATGAGACACAGTATTAATCTAAATAGATATCAATGAGACACAGTATTAATCTAAATAGATATCAATGAGACACAGTATTAATCTAAATAGATATCAATGAGACACAGTATTAATCTAAATAGATATCAATGAGACACAGTATTAATCTAAATAGATATCAATGAGACACAGTATCAATCTAAATAGATATCAATGAGACACAGTATTAATCTAAATAGATATCAATGAGACACAGTATTAATCTAAATAGATATCAAAACAACCTACTATGTAATATCTATAAAACAGAACAGATATCACCATAGCCCAATATGGAACAGATCTCAAAATACAAAAGCTTTCATGGGATGTGGTAAATACTGTTTGGTCAAATAAGTATTACAGTTTGTAAAAAAAATCTTTTAAACTACAAAAATTCACTGGAGTTTAGAATGGACAAAGAGGACCTTTTGGTTTTCATATTTCATTTATAATTTGACAGAATGGAAGATTCGTGTGATTTAAGGTATTGTTACAGAAATATTCTACAAAATCAACAGTAGGGAGGATGAGGAGGGAAAGGGAGCGTGTGCATACTCTGTACCATTCAAGCATTGCATATTTCTCTCCGACCTTGTTTGTACCATTTAATCATTAGAAAATATTTCTCTCAGATGTTGAAACAGTGTCAATTTTTAAATACCACATGACTTAATACTAACACAGGTATGAAAAAAAAAAAGAAAAAGAAAAGAAACACTGGGTCAGGAAGGAAATTGAATGGTACATATATGTCTGTATGTGCACCTGCCAGAGATATCGCCTCAGTACACTGGCTCTAGTCATCAGACATCCGATCAAGGCTCTCGTATTTAATATCAGCTGTCCCTGTATCAGAACATCTGTACCAGAATCACGACATTACTGCAGTCTCCTTTACATGTAAAACTAATGCACTTAATGACAGACGATTCGAGAATCTTAAGTTTGAATTTATCTACACATAAAACATGTAAAAAGAGGCTGCCGTTAAGAACTACAAAGATGTTGGAAAATAAAGTTTCTGATTAATTCTTTGACGTAATAAATCCCGAAATATCAGATTGTTTAATTTTCTTTTTTTTACTTCACTTTTTTTTTTTTCTGTGCAATTAAGAAACCTTAACAGAGCAGTCTAGATAACTATCTAAATGATACCATTAATTATTAATAATGTACGGGGATTCTTTCAACATTGCTCTATTAAATTGTATACTGCTGTACGATCACTTATTCCCTTTGAGTCTTTGTTCTCGGAGCTTTATAATTAGCTGAAATGCGCAGATAAAACCTCTCCTTATAAAAAGGCTTTCCTCTCTCCCTGGGGCTTCATTAAATAGTCCACAGATATACACACACAGAGGAATGATTTCCCTTAACTACTATGTTCTAAATTAACAACAATTTATACTCAACTAAGATGAAAGTATATACATTTTTCTGACTCCAAATGATTTTTTTTTCTTTGAATACGAGACCTTAAATCCTTTTTATCTATGTACATCTAGATTAGAGATGAAAGTTCACATTTTTTGAATATAATTTTTCAAAAGGATAAAGTGTTGCTTTACATTCTGATCGATAAGGTTGATGAAAACTGCCCCTCCCACAATGTGCTATGTATCCTGAAATGTCAGTCTCTGTTCACTAGGAACTATCACAACGGTTACTATGGCAAAACAATTTTCTTCATTTTGTGGATACAAGTTGTTTTCTCATGCAAAAAGAAAACTATAGAGAGCTTCAACAATTATGGGTGGTTTTAGACAGACAAAGTATAGAGGCAATGTTAATTAATCTGTACTATATAATAGGGGACACGTCACATGTTTGTTATCAAATCAATGCACAACACGGCTCACCATTTCCACATGAATGCATGATTGTGAACAACGTGTGTATGAATTTTGATAAAAATAGTACTTCAATGACTGGAAATTTCGACAGAAAGGGGAGGTAGAATGTAAACATAAGAAATAAACTTCATTTCTGTAAATTACATGAGGGAATGCACTGCAGTTCTTCAGGCTGTTCATGATGAGCTTCATGAGGTATATTGGTGTGAAGCGTCGCAGTTCACAGATTCATGTATTCATAAAAAAAGAAGTATACTTCTTAGATATATATATGTCAGACCTTACAAATATTTTGTTATCATATCAAGTCCTGTTCACTTACCTTACATCCTTCACATGAATCCACTCCGTAATGAAATCCCGAGGATTCATCCCCACAGACTTTACACGTGGGAGCTTTCATCGAGTTCTTGACGAGGGACATCGGTAATGATCCCACACCGCTGGAGCTGACAGTAGAACAGTGGTCAGTTCCGTTGGTCAGGCCTATAGTTCCATTGACACTGTTAGGGATATTCATCCCCGGTCCGGAATCACTGTGTACCGCGTTTCCCGAGCTGTAGGACATACTCATCGCCTTGTGTTGAAGGTCATGTGGACTGGAGGACGATGGAGCGACTGATGACTGGATGTCTATGTCCAAGCCCAAGGACGGTAATCTGTAAATGGTCACCAACAGAATGTGTACTGCATTTCTGAACATTGAAAATGACCCTTAGCACCAACATCTGTGCATGTCATAAAACAGCTCAGATAGAGCTAATGTTCATTGTTGTTTGTTTGCCTGACTTCAAAAATAAAGATTGTCATTATTTATCTTCGAACATGACATCACAATCTTAAAAATATGTATATATAGCATAGTATATATACCTGTTGTTTCGTTGTTGAAAATTGTACGTCCAAATTTAAAAATAAAGATTGTTATTATCATTTATTATTAAAAATAATTAATATTGGATGGGCTAGTTTTGTTGAATGAACTGTTTGCATGATTATACCTCCAAATCTGATCATAATTCATATACGATGAATAGAGCATTTCTTCAAAATGTTAATTCAAATCACAGTGACATTTTTCACTCTTCTAGGGTCAACGCTGCGAAGAATTTCTTTTGTTTTTTCCAGTTGGATTTTTGACGACTTTACTGACAAAAGACCACCCTGAAATCTGCGACACTCTCAATAAATCACAAAATAATCACAACCTCATACCATTCCCTATACGTACTACATCACACACAGTATCCTTACCATTCTCTATATGTACTACATCACACACAGTATCCTTACCATTCTCTATATACTGTATTATGCATATAATCACTAGTTAGATAGTCCGGTTCTAATTAGACAGACCAATTCTAAATAGACATCTGTATTCTAGTTAGACAGCCCAATTCTAGATAGGTAGCCCAATTCTACTTAGACAGCCCAATTCTAGATAGACAGTCCAATTCTACTTAGACAACTGGATTCTAGTTAGACAGCCAGATTCCAGTTAGACAGCTGGATTCTAGTTAGACTGACTGTAAATCACAAGAGATTGATAGGTAATCTAATTATAGGTCTCGATTCCAAACTGAATTTGGAGAACCCTATCACATACAAGCACACACATTTAATACACAAAACCAGGTGACACACATTAGAAGAGTTAAAATCAAAATATTTTGAAATCTGTGTATGTATGTAAATAAATTTCATTTTGTCCCCATGAATAAGCACCTTTCCTATCATCAAATATGGCGACAATGAAAGGTTATATGCAACATAAAAAATATATGTAAACGGTCTTTAAATTACCACACCCGAATACTTGATTATTATGTATCATTGTGTTAACATTACCGTAACACATTTTACACCTTTTTTGTATGCGTTTTTTTTTTTAACTTGATCTACAATAAACAAAAGAATTTCCGATTGAATATAGTTTTTTTTTCTTTCTATTTGTGTATTCAAAAAAATACAAGCTGGCTGAACACAAATTAAAAATTTCACAATTTCCATATACCTTTGTTTCTAGTTCTAGCTCATTCTGTGTTTGTGTTATACTGTATCACATTAATCGTCTTAATTAATCAAGGAAACTTACGAAGATCATGGAGATATCTATAATACCGAGAATAAATCAATGGAATTTGAAATTAAGTGGATTTTGAAAAACTGTACAACCATGACGAATGTCATTTAAATGTTTCGTAAATCAATAAAAAAAAAAGATGTTCTTTTTCACTAGAGAAAGTTCTCTTTCTTCAATGTCTGCATCAATATGATAAATGTGTTGCAATTCTTGTCAAAGAAAAATTGAAGATTTAAACCAAAAGTTGATAATCCATCTATCACATCCACGCTGTGTATATTGAAAAATAAGAAAGGTTTGGAATAATCTCTGATTTCTCCAGTGTAATATTGTAAAAACAGGAAGTTAGACATCTTGTAATGGCGATTGAGTCATTTATGGCACTGAAACAACATTGTCATCATCATCAACATCATCCGGTCGATAGAGTTACATTTCTATCCTGCCTCCAGTAAAAATTTAAAAAACAAAAAATTTCTCCATATATATATCAAAAAGTTTGAACTATTAGTACACTGTATAGATCCTAGTGAAGAGTGAATTCAGAAACCTCTTCATTTGGTGGTCAGACTTTATCCATATCCCTGGTGTTGGATGTTTCTGGAGTTGATATCCCTGGTGTTGGGTGTTTCTGGAGTTGATATTTCTGGTGTTGGGTGTTTCTGGAGTTGATATCCCTGGTGTTGGGTGTTTCTGGAGTTGATATTTCTGGTGTTGGGTGTTTCTGGAGTTGATATCTCTGGTGTTGGGTGTTTCTGGAGTTGATATTTCTGGTGTTGGGTGTTTCTGGAGTTGATATCCCTGGTGTTGGGTGTTTCTGGAGTTGATATCTCTGGTGTTGGGTGTTTCTGGAGTTGATATCTCTGGTGTTGGGTGTTTCTGGAGTTGATATCTCTGGTGTTGGGTGTTTCTGGAGTTGATATTTCTGGTGTTGGGTGTTTCTGGAGTTGATATCCCTGGTGTTGGGTGTTTCTGGAGTTGATATCCCTGGTGTTGGGTGTTTCTGGAGTTGATATCCCTGGTGTTGGGTGGGGGAGAGACGGGGTGGTGTGGGGGAGAGATGGGGTGGTGTGGGGGAGAGATGGGGTGGGGGAGAGACGGAGTGGGGGTGGGTCATGAAGGATTCCTCAACAATACTCATTGTTGGGTCAGCTTTTGCCTAAAGGCTGAATTAATTATAATGGTACGTGTCATTTTGTACCCCCAATAGAAACAAATTGACAGAGGCAGTGCCAATCTACGAGGTCGAGTGTTCAATGCCTCACATTTTTTCTTCTTCCTTTTACTAATATTTGTTAATTTCGATCAAATTTTCCTACATAAATTACAGTATGTATTTATTCTCATTCTACAAATGATCAAACATATATACTGCGACACTGTGTGTGTGTGTGTATATATATATATATATATATATATATATATATACATGTCTTATTCTATGTTTTGTTCTCCCTTTTATATCATGTATTCATGTGTAGATACTATTCATGTTTTGTTCTCCCTTTTATATCATGTATTCATGTTTAGATACTATTCTATGTTTTGTTCTCCCTTTTATATCATGTATTCAGGTGTAGATACTATTCATGTTTTGTTCTCCCTTTTATATCATGTATTCATGTGTAGATACTATTTTACGTTTGTGATATGTTTGTTTTTCTTCTCTTTTCTATTATGCATTCATATTTAGATACTAATTTTAAATATTAAATTTTATATTTGTATATGTGTTTTAAAGCAGGGCCACAATGAAAACTAGCTGTACGCTAATTCGTGTCATCCTGGGTAAATAAAGGATATTATTGTTATTATTATTATTATTATTATTAAACAGTAGTTATATAATGATGCATCATCTGATTTCAGAGAAATGATTTTATAACCCCTTACAACAAACTTCTTTTACAATGCACAATACACAATCAACTGACATTCAAAAATGTAATTATGTTCTGTGTTGTACTAGTATAAAGTTTTTGAAAGTGATTAAATTGGTAAAAAATAATCGAGCCCTCTTAAGGACCACTCATATTTTTTCAAGAATAAAGTTCATTTCTGCCATGCTTTGTTTTTGTTTTCTCTTTTTTTTTTTTTTTTTTTTTTTTTTTTTTACATGTGTGTCAAACAATTTCTATAAACAGGAGTGTAGTGTTCAATGCCCTTAAATGTCAGTAATGATAGTTATGTAGATACATGAGTCAGAAAATCGTACAATCATACATTTATATCTCATCAATAACACAACTCAACTAAACAGCCATGCTGGAACAACTTCACCTGAAGAGAGCAACTCTGGGCATGAAGATATCAAGAACTCCACATACAACGAATAAAGAAAAAAAAGAAAAGAAAAGAAAAAAAAACAACCAAAACAAAAACTAACAGCAGGAAAAGAGCAGAACTTTTTCGACAGAAATAGAATCTCATACTGTGACACATGCAGCTGACATTGGTATCACAAGGAAACATGAGTTGGGCCGGTGGTGGTATGCTGGTGCGTGGTCAGACAGATGGATTATTTCAGGGATATGTTGCAATGTGGTTATACAGTGGGCGTTTAACAAATTCCTCCCATTAATAATTATAATATCAATGGCAGGTGCTAACCAAAACTTCCTTAGAAGTCAGTAATACTCAATTTTTTTTACCTATCACAGAAATCCAAATTTCTCTCTCTCTTTCTCTCTCTCTCTTCAACTTTTTATTTTATTAGACATAACATATTGCTAAGAAATTACAAGCATTAGAAATGAGGACCTTCTTTCAGGGAGAAAAAATTATGATTTTCATCTTACAACAGTTATTGTTACATTGCATTTCATTTGCAACTGTGAAAAGTAAACAATGATAAAATCTGCAAAATTTTCACATATAAACGATTCCTAGCTCTCAATACACAAAGCGGGAGTGCAGAATATAGCCTTGTAATGGAACAAAAACAAATCTCAAAACATCATACACTGATTTCCCTCAGCTTTACAGATAATGGAGAGTCATGTAGTAAAAAGATAGATAATATTTCACACACACACACTCAACCATAATCCAATCCCACATCATAATATACTGATAACCACAGGAGCAGGGTTCCTAGTACAGGGAGGATTTCAACTGCAGGGTTCCTAGTACAGGGAGGATTTCAACTACAGGGTTCCTAGTACAGGGAGGATTTCAATCTCAGGGTTCCTAGTACAGGGAGGATTTCAATCACAGGGTTCCTAGTACAGGGAGGATTTCAACTGCAGGGTTCCTAGTACAGGGAGGATTTCAATCACAGGGTTCCTAGTACAGGGAGGATTTCAATCACAGGGTTCCTAGTACAGGGAGGATTTCAACTACAGGGTAAGTAGTACAGGGAGGATTTCAACTACAGGGTAAGTAGTACAGGGAGGATTTCAATCACAGGGTTCCTAGTACAGGGAGGATTTCAATCTCAGGGTTCCTATTACCGGGAGGATTTCAACTGCAGGGTTCCTAGTACAGGGAGGATTTCAACTACAGGGTTCCTAGTACAGGGAGGATTTCAACTGCAGGGTTCCTAGTACAGGGAGGATTTCAATCACAGGGTTCCTAGTGCAGGAAGGATTTCAACTACAGGGTAAGTAGTACAGGGAGGATTTCAACTACAGGGTAAGTAGTACAGGGAGGATTTCAACTACAGGGTTCCTAGTACAGGGAGGATTTCAACTACAGGGTAAGTAGTACAGGGAGGATTTCAACTACAGGGTTCCTAGTACAGGGAGGATTTCAATCACAGGGTTCCTAGTGCAGGAAGGATTTCAACTACAGGGTAAGTAGTACAGGGAGGATTTCAACTACAGGGTAAGTAATACAGGGAGGATTTCAACCGCAGTGTTCCTAGTACAGGGAGGATTTCAACTAATGGGTTCCTCATGCAGGAAAAATTTCAACTGCAAGGTTCCTAGTACAGGGAGGATTTCAACTACAGGGTGTCTATTGCAGGGTGGATTTTAACTATATGTAAAGACTCTCAGATTTAGTGAGGATTCTGACTACAGACTCCATTACTTACAATATGTATTCTAAATGTACTAGGCTTGACATAAACAAGGACTGAGAATTGATCCTGGAACCTCCATATTGTGAAGGAAAAGATAACCACTAAGCTACCATGAAATATCCAAAGCATTGCCTTGTTCAATTGTGGCAATTTAACCTTGATAAATGACCCTGATCTTTACTTGTGTAGTTCACTGAGTTTATGAAGTCTCTATTTTGTACAGTTCAAAAGTCATGCAAATCAAGGACAAAGTTTAAAAGTCATGCAAATCAAGGAAAAAGTTCAAAGGTCATGCCAATCAAGGACAAAGTTCAAAGTCATGCTAATCAAGTATGAAAACAAGATATTTCAGGACATATTTGAAAATAAGAATCAATTTGCATTAAATTAGTGCACAGAGAATTTGTCTATTTTCAACTGTACATATTAACTACGTTTACACTGAAAGATGAGTTACAGTCTTGAGTTATTTTCTCAATTGCATTTTGGTTTTTTTTTATTGCTTTTAATATGATGACGAAAATCCAAACTAGATAGCAAATGTAACTGATGACCAAAAAACCAAACTATGATAGCAAATTAATTTTTTTTTAAAAACTAAATGACATCTAAAAAATGAGTATATTTCAATATTAATGGCACAGTGACGTAAATCTGGTGGGCTGGCTATGAGAGCAAGATAAGTTATCATCATTTATACATTTAGCTCTTCAATTCCCGTAAGCAGGAAATAGAAATGTGTTCCAGTTGCAAGTCATAATTCATGTAAATAAATTAAAAACCTCGGAACCATAGCGTATACCAAAATCAAAAAACTCTACCTGCCAGAACGACCTGATAGGTTAAATCAAAATTATAATTACACCGTGTGGAAAATAAAATTCCATCTTGACCAAATGAAAAAATAGTTTTGCATTCATGCATCACAAAATGACCAAGTACAACACCGACAACTAATAGTTCAAAAACATGAACTGAACTTTAAAATTTTACATCAATAGGAATTTTTGTAAATTTTGTAAAAACCCATCACAATGAACTCTAAATATCCTGCTAAAGGCAATATATTTAAATTACAAACCTGCAGTTGGAATAAAAACACATGTTAAAATTTAGATCAATTAACTCTCCTCAGATTTTTCAATACAGGTCACATATTCAACAGAATTTCAACAGAATTATTCACTTAGATCCACTTGGGAATTCACGGTGAACTTTTCCTTCACATTTTATCACCTACATCCATAATCGTCATCTGAAAATTAAAACACATCTTATTCCGCGGAGAGATCAAACTGTGAATGACATTATATCCCGTTTTGACGCTCTGCGAATAAATCAATGTGGGAAAAAACTGAGACCTCAATACACCTTTACATTAGAGTTCTCCATCACAGGCTGATTACTAATAGTGTACATACAATTACACCTTACCTCAGATGACCTCTTTCTGTTTACAAAATGAAATAATTCCACACACATAAAAATACACAGCTGTCTTAATTATCCAGTTTGAACATTAAATCCCCAAAATGCTGCATTCTCTACTGTCAGTAATTAGCCATTGATTTCATACACAGTGCTGGTTTTTTATCACATCCTGTGTGCATGGAATATGTGTGTTATGAGAAGCCATTTTTTTAAAAACCTACTTGTGCAATGACCTTGATCTAATAATGGCCTGTAAACATATCTCTCTCTCTCTCTCTCTCTCTCTCTCTCTCTTATCACAGTACCATATAAAATACAATCAGTGACAAAATTTCAAAGCATCCCCCTTCCTTGAGTGAATTAAAAAAAAAAAAAATATTGTCCTATGAATGAATTCATTGTTTTAGTTCACAAAAAGTTGTTTACTTAAGTTACTGTGAAAGATTATATAGCATGGAATTCACATTACAGAATTTAAAAACAAATTTAACATACAAGTATTTTTTGCAGCATGGAAACATTGAAGACAAGTGATTTAACAAGAAAAAGAGTTTTTATTCTATCAAAATTTTACACTTCAATTAAAGCTATCTTTTTTCCTTTCTAGCTGAGCCAAGACACATTCTATATTCCTTCTTCCAGATTCAAATCAATGTATCCATTTTCATGGCGTACCGGAGATTGCTTCATGCTCTCTGTAACTGCCGATATTATCCAACTCCACACTGGTAATAAAAAAGTATCATAAATGCCAAACATGACGGTTTTTTTTTTGGTTTTTTTTTTTTAATGCCGAGTTTCTTCACCAGGGCTCTGCCAACTTGCTCTCTGTAGAAACTGTACCGTCTAGTCTTCCAAAAGCTAGAAATTGCGTACTTCAGCAAACTTACTTTGTTCCTGCTCTCACAAGATGATTTTGGACTGAGATGGTAACCAAATTCATGATTTCAATAAATATTTTTACTGATCTCATTCTCTATGTATATAGTCTTGTTCTGCATATGGTACCTAGCAAATAATTCTGGGCCACAGGGCGAATTAGATAGTATCTTCATATCCTCTAAAACAGCACCAAATGCTTGGCGCGTGCGCACACACACACACACATGCAAGCACACACACACAGACACAATACATACACATAGACACACACACATACATACACACAGAGACACACACTGACACACGCATACAGAGACACTGACACACACACACACACAGACACATACACACACAGACACACACACAATATAGTTTGCAATTCTTCACCTTGTCAAACATAATCATACATGGGATGAGAGAAGAAATCCAATCCCACTACAGAAGGCAGTACATCAGGAGAATATGGCTACAGAAATCCAAATCTTCAAAATGCTGTACTTGTACTGGTTGGTAAGCCCAAGAGTGGCTTGTTAGTACATAAAACCTTTCGATCATGCACTACTGTGAAGAGAGAAACAAGATCCTTGATAATGAAGGCATTTCTATCATGACTTAATTTTTGTGAGATTTTGTCTTGTTGGTGGCCAAGTGAGGGCTGAATTTTTTTAGAATTTTTTTTTTGTTTTTTGTTTTAATAATTAGTTTGTTGGTGGCCATTTGGGTGTTAGTGCTGAATTTTGTGGACTTTGGTTTTTCTACCAGAAATCTTGCAATGTTTTAATTAGAACAAGTCAATATGACCGATGTTACACCAACTTTCAATTAGATACCTTACACATACAGAGCTAGTTAAAAAAAAAAAAACACCACCCAAAAATTACAACATCATCTAACTTTCCCCATGGCAATTATGTACATGACAAATCCATGCTACTTCATAATCATATGACCTGATTCACAGGCAGGGTGAACTTGGATGACTACATGAATATAAAAATATCTTATATGAAGCGGGGACAAAATTCAATTCAGGAATTAGTCATCTGAAAACATTCAGGAATCCCCCAACTACAAATAAATATATCATTGATCATGCTGTTCATTTCTTTATTGAAATGCAAATCTGAAGCCAAAGTGGTTGTTTAGTTTTTGTTTTGTTTTTTTACGACACTTAATGATTAACGCTTTGGTGATGCATTAAGCTAGGGTATGCAGGCCTGAGCCCAACCTCTCTCATCAACGGACCCCCCACCCCCTCTCCCCCTAAACTGGCACTCCTCTATCACCATTTAGTCACAACCATTATCCTTAAACAATCCTTCATCTTGATGCTCTCTAGAGTTGTAGTATACATACATTCAATATCAAAACCCACAGAGCACATTACCAACACATATATTATTGATTTCTGTTTAAAGACTTGCGTCAGTCATCTCCCTGAATCGAAGTTCTTTTAAGGCTCCAGTTGTCACGGGAGATAGTGAGGTCATATCAACTTGAACCAAAATAATTCCAAATAAAATATATCTGACTGTACCATAGTTTGTCCCTGACATGCATTATTATACAATTTGTTTTATGGTTAAGGAAGCCTGACTTTAATTGCTTCTGAAGTCCTTAATTATTATTTTGATGTCTGTCCTCGATTAACAAATCAATACTGACCTAATTAAATTTCCGTACAGAGATAAAACACCCATCAGATTAATTTCTACATTCCCGTTTCTATATGTGTGTTTTCTTTTAATGGACAGAAAATATCTTTTCACTAAACACCTTTTGAAACTCAATTTTGAGGAAGCTGGCGTGAAATAGGTTCAGTGAATGATAGTCAAGATGTCTCTAGATACTAACATCAAACTCTAAACCAGTATCGATTTCTATAGAGGTATAACACCTTTTCAAACCGAAGAAATTAAGAGATTCCATTTTAATGCAGACCATTAACCTTTGGTTGGACACTAATGGTGAGATATATTTTCCAATTTTAGAAGAGTACTTTTTTGTCTCTTACAACCAGTATGACATCCCACACATAATTGTACATATATACGGAACCCTCCTGTGATAGGAGAACACTGTATCAAACACACATCAAAACCTGCACTTAGTTTTTTTTTTCTTTTTTGTAGTTCATTAATTTTGTTTTTGAATTTATGTCACACACACACACACACACACACACACACACACACACACACACACACACACACACACACACACACATGTATCATATAAAATACACTTGTGTACTACATTAGCACTCATTAATGTAGGTCTTCTTGTTTTGGTTTTTGCAAACAGTCAATGTACTTGCTTTATGTTTGGTCACGACATACAAAACTCAAAACTCCCTCCCCTTGGTATGATTTTATCTTTATTCTGTTTTTCCTCCTGACTGATCCAGATGGGTTTTTTAGATTGGTCATGACATGTTCTTTCTTCAATCCAGATGTACTTAAGAATTATATTTCAATTTATCAAGCTAATACAGTCATAGACATAATTATACTATTTTAGACAAGCTAAGACTTTCTGACTAAATCTCAAACTGTGTGACAGTGACAGCAGTACTGATTTAAACTGTGTGACAGTGACAGAGGTACTGGTGTAAACTGTGTGACAGAGACAGAGGTACTGGTGTAAACTGTGTGACAGAGACAGAGGTACTGGTGTAAACTGTGTGACAGTGACAGAGGTACTGATGTAAACTGTGTGACAGAGACAGAGGTACTGGTGTAAACTGTGTGACAGAGACAGAGGTACTGGTGTAAACTGTGTGACAGAGACAGAGGTACTGGTGTAAACTGTGTGACAGAGACAGAGGTACTGGTGTAAACTGTGTGACAGTGACAGAGGTACTGGTGTAAACTGTGTGACAGAGACAGAGGTACTGGTGTAAATTGTGTGACAGTGACAGAGGTACTGGTGTAAACTGTGTGACAGAGACAGAGGTACTGGTGTAAACTGTGTGACAGAGACAGAGGTACTGGTGTAAACTGTGTGACAGAGACAGAGGTACTGATGTAAACTGTGTGACAGTGACAGAGGTACTGGTGTAAACTGTGTGACAGAGACAGAGGTACTGGTGTAAACTGTGTGACAGAGACAGAGGTACTGGTGTAAACTGTGTGACAGAGACAGAGGTACTGGTGTAAACTGTGTGACAGTGACAGAGGTACTGATGTAAACTGTGTGACAGTGACAGAGGTACTGGTGTAAACTGTGTGACAGTGACAGAGGTACTGATGTAAACTGTGTGACAGAGACAGAGGTACTGGTGTAAACTGTGTGACAGTGACAGAGGTACTGGTGTAAACTGTGTGACAGAGACAGAGGTGCTGGTGTAAACTGTGTGACAGTGACAGAGGTACTGGTGTAAACTGTGTGACAGAGACAGAGGTACTGGTGTAAACTGTGTGACAGAGACAGAGGTACTGGTGTAAACTGTGTGACAGAGACAGAGGTACTGGTGTAAACTGTGTGACAGAGACAGAGGTACTGGTGTAAACTGTGTGACAGTGACAGAGGTACTGATGTAAACTGTGTGACAGTGACAGAGGTACTGGTGTAAACTGTGTGACAGTGACAGAGGTACTGATGTAAACTGTGTGACAGAGACAGAGGTACTGGTGTAAACTGTGTGACAGTGACAGAGGTACTGGTGTAAACTGTGTGACAGAGACAGAGGTGCTGGTGTAAACTGTGTGACAGTGACAGAGGTACTGGTGTAAACTGTGTGACAGAGACAGAGGTACTGGTGTAAACTGTGTGACAGAGACAGAGGTACTGGTGTAAACTGTGTGACAGAGACAGAGGTACTGGTGTAAACTGTGTGACAGAGACAGAGGTACTGGTGTAAACTGTGTGACAGAGACAGAGGTACTGGTGTAAACTGTGTGACAGAGACAGAGGTACTGGTGTAAACTGTGTGACAGAGACAGAGGTACTGGTGTAAACTGTGTGACAGAGACAGAGGTACTGGTGTAAACTGTGTGACAGAGACAGAGGTACTGGTGTAAACTGTGTGACAGAGACAGAGGTACTGGTGTAAACTGTGTGACAGTGACAGAGGTACTGGTGTAAACTGTGTGACAGAGACAGAGGTACTGGTGTAAACTGTGTGACAGAGACAGAGGTACTGGTGTAAACTGTGTGACAGAGACAGAGGTACTGGCGTAAACTGTGTGACAGAGACAGAGGTACTGGTGTAAACTGTGTGACAGTGACAGAGGTACTGGTGTAAACTGTGTGACAGAGACAGAGGTACTGGTGTAAACTGTGTGACAGAGACAGAGGTACTGGTGTAAACTGTGTGACAGAGACAGAGGTACTGGTGTAAACTGTGTGACAGTGACAGAGGTACTGGTGTAAACTGTGTGACAGAGACAGAGGTACTGGTGTAAACTGTGTGACAGAGACAGAGGTACTGATGTAATAACAACTTTCTGAAATTATTTTTTTTAAGTGGGTGGAATTGGAACAATTTGATGGGATCAAACTTCTAGCTATGAAATTAAATGAATTTTCAGATACTTTGCGTTATAGATCACTATACAATTATCATGAAGTGTAAAGCTTAGGCAATTCTGAATTAACTTCAAAACCTATACATACACTACCTTTACATATACATCAATCTACCGATAATAATTCAGACTTTCCAAAAGAAAAAAAAAAGTTGTAATTTGTCCAACAATCTTTAAGAGAAACACTGCTTCAGTGTCCTATCTATGGTATTCTCTCGGCATCAGCTGGAGTCGCGAGTCAATCCACTTGGTGGAATGAGCAGAGCTCATAAAGTTCCCTTTTTACATTAAAGAAGAAAAAAAAATTCCTTGCAAATGCCACAAAACTCTCACATTTAATCAGCTTGGCCTCCTGCCCTAGGCCTGGTCTCCAGCCGCAACTTGCACACTTTATGCGGCTGCTCAGAGAACATGCAATTCATATAAAATGAAGTTTGTATTGTAACACTGAGGCAGCAAAGGACGCGTGTTTTACAAAGCTACATGCCTAAAATAGCAACAAACATATATACTGAAAGGAAAAAGAAACGCATATATCGAATTTTTATAGTTATAAATTAATAATGCAAATGTATATTTAAAACTCATAAGTTTTTAGTTGAAAGGGGTCTCTATATTCTAGCTAGCCTCAAAATTCAGTCATCCGTAGCTTCTTTTGTATTGATTTCTTTCTTCACGTTTTTTTCATGAAATTGAGTGTCATTCGAACACACGCCGAAAAAGTGAGCACGAGCTGGGAATATCCATAGACTATCGAGAGACATGCTGTTTTTGCAGTTTTGATTTCAAAATTTTTCACGCGTTAACATGCCACGCCTAGGAAATAACGACAGAGGCCGAGCTTTAGCATGGTTAATTGATGGGGTATCGCATTCTGAGATTGCCAGGCGTTTAGGAGTATCTCAGTCAACAATATCTCGACTGTGCAAACGTGTTCGAGATACAGGAAATGTTACCGACCGTCCACGTAGCGGTAGGCCTCGTGCAACAACGCCGCGGGAGGATCGCGCCATCCGACTTGCGCACTTGAGAGACAGGAGCAGAACGGCAGTGCAATCTGCAAACTCTTTCCCGAGAAGAATTAGTGAAAAAACCATAAGAAATCGGTTGCGGCATTTCGGCATCAGAGCCAGGAGACCCTACGTAGGTCTCCCCCTTACTGACAGAAGAAGGGGGGGTGCGCCTTAATTGGTTGCAGCGATTTGGACCCTATCGCTTCAGTATGCGGCAGTGGAGAAAGGTCCTCTTCACGGACGAATCACGGTTCACTTTACAACGGGCAGATGGGCGTAAACGCGTGTACAGACGCCGTGGAGAACGCTACGCTGACGCATGCGTAGTAGAGAGAGACCGCTTTGGTGGGGGGTCAGTCATGGTGTGGGGAGGCATTGCGTATGGCCATAAGATGCCCTTAATCGTCATAAACGGTAATCTGAATGCAGTGCAGTACCGCGACCGCATCCTGTCTACAGTCGCACCTTACGTTCAGCAGCATCAACTGACGCTACAGCAGGATAACGCTCGGCCGCATGTCGCACGCATCTGCCGTGATTATCTGCAGGCTCAGCACGTTGATCCCCTTGAGTGGCCGCCATACAGCCCGGATTTATCACCCATAGAGCATCTCTGGGATGAGATTGATAGGCGGATTCGCCGTCGTCCGCAAACCCCTCAGAATCTTCAGCAGCTAACTGACGCCATCATTGAAGAATGGGACAGGCTTCCACAACGAAAAATCAACACCCTTGTCTTGTCCATGCACAAAAGAATACGCGCAGCAACGTTAGCCCGTGGAGGACACACCCGTTATTAATTTTTAATTTTCATTTGAAACCATAGCAACTTTGCTTATAAATTTATCCTAATAAACTTGTTTTTTGTCTTCAATTTTTTGGTTTGTTTTTAAGTTCAGGTGATATCAAATATGTATAAGAAAAAAAAAACGTATTGAAGCATAAATGTTAATTTTGTTACCTAACAAAAAAATATATGCGTTTCTTTTTCCTTTCAGTATATATATTACAGTTTAATAAAGCACAACTACATTGATTTTGAACTACATGAACTTAATCTAACGCTATTTTCATTTCTGTATCAACATGTTATATCACAACAAGTGCAGATCCATCATATATGCTTGAAAACATTAAATATTTGCAATTGTTTTGGGTTTTTGGGGGTTTTTTTTAAATCTTGAGAACATTTAATTTTACTTCGAGTACAAGCAAATATTCATCATTCTAGACAAAAGTCTTAATTAGCTGGAAACAAACATGGCAATGTTTCGTTAAAACAAAATTCTGTGGATGATTTAAACCACTATTTATTAATCATTACACCCCACTGCACAAGTTATTTAGTACGCCAATGTTGAAATTCAATGTACATTTTCGTGTGGGTCAAAGCTTGTAATATAACCATTGTTCGTAAACATTTTACAATCACTCAAATATTGGTCCACATTCATCAAAGTAAATAAAAAATGTGATCACATTTAAATTCATCATGAATATTTATACGAACTTTTGTCAACTGATTTCAGGTTTTAACATCTAAAAATTCTATAGATAGCAAATTTATCAGTTTACCAGCATAAAATTTACATTTAGTTATATTTTTTTTAGAATAATGGTTCTCGATGGTGAAATGTTATACATCAATCTTCTTGATTTTGTCGTCAAAAAAAAAAAGAAAAAAGTTAAAATGTGTATAACATATCTATCAGTAAGACCTACATGCGCACAAGTACCTATAAAAAAAATGGACCACTTTAAAGTCATAGCTGTATATCAAGAGTTACGTGACACACTGAGAATTGATAGAGAGGTCAATGCTAATCAGCTGATTTCATCCACACATGGAATCTTCATTTCAGTGGGGTTTTTTTCAAAGACACCTTCAAATTTAGACTCACAGACTTCCCCTGTCACTCACACAGACAATGTATTTAATATTGATGATTACTAGTCAAGGATAATTTGGTGTTAAACTTCAAACTTTTATATCAAATCCACCTTGATGTTTCGTGTAAGTGAGAGGTGTCAAGAGAATGACCCCCCCCCCCCCCCCCCCCAATTCCCTGGCCTTTTCCCTGTCCTCTGGATTCCCACATCCATCACGATTTCTTCAGTATCCAAACACAATTATAAATATTTTTACAATCTAGTTTCTTATAAATTTCACTGGTTTAATTTATAGACATAGATTTACAGTCTTTGAAATCAGCCACTGACCTGAAGACTCGTCAGTAGAATTGACATTCACAATTTTCCCATGGACCATTGCCTCTCAATATCATTGACAATTAGTAGTTAAAATCTCTTCCCAAGATAAATTGAAATGAGGATGATGACCACAACCAAGAATAAAGACAGGAATTGGGTCAATGATATACTATAATAGAAGAATTTTGTTAAAAAAAAACAACCCTTTAACATACAATCTATTTACAATGATACACACATTTGGGCCTGTAAATTTCTATTTGGCCTACTGAACAATCCCGAAACACGACACCCAAGTGGTCAGCACTTAAAAAGAGTTAATCATAAAGATTGCCAACAACCAAGTATATTTCTTACCAAAATAAATTATTGTACAAAGAGTTATACAAACTGGGGTGACAGGTCACATAATTAATATCATAATATGTTAAAACTATCAATATCCTGATTGTATGAATATCCAGAAGGTTAACAAACCCTGGTTTCCCAAGTTTATGGATCAACCTTGAGCTTGTAGAAAGGGGCAGCTAAATTCACAATTTTGCTTCCCATTGATACTACATGTACATGCCAAATTTCATCAAATTTAGCTCAGTAATATCTGGGAGACTGAAAATGTTCTAATGTCAATGCACAATAAATGACTAGTATGACAAATGATGGTCGCAAAATATCAACTGACTGGTTGAACATATAAATGCCCCATGAACCGCAAGTAACCCAGGAAACCTGTCAGACTAATTCTTGTGATATTAAATGTATATATATATATATATGTAGTTTAAACAGTTGCTTCAGAAATATTATATCATTCAACCACCCTCACCCATATCATTAATGGAGTTTCACCATAAATCTTCAAAAATTTACTCATATGTTGTAGTTCTTGACATCAAATCTCTCTCTTTCTCTCTCTCTCTCTCCTCTAAAATATAAAATATATTCTCATGTTTCATTTCAAACTCAGGCACATGCAGATACATCAATCAACTCTACAGGTTTTTTGTTTTCAAGAATTCAGTCACGATTATATTAACCAAATTTTCATTTGGTACATATGTCCTTGCATTTGGTCATCCAAACAGTTAAGTTTATAGATAAAAAACAATTTATCAAAGTTGTCTATATATAGCATATATAAGAATTTGAAGCACAGAAAGAAAGAAAAAAATAAATAAATAAAAAATAAAAAAAATAAAAAACAAAACAAACCAACCAACAACTCCATTTGTATAATACTTATGTATCTACAATGATTCAAACTAAATATAATCTTAATTTTAAATAAAAAGAATTAAGATTCATAGACACTGCTATTTCTTTTCAATCTACGTATAAAACTTGTTTTTGGGCTTATTACAAAATACAACAATTCTAAGTAGTACATTATTTTCCCTGACATTTTCCTGAATTTTAATGCTATTATTTTGCATATATATAGGAACATCTTAGCCGTTTTAATTATCTATGAAATCACTGTATACTTGTATATATTAATAGCAGCGTTATATGAGCGTGAGGACACGGACTTTATTAGTGGGGAGAAAGCATCATGGCGAATTCATTATATCCTTTTCTTTGACAGAGTAATTAAAAAAAAAAAAAAGTGCTATCTAGTAAACCTAATAGCGTTACAAGAAACTGAAATCTTTGGTTCTTAGAATTCAACATGCTAAATATTTGACTTAGATCTTTTAATGTCCTTGTGCAAGAGCAAGAGCTCCTGTATTACATGCAGTGATTGTATCCGGAGTTGTTTAATACACGTATCAGAAAGGTCTTGGCTGCTTAAGAACAGGAAGGGGTATTGGAGATAAACTGATTGAAGACACTTGTAAAATAGAAAATGATTCTGTGCACAACATTTATCATAAAATCATCTATTATTTTTTCTCAGGCAAAATTACGATGAAAATGAAACCTTCAATTAATAATTATGACATGCCACTTTCTGGGCACAAAACCTCAAAAGGAATGGTGAATATGGAAAACATAATTTATGTCTACACTGCCGATTTTCTTTCAGCCCCAGTCTGAGAAATGTATGATGTGCATTTCCACGTTTTATTTTCTTCCTCTCGCACTTGACACAAAAGACGCTCAACCAAAGAGACGAAGTAAATCAGATTTCAGTATATTCCATTTTATTATACCTTCACATAATTCAGTCAAATCTGACTGGTCTAGAAGCATTTGGAAAAAAAATAGTTATTCTCTCAGAACAGAAACCATTCCCTCCAAGGCGTTGGTATCTAGCTACAGGAAAAATACTTGACAACGGGCAGTACTATAAAAATTATCTCACGCGCACATATAGTTCATGGTAGACAGAGAGTAAAATACATGCTACGACCGTGAAACCAACATTAATGGTTGCAAATAATAAATAAATAAGACAGATATTCCAATAACGAAATTCCACATTTTGCTTGATGTTCCTTCTTTTGTTTTATGAAATATGTTATGAAATGTTGATACTTGACATTCTATTTTTGGGTCATATTCTATTCTAACTTCACAATTGAAAGCTTTCTGTCTCGTTAATGCTTGTTAAATGGTTTCATACTTCAGTGTTTTCTTTGTGTACCTTGCATGCTAAGGCTGAAATGATACCAGCCCTTCACTACACATATCCCACAATTCAATATTTTCAATTGGATACATTTTAGGGGAGAAACCAATAATAACTTTTGATGAAAAAAATCAATTACAAAGGTTCACAGTCATAATTTTATATGCGAAATGTTTCTAAACTGCCGAATGGTAAGATGCCTGTTGGCTCTGAAGTTTACACTAATTAAGTTCATTATTATTTTTTCAGGTGGTTATTAAACCTGTTGTCACCGCTGGTGATTCAGGTAAAAACATATCGAACCAAAGATCAAGGAAATTAATCAAACATTGAATGTTTATATATTGAACAGTACTGATATTTTAGTGAATCACTGCAGCTTCAATATACAACTAAATAAATCTATATATAATATTCAGTAAAATTAAAAAAAATACTGCATGTAGTTAAGGGCAACAATGAAAATTTTCACCCCTCGAAAAAAACCACTGTCTGCCTCTGGTGCACCTCTTTTATTCAGGGTAAAGATTTTCAACATTACACTCAAACACAGACACCATTTCTATATATACTGTCTAATTTTTATCCAGGATTATTTGATCATTTTGACATTCCCTTCCCAACCCCCCAAAAATCCAAATTTAATTTCGTTTCTTTGTAATTATGTTGAATGGTCTTCATGTTTATGACAAAACAAAAAAAGCACGTAAAGTTTGGCTTTAAGCTCCGCAAACAAGTTGACCATGTGTAACTCCTCCGAATCCAACGGATGTGCAAATACAGTATACAGCCAAGTTATTCACATACAATAAATCTAAGTATACTTACTTATCTGAGTTGTCTGTTCGATCTCAGATAGCTTCATCCACTGCTGGGTGCATCTTGTTCAAACTAGAATGAAAGATAATAGTCTTTAAGTATCGACATTTCTTTTTAAAATGAAAATTTAATAGAAGCAGAAAAGACAAGAAGATGTATGCATGTCAAATTAAGCATATAGTCAGCGGAATGTTTAGCGCAATATTTACAATCCTCACTGATTTGTAAGTGATAAATCTTAGCATTATTTTCGTAGTTTGTTTTCCCATCAAGGTTTGCAAGTGACCACTCAACATTATAAAAGCTAAGGGGAAAAAAAAAGTTAAATCATGAAATATCAATATAAGGAACAAATGTATGGTCATGGGGGAATTTAAACCCAATGGAAAAATGAAGCCATTTCTCCATAATTAGCTTTCCTTAGTAGATCTCGGCCAGTCAGTGATACTAGCCAGCAGCAAAATTTTGTGCATCTTAATTCCAGCAGCAAAACTGAAAGTCCACACCAAGCAGTTTGGTTTTCGTCATTTGATTTGATATCAGTTATATACATTATTAAATGAAGATAATATTTCTCTTCATCGATTTTTCTATTACTTTAATATAAACCACACATATTGTGCAGACATTTTTTAAATGTGTACCGAGGCCTTGTTTCTCAATGCTTGACGAAGTCTACAGCATATCTACAGGGTACATTCTCCGAAATTTTCTGTCCAGCAAAACATGATCTGTTCATCACATGTAGCTCCCATGGTTTAAACTTTCGGAGAACATTATGCCATCCTGGGTAGGTGAGATTCTCTTTCAATATCTCCTGATTACCTTAACTAACGCCGGTGTAAGGAACAGACAAATTTACTTTTACTGCAAGTCTGTTTTATGCAAACTTTCTCGAGTTAAATTTGAAATATTGTTAGAATCGATATTCCTGAAGTATCTTACCAATAATTATATACTGGACCCATTTCAGGGGGAATCAACGGTCCTGATGCATGTTTGTGCATGTTCCATTTTGATTGTTGTTTTCCACCACACTCAACAATTTTTCAGTTATCTGGTGGTGTCTAGTTTTTATTGGTGGAGGAGAGAACCCTGATACAATGTACCCAGGAAGAGACCACCGACCTTCCGAAAGTAAACTGGCAAACTTTCTCGCATATATCGGTGCAAGCAAGAATTGAACCCGCGCTGACTAGAGGCAAGAGGCCATGTGATTTTGAGCACTTTGAAATATCATCCCACAGTGGGCAGGTACTATAATATTGTTCAGTTATATACATTCAAGGCACATGTTCAGATGTTCTAAAATACTGGAATGTATATTTAATGTGAAGAAACACAACACAGGAACAGAAATAAAAATTACCTACTTTGTGAAAAATTATGCACTTTGAAATTTCCGTGCATTGAATGGTTTACATGTACTTCTAAATAATGCTTCCATTATTGATTTTATATATATATATATATATATATATATATATATATATATATATATAGACACACACATACACACACAAACAAAAGGCTCTTCAATACGTCAGTTGGTGGTATTTTTTGGCATGTGAGCTGTGGTGAGAGGCCTTGTGATTTTGAGCGCAATGCTCTAACCACTCGGCCACAGAGGCCCCTTTTTAGTATGTGAGCTGTTATAAGTTAATTTTGTAATATTATAATCCTCTTAAAAGAAATGTGATACATGTCTCAGATAGATGCATCATGGGGCAAAAAATGTCAAAATTTAAACAATGGCGGCATAGTGTACGTAACTTAAATAATTGGCTTTGCCATCTGTACAGAAATTAATACCTAATACACCCCTCCCACCCCGTCTCTACTGATTTATACATCCCCTCAGAATAGCAACATCAAAATTTAATGTTCATTTGCAATATACATGCAATATACATGTAGATTTTCTTATATTTATAGGTTTACATGTCAATTTGACAATCCATAGACTCTGTGTTTTTCTATCTATAGAGTGCAATTACACCACATATATTTATTATTAAGTACTGACAAAATACATTACATGTACTTGAAAGAGTAAAAATATAAAAACAAAATTTTTATTTCTTCCTTAGGGTCATGTTGTTATGGTTGTCTGCTAGACAATACTGAAATTATAGCTACATTTGTTAAAATCATAAAGCAGCTGTTGATTAAAACAAATCACATTTCTAGAGGTGCATTATATCGAGTATCAGCCCCATACATATAGCGTTATTTTGATTAGTTGAGTACGAGCGCCATACATATAGCGTTATTTGGATTAGTTGAGTATCAGCCCCATACATATAGCGTTATTTGGATTAGTTGAGTACCAGCTCCGTACATATAAAGTGATTTGGATTAGTTGAGTACCAGCTCCATACATATAATGTGATTTGGATTAGTTGAGTACCAGTCCCACATATATAATGAAATCTGGGCTGTACATATTAATGTGATCTGGATTAGCCAAGACACAGACTCTGCAGGGTTGTATATAATAGTGTCATCTGGATTAGCCGAGACACAGACTCTGCAGGGCTGTATCACTTGAAGGACTGTCATAAAGGTCTTTTATTGTAACTTATTGTATATACATATATATGCACACACACCTTAACATCACACCTTAGATCATTATCATTTATACATAATATTATAACATTGCCATAACATTGTAAAGAGCCCATGCTCAGATATTTGTAGGGTATGCTTGTGGTGACTGCAAATGCATTTCATATAATAAGTACATACATGTAACTAATTAAAATGCCCTGCAACATTTGAGCGTAGCTAAGCCGGAGCTTGGGGGCAGCAGATCAAACAAGATAGGCTGTTATATGCGTTAACTATATCGTTAAAATGAGGTCCACAGGCCTTAACAGTCACCTGAGTATACACCTGTCAGTGAGTCTCATATTTGCATGCGTCATACAAATTTCAGAGGAGTTGGAATGGTAGTTATCAAGAAGTTAAAAATATTAAATTGATAACACATTTAGTCACTCATCATTTTGGTCCCACCCTCATACCAAAACCCCTACCCTTGGGATCACAGAATTTACAATTTTTGAAATGGGCTACCTGCTCATTATAAATATCCATTTATTTTCAATTTGGTATCAACAGCATTAAAGAAGTTGTTTTCTAAATGTTTTACACTTGAAAACTTAATACCAAGTTGGCCTTGCCCTGGGGTCAGAAACTCTACCCTAGGGATCATGAAATCTA